>JAMBLF010000233.1:0-340423 GCA_030578115.1 Leucoptera coffeella
ATATTGAAAATGTGACGTTAGGTGTACATATAACCGCCGAGAGTGTATGAGAAGAAGTATGAATGTCAATGAAGCGAAAGTGGTCTGTCAGGATTGGGACAAGTGGGGATCCGTGATCTCTGCCAACCCTCTACAGGAAATCAGACTTGATGTGTATGTATGTTGTTTTAACGTTACCTTTTGAAAGAGAGAAAGAAAGAAAAATCCTATTAACGTCACATTGATAAAAAATAACAAGGTTTTGTAACAATAGTTTCCAATTTAACGTCGTACGAATTTTATATTTTATGTTAAATACACATCACGCCCGTTTCCTTGTAAAGGTGTAAGCAGATATCAAGGATTACAATTTGTCCCTAAATTGATCAAAAGCCTGAAAACAATATAAAATTAAGGACCATGATCCTGAAAATCATATTTTACTTAAAACGATGGTCCTCCCATTGTCCTAAAATAACATTTCAGTTAAGAAGATTTTTTAAATATTTTATTATATATAAAAAATCTATTTTAAATTATGTATTATTATATATCCTGAAAAACAGATTTTACTTAAGAACATCATCCTGAAAATCACATAATGACATATTCATGCAAATTATATTTTATTGAAAAAGATCCTGGAAATCACAATTTCCTAAAGATCATTATCCTAAAAAAAACCTTCTTAAAGAATATGATCCTGAAAAACAGATTTAACTTAAGAACATATTCCGGTAAATCATAACTACCTTACGAACATTGACGTGAAAATAATATTTTATTTAAAAACATGGTCCTGAAAATCACAAATAACTTAAAATCCTTATTCTGAAAAAAATAGAGAATATCAACCTGATAATTAGATTTCACTTAAGAACATGGTCCTAAAAATCACATTTCGCCTAAGAACATGATCCTGAAAATTATATTCTACTTAAAATTTCATCCTAAAACTCACAATTTCCTTCAGATCACTATCCTGAAAATAACATTTAACTTAAAAGATGTTCCTGAAAATCAGATTTTACTTCAGAACATAATCCTGAAAACCAAAACTTCCTTACGAACATGGTCCTGAAAACCAGAATTAACTTAAGATCAGTATCCTGAAAAAATATGCTTGAGAATATCGGCCTGAAAATTAAATTTAATTTTATAACATGGTCCTGAAAATAATATTTTATTGAAAAAGATTATCGTGAAAATCCTGAAAATATAAACATAATATAATTGATGTTCCATACTAGCATGGTCCTGAAAATGTCATTTTACTTGAGAACATGATCCAGAAAAAAATTTTTTCCTCAAAAGATGATCCTGAAAATCACATCTCACTTAACTTCTTCTGAAAATATATAAATTTTTTTTTAAATATGTTCTTGAAAGTCAAATTTTACTTAAAAACATTGCCCTAAACATTCCAATGGACTTGAAAATATTGTCCCGAAAAAATTTCATAAAATTTACAATCACTTTATTTTAAAATAAGACAATGCCACTTAGCACAATGCCGCTGTCTTTGAAACTATAGTAATCTCGAACGGCACAATAAAATAAGATTTTCACCTTCTTCACCGCGGATTTCCTAGCCACAAACTCACATCTAATGAGCAAGTTCCACCATTTTCGGATTGATGCAGAAATAGTACGCGAGATACGACTGCCGCTGGATTTGCGATCTCATATCCCGATTATGTACCAGTGCTCTCCATAATTACATTCCCTACAACCGCATCTAGTTACCTGTCAAACTGTGGCGTAGCTACGTATAAAGTATGAATGGAATTCCCTGCCTGCCTCTGTATTTCCGGAGGTATTTAATCCACAGATGTTCAAAACTAGGGTGCATAGGCATTTTTTGGGCAAGCTCGCTACATCTTAGACTCTGTCTGTCGCCTCCTTCGAGGTGCAAACAGGGTCAAGAGTGAACCCAAAACAGTTAAAAAATTTAAGATTTTTTATTAAGTTTTGTTTGGAGGCTGACTCTCGGGTGAATTGTAGGCTTTAAAAAAAAAAGAGTGTTCCGAGCTAGCTGGGACTTAAAAAGAATGCACAAGAGGCGACTAAGGGACAAGGGGTAAATGAGATAAATTGGGAAATGGGATAGCAACATGTCACTAATGTTCCATATGGCATCCTAGTCCTAATATTTATGCTAAATAGTGACCTAGGTGATACTAAATTTCCGAGGTTCTATATATGTAAAAGAGTATAGACAATTATTGAAGTCGCTGTGTTTCTTGTTAGGTATTATCCTTTAAGTATTCTGAATAACTCTGTATAAGGTGATTGATGGTTTAGCCAACATACTTGTAAGATTTTTTCAAATGTAATTAGTAAATAAACAAGAATTAGACTATATTAGATAAATATGTGTGCGTGAGGCAAGATATTTTTAGCAATATTGTTCAAAATGCCGAAAGATTCTATTTCTACCCATCCCGTTAAAGCCGTAAAGGGCGTGAATATATGTATGTAGTAAAATAAACTGCGCATCAATATTAATCGATACAACCGCAATACCAACACAATACCCATCACTCGTTTTAAAATCCTGTTTCAGACAGAAACGCACTCCGTCATACAAATATGTTTTTAAAATGAAATCGAATCAGCTTTCATTGTTTTACGCTCTGTTAATTCTGAAACTGTTTATTTTGGCTTTTCAGTAGGCTTGTGAGTTATTGATTTAATAGATAAATAACGTATGAGGACATGTGTAAAAGTACTTCTATTTAATTTCGTGGTTGGCACAATGTTCGTTATAGATCGTCTCTAAGAGTGTGAATTATTAACTTTTCAATAAACCAATAATTAGGTACAATTAGGTACTGTTACAATTACATAAAATCTTCTTAGTGATTGATGGTATTAATATGGAATATAAGTAAAGGGAACCTATAACTAATATTCCAAAGAGTTTCTTACATATTCGACTTCTAATCTACTAATTTTACCAGTATCATCATATAAAAAGTCTCCCATGCTGTTTCTAACAATCACTACATAGTATAAAACAAAGTCGCTTTCTCTGTCCCTATGTCCCTTTGTATGCTTTAATCTTTGAAACTACACAACGGATTTTGATGCGGTTTTTTTAATAGATAGAGTGATTCGAGAGAAAGGTTTATATGTTTAATAACATCCATTAAATAGTGGAGTAGGCTATATATTTTATACCCGTGCGAAGCCGGAGCGGGTCACTAGTATACTAATAAAGACGAAATATTCTTTGTTCCTTTTTCCATCTACACAAATTGACTTCCAAGATGAGTTCTTAACTCATTCTTTATACATTTACATTTTAAATCTGATAGACTGGGATAAAAGGTAACATTAAAAAACTCATTAAAATTAATACCTTTGTAATTCCTAACTAAGGCATATTTTGCTTTCATCTTCTCAAAGCAATAAGCTCTGCGAAAGCCGATGGACTAACCTTTTTTACAAAAGCAACGTTTAAAATTGCGAGAGTGCTATTCTGCAAACGCATTCTTTTCAAAGCGAGTGTTCGTAGTGTGAATAACAGAAGAGCATGTATGGAAAGACGTGGAGTGAAGTCAAGCGCGAAGCCCAAGACCGATCGAGATGGCGGAGCACTGTGGATGCCCTCTGCCCCATCTAGGGGACATAGGACCTTAATAATAAAATAATAATGTATGAGAAGGTTAATGGGTGCGAGTGAAGCAAGAGAGATTTGTTAGGATCGTTCCAGGTGGAGAGACGTATTTGCCTATCCCGTAGGGATGCATGAATTTATGTATGTATGTTACAATATGTTTACAAGTCACACATAAGTTATAGTTATTAGAATAGTATGAACAGATATTGGATAATTAAGAAGGCAATGGCGATAAGGATCATAAGTTTAATCCTTAAAAAGTATAACGACAGCTATATGAAAAGTGAGATTAGAACGCAAATCTTTAGATTGTCAATTCACTATCCTAGAAACTCACAGGTCACAATCATAGGTTAGGTGCAAGTTTTCTTACTAAAATTGGTCAGGGAAGAACTAAAATGTATCTGACACCAATACGTGAGTAACTTCCTTGTTTTTTTTAGCAAAAAGCAGAAAAACTCAGCAAGATTCATACTTACTGATGTAAGATCAATAAATCAGAGAGAGCTCTATTACAAACTTCATTATTATTTTATACAGAAAACAAAATAACAAAATAAATAAAATTTACTTTATTCACAAAGACACAAGACCAACGATGACAGAAACAAAACAGAAAATAACAATTTGAGAGGCGCCGTAAGCTGGCCCCGGGCCCCTGTGAAAAGGATCCGTCTCAGAAATATTCTTTTCTATTCAAAAATATTCTTCTACTCTATCATTCCATCACTTGGTTTAAGAGAATAGCCTCCCAATTCGCAACCCATTACAAAGCAGACCAGTAGTGGCTGAATTAGCAAGTTCCGCTGTAACTTCCGGAGAGCCAATCGCTTCCGCTTCCTAAATACAGAATTGGAGGGTTTTTGTTTTTTCCAAACAAATCTTGAACATTAATATTGCTTCGTTTTCGCTAATAGAAACCTATTAGTTGGCTTTTATAACTGAAGGTCGGAGGTTTGTTATAGTCAATGTGAATATACTTGCATTGCATATACTCGTGTATGTGTATATACCTAACAGTAATTTAGTTTATAAATTAAAAATAGATAGTAATATAAATAGAGATTTAATACGTTCTTAATTACTAGTTGGATTATAGAATATTACGATGACTATGTTAAAAAGGTTATAGACGACATATTTTGATCACATAAGACTGATAGGAGTAGCTATTAACATTTATATTAACAAAACAGGTTCTGATAAACCTTTTTCGTGAAAATCCACTTTTAATGCTGACTATTTGGTGATACGATAATTCAAAAATAGACTATTGCGCATTTGCAAAATGAGTGCACGAATTTTGAAAAACCCCAACGTACGCTCGTGAAGTACATATATATCTGAATTATACTTTAACAGACCCCACGAAAAACCCAAAATCAATATTCTTAAAAACACAAAACCCACGCTTACAGTCTTAGCAAAACCAATATTTCCTAATACCAATAAATGTAATAAACCTTAAGCCCATCGCTGATTACTCGAAATGTCTCCCTCAATAGAATGTCTAATTCAATTTAGCCTCCGCTGATATGAGTGCTATTATTTCAGGATCTGAGAAGCTCACTGTATCGTGAAGGAATGCCTCATTCAATATCCCACATTAAGGCTGCTTCAGAGAATGTTGCTCGGCTCTTATTTCTTCGAATGCCTTATATAACTATTGTTAAATTCCTTACACTGTTCATCCATTTATTTGTCTAAGTTAAAGTGATTCTTGATAATAATAATATTTGGACATTACTACACCAATTGAACTAGCCCCTTGGTAAGTTCATTTAAGACTTGTGTTAAGGGTACTAGTCTACGTATATTTAAGATATATATACATATTATATAGATAAATACATATAGCATATATAATCAACGACCAGACTAGAAAGCAGTAGAAAAGCGTAGTTCTTAACTCTGACTCCACCGGGAATCAAACCCGGGACCTCACGATTAGCGTTCCGGTGGCTAACCGATCGCGCCACGGAGGTCGTCACACCATCATAATATAACAATAAAGAGTTTATCTTGATTACAATAAATCAAGAATCACTTTCGTACTTTTTCGTATTACATATTATGATTTCATATGTACTCTTATGCCCAAAGTTAGATTAATGAATAAAAAGTCTATTATTTCATGAAACTTAGGCTTGGTATTCTGCATTAAATCAGTATTTTACTCTGAATATTGTACATATTCAAGGGTTTTTTTTTATTAATTTCGATACACTCAAATTCTTTTAGCGTTACTATCGATGTTGTGACAATGATAATCACCATCATAATTCTGTATTAATGATAACAATCAGCAAAACTGTTCTGTCATCGTTTATTAAATTTCATTTACCTTAAAACTTTTAGTCACCTCTTACGACTCGCCGGTAAGAGGTTAGTTGGTTAGCTTTTTCTTTTCGTCCCAACAAGCACGAAATTTTCATTAGGTATTTAATTTTACAAGAAAAACTGGACTAATTGCGTATATATTATTAAACAAAGTATTACACGATAAATATACTTATAACTACCGAGTGCGTATGAGTATCAATGAAACGAAAGTGGTCTATCAGGATCGGGACAAATGGAGATCCATGATTTCTGCCTACCCCTCTACAGGAAATTAGGCGTTATGTGTATGTATGTACAAAGTATTATCTTTGTTATCCGACGTTTCAAACATGTTGCAATGGCCTTGGTCACGGGTCAACTGTAATGATGTCAACGATTTTTCTTGTTAAATGAATAAAAAAATGATAATAATAATTTGTTGTAAATACTCATACGTTTTCTTATTCAAATAATCTCCACAAACCATACAGTACTCACAGAATGACAACAATTCAAAAGCAAACTCTTCAAAATCCAATAACAGCTAAGGTTATGAGTTTCAATAATTTCAAAGTGAACACTGAAATTTCCTTCAAAACATGTTATGTCTCGAGTGCGTGAGGGTTTGAGCTTTTAATAGATTTAAATCAACTGACATCTTCCAATAATAATACCAATTTAAAGATTAAAGTCAATTCGAATATTACGCTGCCATGTCACCTATGTACTTATATATAACCATCTCTCTATTTTGTTGTATGTATCACCCTTTAAAAAGTTAGCCAAACAAATTGACACACCTTAAGCCCATGTGCTGATCAGATCAGTACCAAATGTGATAAATGGTAAGCTTTACTACATGATTACTTAGAAAACCTCAATCTCCATACTAACTTACTTAGCAATGTGGCCACCTGCCTTTTGCAGTCTTAGGAAATACACCGCAGATGTTTCACTTCAAATTGAAATTCAATTGGAACTTCTCTGAATTCAGAACTCACGTGTCGAATCGTAGTAAGCTAAATCCGTAGCACTTCCTCAGGTACGTAGTATGAGGTTCTTAAGGTACGTAGTATGGGTTGTGAAGGGAAGTTTGTTTGGTAAGTAACTAGTAACTTTGAAGTAGTTGAAGCATTCATTTAATCCGGCTTCCTGTACGTGTCAAAGGTTACACTTATGTTTCTAATGGAATAGGGGAATTTGTATGGTATATTACTTGTGTATGTATGTATATAGTTTAAAATGGAAGTGTGTGTGTATATATATACATACATACACATCACGCCTGATTCCCTGTAGAGGGGTAGGCAGAGATCACGGATCCCCATTTGTCCCGATCCTGACAGACCACTTTCGCTTCATTGATATTCATACATCCTCTCATACACTCTCGGCGGTTATAGGTACTCCTAACGTCACCTGTTTTCAATATAGCGTCTATCTGACTGTTATATGTCTTATTAGGCCGGCCCCTACGTAACCGCCCTTCCACTTCACTTATATATATATTCCTTTTGTATTTATCCAGATGTGTTTAAGGAACGAATTGTTTATATACTATATTTAGAATGATTGATGTGTAAAAATTATTGAAATAACTTTACTAAGAATATACAATAGTAAAGGAAATGAGTAAATAGTTCTGATATAATGTAAAGGATACTTTTTGATGTATTATAAATAGTTTGCTAGGATGGATGTGTAAACAAAAACGAAAGTGTTTTGTCAAGATCGGGACCGATTGGGATCCGTGAACTCTGCCTACCCCTGCATAGGGAGAGATGCTGATAATGAAACAAATGAAATATTATTCATAGTTGTTAATACTGAATATAAATTACAATACATTTGGTAAACAGAACAAGTACACAATTTTTACTCTCTCATTTGTCAAGTTGATTCAACAAAAATGTCATAATCAAAGTTTTATATAACAAAAACAATTAAAATTGTCTTTTCAAGATAAATGTTAATATTAATAATAGTTTATTGTATATTGTTTGTTTATATATAAGAAAATAAATAGTAACGGAAATGACGAATAAATTTGGATTTAAATATCAGTATAATTAATATTTATACTATATGTTCTACAATTTTATATGTATGTATTATTTTATTTGTATAAAAGGTGAAGCTCATAGTAGGTTAAACGAAAAACAATTCAATATGAATTATTAATACATATATAAATTCAATATAACCCCTAATTTAAAGAGTTTGACCTTGATTTATTTTGTTAGTCAATAGTTGTCGTTACGAGTAATTAAAGACAATTTAAAACAATCAATAATATCATAGTACTGTGCTTAATTGTATCGGTAATAATAGGTTACCAAACAAATTTCAAAGGACACAACAAAGTTTTAAATAAGAAAAGTTATTCTATATATTTTGTAGATAAATTCAAAGGCCAATTTCATTCATACTCATACCTTTAGTATAATACGTTTAATAAATAGTAGTTCACAAGAAAGCTGAAAGGTTTATTTATACAAGAATTCGGCCTATAGCCGTTTGTAGTTCGGTAGTAAGGAACTTGAATAGCCCACTAAATAAATTAAAAAAAATTGGCTACTCAAATTCTACTTTATACCTGATCTTCTCCACGAATCTAAGGATATAGTATGTTCATCTCAATTGCTATTTTTATAAAGAATTTTTTATCCAGAGGAAAAATCTAATTTATTATGGTGATATAACGGACACTACAAAAACAAATGAACTGAAAAGTCTATATCCATTAATTACCTAAAACGGATTTGTATAAATAATATAGCCAAAGCGATCACTGATATTCGTATGTAATATCTCACACATACATTTTGGAGTAAAACAAATGAATGTAAGTTCAGATACATAATTTTACTAGCGACCCGCTCCGGCTTCACACGGGTATAAAATATATAGCCTACTCCACTATTTAATGGATGTTATAATACATATAAGCCTTCCTCTTGAATCATTCTATCTAATAAAAAAACCGCATCAAAATCCGTTGCGTAGTTTCAAAGATTTAAGCATACAAAGGGACATAGGGACAAAGAAAGCGACTTTGTTTTTTACTGTGTAGTGATAGTGATGTAACTAATTCATAGATTTGTTCAATTGAAGAGAACGGTACTGATATTAGTGCAGAAGCATACTTTGTAACGTTATTTCAGAAGATACTTCCTTACCTTGTTTTCGGCTTTCTTGTGACACAAGTATATTACATCTAGGATTATTAGTACACTTAACAATACCTAAACGAAGGGGGTAAAAAACCTACGATAGGATCACATGTTATGAGTACTAGGGGCACACATCTCTTTATTCCTAGATATCATGATAATTGATTTTGCATTGTAATAGCTCGTTTAGTTAGACATCATTCTTAATTGCTAACAACATTCTAGAAAGGAACTAAAAAGTCATAAAGATACTGTGAGTAATATGAAATAAAGGAGTAAATGGAAAACTTAATTTAGGTTACAATAACTACGGAAAAAAATTAATTGTAAGAAAAAACATTATTTCTTATTTATTATAGTATATTTTTAAACTTATATATGTGTATCCGTTTTTTAAAAAACTTTCATAAGACTGCTGTATAATAAGAGAAGAGACACATAAAATATTTTTTCCATAATATTCAATAATTATACACACAAGTGATAACTACACAACACTTTACAATAATACTTCTAGAAACACCAATATAATTTATTTGACTATGGCATCTTTACATCTAGATACTTCATTATATTACTATCGTAAAACTCTAGTATATTTGTTATAAGACCCTGCTAGGTAGAAATACTAAGCTCTTGATACAAAAATTATAACTTAAACTTTATCCCTTGTGACCGCTGATGTCATGATGAAACAATTAATGATGATGAAACAAATACTGCAACCATTGAGCTACAATTGTTTTTCCCAAAAACATACATATAATAATAATAATGTTTAGACATTATTACACCAATTGAACTATCCCATTGGTAAGTACATTTAAGACTTGTGTTAAGGGTACTAGTCAACGTATATTTAAGAGATTCTATGTTCTCCTAAACCCATTGTCACCTCTTACAACATGCCCAAAGGAATGGCGCCTATTAGTATTCTTTTTACTCCCCAGACTAGCTCAAGACAACTTATTTCAATCCCAAAAAAGTCAATATACTTATACAGATTTAAATGTTCAACTGCCTCATTTTATAAAATTCCCAATAAGCATCAAAATCGAGATACATATACCTATATATAAGCAGAGCAAATCTACCTAGTAAGGTCTTAGTACAAAAGTGATTTGTCACATACAGGACTATAAGAATGTATCGTTAACAATAAGCGTAATAGGTCAGGTGTGAGTTTACCAGTCATAAGAAGTTTCAAATTGAGAGGTATCACTATACTTACTTTACTATAGTTGTTTCCTTATAGCTTGAATTCATAGATGTATGGAAGGACCTTAAAACACTTAAAAAATCTTAAAATAATTAATATTTTCTGTTTGTACTTAACATATTTTTCTCACATTTGAACTTAATACTCATCTTAGATTATATAGTAGCACGTAAATAAGTAGTGTAAATTCTGAATAGTTTTTGTGATCTGTGACTTTAGTATTAGTATATATTATATAGTACAATGATATGTAAATACCATGCTATTGACTTTACATTGCATAGTTAATTAGGTTTCTTTAACTTACCATATTCTAGTCAATAGTTATGACAATATTATGATAGCACTAACGTTCACCATAGTTTATCGTACATCCTAAATTCAAGCTATATTGAAATAATTTAAATACCGGATGAATAGAATAATCCAAAAATAAGCCTATTTTAAGTTGGATGGTGTTGCTTCGTTTGTCTCGTGGTTTTGGGACATCTGTGGAGAAAAATAAATTAGGTATTGAAGAGTATCTAGAGTATAAGGCTGTATAATGGGGAAATCATGTTGGTACACATAAAATTAATGAATATAAAGAGTAATAACGTTATTGAGTACTTTAGTAAAGTTACATTTGTAATACGTATTTAAAAACTAAAATACTTTGGCATTTAATTAATTTAATTGACGTATATGCGATTTCAGATATGAATAAAGATCTAGAATATCTTAGACGTGATTCTTTTACTTAATTACAACCAAATGTCTCTTGCGTATACTAAATCCTAATCCATATTCTCGAATAAACTTCCTTATATAAACACCCAACAAGTCAGTAAACTCCAAACAAATTAATCTAAGATTTGCCTCTTACGAAATACCGACTCACCACAATGATTAAACCTCACTCTGCGTGGGCGGTCCCCCAAAGGATTCCTCATTAATCAATCGCAGCTGCACAGACTCCCGCCTCAAGTTGTAGCTTGTAGATATATGGCAGTGCTTCACGTCACTCGCTAACAAATCTTCATTGAGCTCCACGCCACTTTTCTCCACATCCGCGGCGGCACTCAACTTCCTTTTGTGCTTGAACGACGTCCCTCTATGAGAACTCGAGGCGAAGTAGGTGTCTGTAGTCGTGTTCCCATTGAAAGCCCTTTCAGGCTGAGCCACGCCTAACTGCTCGAACTGCAAATGAGTCAATTGTACCGACGTCTCCACACACGGAATCAACAGTTTGAACTCCTTCCTGTAGTTCTCGTTCATCCACGCGTAAATGAACGGATTGTAGCAAGTCGACGACATCGCGATCGAGTGCGACAGGAAGAACACAACGAAATAATACTTCATGTTAACGGAATACATGTAAAAGTCGTTGCACAAATTGGCTATTGTGAGTGGCAGCCAGGAGACTCCAAATATCGAGACCATGGCGATCAGCATCTGGTTTGTGCGCCGATTCCTGTTCTTTTCCAACTCTTCTTTTCTAATGTTCTTGCTGGTAGCTTTGGCTTTCGCCCGGTCCCTCAGCTTTAAGCTCACGCACGTGTAACAGAAAGCTATCACAGAAAAAGGCACCACGAACTGCAGAATGGACGTGGCTAGACCGAAGCCTCTCCTCATATGTTCCGACGGCCAGGTTTCCTCACAGAACCTGCCATAAGGCATGTCGTAGTACGTCATAAACAGTGCGTAAGGCGACGTAACGATGAGAGAGAATATCCATATGATAATGATGATCGTGATACAGGTCCGGATCGTCATTCTCGGCTGGAACGGGTATACTATTACAAAAAACCTATCGATAGCTATAGACATAAGAGTCAATGTGGATATGTATACGCTGCACCCCTGTGCTAAAGGCATTATCAGGCAGAGCGCCTCTCCGAAGTGCCACGAGTCCTTGAATGAGTACAAGGGCGTGAAAGGCACCGCGAACACGCAGAGGAAGATGTCGGCAAGCGCCAAGTTGGTGATGAATAGGTTGGTGACGGTCTGCATGGCTTTGTTGCGGACCACCACGTAGCACACCACCATGTTTCCCACGATGCCCACGAAGAAAATGATGGCGTACACGATGTAGAAGAAGTTTTGGACGTAGACATTGTCTATGATGTCTTCCCGTCTCGATGTGTTGCCGGGAAGCGTGATGTTCCCGATTCCAAGGCTTTCAAGGAGTGTAGTGATGTTGTGGTGTACGGCGGTGTTGTTTGCCATGGCTCTTTACATAATATTTTCTTTCTCTCTACTCACGACTCTCGTCGGGCTTGTCCTCAATCTGCAACAAAACAGTCAGTAAACAAAACGTATTTACAGCTTATCACTTTTAGGTTTGATAGAGCTTCGTTTACTCGATATATCTTGAGCCATTTTTGCCATAACAATTAAGGTTGCCATGGAAATAATTTGCAATATGTTCCTTAATCCCCTAATACGACATATCAGGAAAAAAGCAGTCAGTCATTGTATAGGAATGTCTTAAAGTAATACAGTAGACTTTTTCCAAGTTTAGTTTACATGAACACATGAAAATCTCATACCATTTGCATTTTCATATCTGCATATGCAAATGAGATCACTCTTTTGTGAAACTGTTTTATAATTGAACGATAAAAAAGTGCTTTATTTTGTTTTGTGTTGTCTATTTCTATTGTATATTTCCTAGACAAACACTGTATTATAATAAAAACAAAGAAAATATAAATAATTATATGAAATGTTTTAAATTACTTAAATACACTTAACTTATTTATTTTATCTGAAACATTACGATCACGTGTATAAAACTTAACAAACTTAAACTTTTAACGTACACCATTACCACTAGCATTTCAAGAAACCAGATACCAATACACTCTAGCACAATTTTATTGGTAACTCGAAACTTTTATTTATAAACACTAAAAGCAAACAGCAGTTAAAACGCTGACAAAATTGATAAATCCATTCCGATAGTGCTCTCTACTAGACTGTTTGGCATGAATCCAAAGTTCGGTGAGATTTCAAGCTGTCAATTTCGTTCGAATCAAACCGTTTGCAACATGCCAAGCAACGTATCTCGATTAATGCAACGGAGCAAGTTTAAGCTGTATTTTCTTTATAAATGGAAGCTGTGATAACATCCTTCACAAGTCCGAGACGTAAATAATAATAATAAAAAGCGTTTATTTACAGCCACAAACATACACAATACAAAACGTTAACGATAAAAAAAACTTACAAACTAGGGGGTAAAACTTGTGTTACTGTCGCAGCAAAAGGGTTCTAACTCAACTGGGTATAACGCGTTTGGTGGCAAAACAACGCTGGTGTTATGTCAGAACCACTAGAGATCAACATCGAATGTTATGGAATATTATAGGAGCCTTGAAATACTGGTTACTGATACATATTTATACTCCATATTAATACATTGACTACCTTGATACTTATGCTAAAAATGACAAGGACATATTATGTTTCCAGGCTACCCCGACGAATGCTTGATGTTATATATAACAACAAACATACGAGATAGTGGATTATTGTAGGGATACACAAAAGGCTAAAAACCAACAAAATATTAAAACAGCGATTTAAGCCACTTAGAGGTATTGTTTCAGTTCATACAACATTGTATTGACATATCAATATTGTAGCCCTTACAGCAAATATTCCATTCACCTAACACACAGTTCATTCATACTGCAAAATGTACCATAATGTAAACAGCAAACAGCGCAATGCTTGAATGTGCTGAAACCACTTAGCAACGGAATCTTCGTCTGTCATTTACGATTAAGATTTATTTATTTGCTTTCAACAGGCAAAAGCATTCATCCAAAAAGTTTTCTTTTTGCAATCTAAAAGGAACCTGTAAAAAGGGCACTAGATCTTCCAACCCAAAGAGTACTGACAACTTTAAAAATTAGATAAAAGAGGTCACGTAGAAACAACCTTTTTAGAGAGCGTAGAACAAAAACTCAAATCTAAGCCGACCCACTCGTCTACTAAGCATCTTTATGGCCTTAGATACTCTGGAATAAAATGTACTTTTTACACCCTTTAAGCGACGCTCACGTAATCCTAGTCGGTCCGAGACTTGCTTGGTAATACGAGATTGCCTATAAAAAGTTAACGTAGACGTGGCTTAATTCTACTACGAACTAAATTTTTATTTTCTTTTTTATTTTTAAAGTTTTCGAGCACTTTTTTGGTAAATGTATTTCGTTATTATGAACATAACGAGTAACTTTCTTTTACATGAAAGGTACAAAGACGATTCCTAATTCGGCATATTGATATGTATTGTGACTTTGAAAAGAATTATGAAATGCTTATCAATAAATCAAAAGGTTATTTTAATGAATAACTCAATCTCTGAAATATTTTCAACACCAACTTTATGAATTAATATATAAAGATAACATAGAAACTGCTTAAATATTTTATAATAATCTTATTATTGAAACCAATGCTTTAACACCGAACTAATAATGAATTAACGTATGCGATAATACATAAGATAATTGAGACCATACATAATTAAAGTACAAATAAAGGAAACTCCGAAAAATCCAACCAAACAAATATTCCATAGAATTCTTTTATTATGTCAAGTAAATGAATAAAGGAATCGTCTGCCCGTGACCATGGCTGCTGCAACGTAGCGGAAACGGGTTAATAATAAAGGTAACTTTATTATATAAAAACATACGCGACAAGTCCAGTTAGTTATTAAATATGAGTATAAATCGCGAATCTCTTAAAACTATAAATCAAATAATCTTAGAACCATAATATTTTTTTAAGTTTAGTAATTATTTATTAAATTATGTAACAATATTTACATGAGGTAATAAATCAAAATAATATCTTTATAAATAAAGTTGAAAATAAACTGATCATTATAAAATAAAATCTTATAAATTGATCCAATATTTAAAAATTGAAGAATCGAGAGGAATAAATTCACAGCATCTCGACTGAATCTTTAAATGGCTGCTGTTATGGACTCGCCGCGATCGAACTGGGTTAGTGTGATTAAACTGTTCACAGCTCGCTATTGCTTTATCGAGGTGATTAAACACTTCTCAAGCTACTCTATTAAAAGTCCCCTGCTAATACGTTTGACTTTTCACTGCTAATAAAAGTAAAGTAATATAGTTGTTAACCATTTTAAATTGTATATTCTATTCCACACATAATGGTTGTCTGGAACAAATGGCTTCAAGTCTTAAGAACGTCGTTATAGTTTAATTTTCCTTGTTTTTATTTATTTATGTTTAAGAAATGGCAATAAAGATTTAAATAAATAAATATGTTCAGTTTGACGTTCTGATAACTTGAGCAATTTAAGTTTTTGTTGAGAATAATGATAAGATGAGGATCTAGGTATGTTTATGATAGAAAATACATTTATTCACGCCTCTACATCCCCAACAAGATAGGCACGGACTAACGATCGCCACCTGAAACGATCCTGATAAAAAGCTGAATCTTTCATAGAAACTACAGAAGAATTTTAGTCTTTTACGACAAACTACATTAAAAAGTACACTAAGCAAACAATAAGCAATCTTAATTAACTTGAACCTTTACTTAGGGCTGTTACAAAGTGTATTCATTTGCTATTATGTCTAACTTAAAGTAGTTTCTGACTTCCACTTCACTTTGTTAAGCGATTGCAACAACCTTTATTTATGCAACAACCTTTTTTTATTAACTTCAATAATTTAGTTTAGTTAATTTATTTATTAAGGCTGTGCTAGTTTGAGACAATAAAACAATGCTAGCTAGAAAGCTTTCCTATCAGCGTAAAGAAATCGCTCAGAAGGAAGTGTAAGTATGTGTATTAATTATGAGCGTTTTTAATATGTAGCTATTTCATAATAATTCTATCTCAAATTAGATAGTTTTACTAAAAGCCGTAGCGATATTTTGCCTTGATGATTCCATTTACCTAACAGGTACAAAGTGTGGGTTATAATATTTACGTCTTAGAGCACAGAATAATATTCATATAAATACAGTTGTTAATGTAGACTTTATTTAAAACTTTCAAAATTGGAGCTACACTGACCTAATTAACTAATTTGAGCAAAAATCCTTAATCACTAACTCGCTGTAACCCTTTTGGAGTACGTGACTCCGTAGCCTCCAGTACACGGATTCCATCCCAATCCAATTTATCCATAAAGGGATTTATTCGAATCCCTCCCAATCCCACTGAAGTTTTCAAGCTTTGGGTGAAAACAAATTGATTTCTTTTGTATGGCGTAATCAAGTCATTTTACTTACGAAAACACACGCCTTTGCAAATTGCTCGTGTGTCAGTAAATTGAGAAGCTTGCTTGGAGATCTCCTAAGCCCTGAATAAGGCTTTAATGGGAACACGGTCAAAGGGAACTCGATCCGAAGAGAGTGGCTAACAAAAAAGCCAGGCACATTTTCCCCTATTTGGCTTTAATTAATGCCTTTTAGTCCAAACGTTAGTAAAGGCTGACTAGCTGCCTTAACTGCTGTCCCACTTGATGTAAAAGAGAACTAAGGGGTTAGATGTATAAATAATTCTTAGTAATGGGTAGAAAACTTATCACCTATTTATATATTGATAGCAAAGCTAAAGTTAACGAAGCTCCATACCTAAAATGATTAAAGGATGTGAATAAACGTATTGACCTGTTCAAGCTGGGACGAACAAATAATGCTAACTAGCTGCCGTTCTTTCCAGCATGTCGTAGGAGGCGACTAAGGGACTAGGAATAATTCTAATCATCATAATATCATCATTTTGCGATGAGCTAGCCACCAGCTGTCACTAATGTTCCATTGTAATAATGGAACATTAGAAATCGCAACACTAATATACATACTAAAACATATCCCCGGGGAAATTACATCTCCGAGGTTTTGTCCAACCCGAAACGGATTAAAGGACGTGAATGTATGTATATTCAAAATTTCACGCCTCTACGTCCCTAACCGGAAATGCATCACTCACACGCATTTACCTTCTTAAGCTTGCCTTTTGAATATATATGTACTCATAAGTATAAATAATAATAATAATATTTAGGACATTATTACACCAATTGACGACCTCCGTGGCGCGATCGGTTAGCCGCCGGAACGCTAATCGTGAGGTCCCGGGTTCGATTCCCGGTGGAGGCAGAGTTAAGAACTACGCTTTTCTACTGCTTTCCAGTCTGGTCGTTGATTATATATGCTATATTTGTATTTATCTATGCATAATAGGTATATATTTCTTAAATATACGTTGACTAGTACCCTTAACACAAGTCTTAAATGAACTTACCAAGGGGCTAGTTCAATTGGTGTAATAATGTCCAAAACTTATTATTATTATATTATTAATTGAACTAGCCTGTTGGTAAGCTCTTTTAAGACTTGTGTTAAAGCTAGTCAACGTATATTTAAGAAATATTTACATATTATATATAAATAAATACATATATAGCATATATATTCAACAACTAGACTGGCAAGCAGAAGAAAAACGTAGTCCTTAACTCTGCCTCCGCCGGGAATCGAACCCGGGACCTTACGAGTAGCGTTTCGGCGGCTAACCGATCGCGCCACGGAGGTCGTCAAACCATCATATAACAATAAAGAGTTTGTCTTGATTACAATAAATCAAGAAACACTTTCGTATTTTTTCGTATTACATATTATGATTTCATATGTACTTTTATGCCTAAAGTTAACAATTTATATAATATAAAGTTTACAATTAACACTATTAGCGTTAAGGCGCTTAACCAATCGCGCCACGGAGGTCGTCGTCAATAAATAAACTTACTATGCTTACTAAAGTAATATAATGAATTCTAGTGAAAGAAATTCAGCAACCTTTTGGTAATACCGTGTGTACCTACTACCGTATATATAAGAACTAGTGACCCGCTCCGGCTTCGCACGGGTATAAAATATGTAGCCTACTCCACTATTTAATGGATGTTATTATACATTTAAACCTTCCTCTTGAATCACTCTATCTATTAAAAAAACCGCATCTAAATCCGTTGCGTAGTTTCAAAGATTTAAGCATACAAAGGGACATAGGGACAGAGAAAGCGACTTTGTTTTATACTATGTAGTGATGTTAGGGCAATCTATAACGAGGTATTGAGAAGCGAATCACTTTCAGTCGGCTGCCAATGGTAGCGATAGTTGCGCAACTTGAAAAGGTCATCAACTATATTGGGATTTGGGTCAGTCCCGTTAATTATTGATACCCTACAGATAACACTTAAACCTGTGTTCGAATAAAAGTGACCTAAATACATCCTATATGGAACATTCGTCACAGCTTTCAACTGAGCGAAATACGAAGCGAATTTTTGAGATAAATTCGTTACGGTGTTTTGCCGTCTTTTAAAAGCTAAAAGTAATATTGTATAACTGGATCTTTCTGAGTTTTCTGGTGTAAACTGGGTCGAAATAAAATTGTGTGGCGAAATATTTTTATGTCAGGAAAGTAAATATTTGGTTATGTTACCTAATCTTTACTTAACTATTATTACTGTACCTTAATTTTATAAATCGTTATACTATTATTACTATCACTTAACTTCTTAAATATTAACAATTAGTACAAAATACATTATAAAATTAACACTATAGATTTTTCTATGCAAGTAGTCAAGCTTTTGTGTCAAAAATTAGAAATCTTTTAAATAAATATTATCTATCTTCATTTCACTTAAGATTTTAAATTCAGCTTTTATCAACAGCATCATTTACTCCTAAATAAATATGGAGTATATTCATAAATTTAGTATACTATATTTATTTTACAGCTACACTTATTAACTATATAAACTTTATAAAATGCTACACATTTTTGCTTTTACCACTGGCCCTGTGACATTAATTAAGAACTTGGAAAATGTCAAACATTCTGTAATTGACAGGTCCATTTTACTTCGAAAAATTTGAAGGAAAATGCTAGATTGATACTTTTTTGCGCCTGTTCAGGTTTTAATACAAACGTTTTTGACAGGTTTTAAGAATTTTTAGAGTTTTCGGCAATGAATTGTTTCTAATTAGTGAAACTATATTTAATTTTATATAGCTTACTGATTTCTATTGAGAATTGGGAAAAGCTCGAACCCATGCAACACTTAAACGTATTTGGTAAATCGTCACATGAACCAAAAAAATATAAAACATATCTTTTTATATTTCTATTCAGGCAAAATATTCTACAAATAATTATTCAATAAACTGTACTAGTAGTTAATATCATTATTAACATATCTCAGTACATCATTGAACGTAGATAAGCTTATTCTGTATAGTAATGTTTGGACATTATTACATCAATTGAACTAGTCAACGTAAAAAAATAATAATTTTATATAGATAAAAACATATATAGCATATATAATCAACGACCAGACTGGAAAGCAGAAGAAGAGATTCTTAACTCTGCCTCCACCGGGAATCGAAAAAGGACCTCACGATTAGCGTTCAGGCGGCTAACCGATCGCGCCACGGCGGTCGTCAAATACTATTGACTTATACATAGACTTCAACTAAGTCATAGTATATTAATTTAGAGATGTCCTTTCATGTCTTTGACCTTTGCACCCTATCCAACCAATCAAAGCTTGCCCTTTACAAATCCTAACCTTCTCTTCTAGATTTCTAATCCCTTTCGGGGTGAACAGAACAATGGAGACGATATCTCCAAGGTCACTTTTTGGATGAACATTGAGGTTGCGATGTTATATGGAACGTTGGTGACAGGTTGCTAGCCTATCGCCCAACAGATTCCATTGACCCCAGTGACCTACGACATGTCGAGAAAAATGACACAGTTTGTATTATTTTGCGTCCCAGACTCACATTCCCACTTATATCCTTTTCTATGTAGAATCTAGTTTAGCTGCGCATCTGTTGGAAAGCAATGCATATATAATAATATAAACAACCTATCTTCGAAGCCTACACGTGCCTGTCAAATACGTATATAGGTAAAACGTATAGATATACAATGATCGCAGGACTGGTAATTAACCATTATTACCAAGCAATAACATAGGGACATTAACCCTCAAAACCTATTCTTTATAGCCAGTACCCAAATTTGTAAATATGAGGCTAAATCTGTTCAAAGATATCTTAAGGAATAGATAAAGAATCATATGATGTTTTCCGTTACTAAGCAAATATTAAGTTAATCTCTATTGTATATGCCATTGATCTTAACACATAAAAGTCAAGGTTTTATCTCTGTACTCAAGACAAAAGATAATTGTATTCTTACACGAAATGGGCTTAGCAAAATAGGTTTGACACATAGTGCAACAGAGAGTGTTGGGGCATAATTTTGTGTATCTAAAACAGAGTGTTGTAGATAAAAACTAAAGGTGAAAAGGTGAGTTAAGCACATGCAAATAAATCAATGAAACTTAGGTATACTTCGTGTTTTAGGTTAGGAAACGTTAAGGATTTCGAAGAAAGTTCACAGAATACAACCAGAGAGCTACGTGTGGCTAAAACTTACATATACGTTGGCATTTGAGCAATGCATTCATTGCCGGATAAAAAATAAAACTTTTATTTATCACATCGCTGAGGTATTGTAGTTGCTGGAGGCTTTCAGGCAGTGTGCAAGGAGTTTCGACATGCGCAAACCTCTTTGCTGTCAGTACGCAGGCGCAAAAAAGCAATTTCGTATGAAAGCAATTATATGACTGGTAAAAGTTTCCGCTTGGCTGAAGAATTGAGGCTTTTAGGGTTTTCACCACGCCCCACATTTAATGTTGAATACGCCGTACCATCATGATGTTAATGTAACGGTATACAAGTGTTTTAGTACAGTAATTATAACAGTGATCTTTTATATTTATTTTATTTGTCGATACTTAAATTTTGGGTTCAATTAGCAACAGAGCTTATAATTATACGAATGAAAACTTTTATATTCCAAACAATGTGCATTGCTTATCATTGAACAAAAGATTTATTGATGAATAAGAGAAGAATTCTTCGAAATAGAATTTAACTCAGAACATATACCAATTATACGTAGTGGGTTGTGTTCAACCATGTAACAAACCAACTACAAAGGACTATTCTATCGTAATGTGTACCTATTATTCTAATTACAACACATCATACGAACTTCTTTTACAAAACATTTCCTGTTCCAACACTATCGATAAAAACTATCTAAAAGTCCCAACACTACACCACTGCGGTTGAACTACGGACTACGAATTGGCATTTAATCGTTTCACGTAACGGAAGGATGTCGTAGAACCTCTTTTTCGTAGCAGATATCGTAGTATGAAATTCATATGATTTGGTACATATGATTTCGTAGTGTACTTAATTTATAGTAAAAACCTTTTTTAATTATTCTGTATTTACGGTCATACATGTTAGATTAAATCAGTCTAAGTTCAGTCCAGTCATCATTATTCACATACAAAATAACAATAACCCACTTATTAGTACATAAATATTATATTATGAATATATTTGTACAACATCCGTGGCGCAATTTTTTAAAGTCCTGAACGTCAATCGTGAGGTCCCGAGTTCGTTTCCCAGTGAAGGTAAAGTTAAGAACTAGGTTTTTCATCTGCTTTCTAGTCTGGTTGTTGATTATATTTACTATTTTTGCATTTATCTATTGTATAATATGTGTATATTTCTTATATATACGTCGACTACCCTTAACACAAGTTTTAAATGAACTTACCAAGGAGCTAGTTCAATTGGTGTAATAGTGTCCCAAATATTATTAGTGTTTGTAATTATAACTTTGTTTTTCTTCTTGTGAATTGTTTAAATTATAAATATCACGCTTGGTTTCTATAAAAGGGTAGGTAAACGTCACGGTTCCGATTCTCGTCGATTTTCTGAAACCCGTTGAACTAGGTATAACAAATAATTATGATAAGTATATTAATTGAAAATATATTCATGATTAATAACTAACGGGACTTTTCGCGTAAGTTTTTATATATTAAAGTTACCTTTATTAACCCGACGTTGTATCAGTCTACTCGTGACCAAGGCTGCTGCAACGTAGCCAAAACATAAAAACTTACGCCATAAGTCCCGTTAGTTATTAATCATGAGTATAAATCGCAAATCTCTTAAAACTATGAAAATATATATTCATTTATTCTAATGTATTTCATGTGATTTAATTCTCTAATGTGGATAAGAAACTATACTTCTTATTTATTTCCACTCTCTCTTTTTACAGTTTTTTTAAATAATTGATTGACATTAATGTTAATGAGTACAATTAATGTGTTAAGAACAAAAACACTTTCTTGCAAGTTACAATAGCCTTAACAATTTTTATTTTAATAAGAAAATTTAATATACAAATAACTTTAAACTGGTCCTCAGGTAACCAAAGCCTTCCAGTTAAAACTTATATCTCTTGAGGTTTAATGGAGAAACGTATTTAATCTACCCGGCGGAGTCTTTAAACCCTTTTCAATGCAAATAACACCTTGCAGCTAATGCATAAAGTTGAGTTTAAAGTGACAAAACTTTGTACAAGTTTTCTATTAGCTTCAGGCTATACATTTAAATTACATCTTTTCCTGAAAGACTTGATAAAGGCTTAAGAATATTCTAAAGAGTGTCTGACTAGTTTCTCTATTCAACATAGAGTAAGAAGATAACTTGTAAAATCTTTTGCATGTTGAAAACATATACATACATTGACGCTTTAACGTCCTCAAAAGGATAGACAGAGTCTATCGATCGCCACCTGGAACGATCCTGACAAATCTCTCTAGCTTCACACGCAACCATTAACCTTCTCATACATGCTCTTCTGTTCTTCACGCTTCGTACACCCGCCTTAAGAAATACATATATACATTCATATCCCCTAGTCCCTTTTGAGGTGGACAGAACCTAGAATTCGATAATATCTCCAACGTCACTTTTTTGCATGAATATTGGGGTTCTGATGTTATATAGAACATTGGTGACAGATTGCTTGCCTATCGCCCAATGAATTTCATTTACCCCTAGTCCCTTGGTCGCCTCCTACCACATGCCGGGAAGAACGGCAGCTATTTACCTTTTTTACGTCTTAAACTAGCACAGAATAGAAAATACATAAACAAAAGAAATATACGAAAGGTTTGGTAAAATGTAGGTTTAAATAAATAATTAATAAACAAAGCCTTCTGTTTACCCTAAAAAGAATCACAGTCGTGGGAGGCGTACATAATATGTGATATTAACAAACGATGTCCCGTGCTAGTCTGGGATGTAAACAGAATCCTAACTAGCTGCCGTTCTTCTCGGCATGTCGTAGGATCTGAGATTCTGTCTACCCAAAAAGGGGTTAGAGGACCTGAATGTATATTAATGTACTAGTGACCCGCTCCGGCTTCGCACGGGTATGAAATATATAGCTTACTCCACTATTTAATGTATGTTATTATACATATAAACCTTCCTCTTGATCACTCTATCTATTAAAAAAAACCGCATCAAAATCAGATGCGTAGTTTCAAAGGTTTAAGCATACAAAGGGACATAGGGACAAAGAAAGCGACTTTGTTTTATACTATATAGTAATAACAAACTATCAACAAAAGGCGTTCAAAATGGTACACATTGTTTATTCAACTAATAGTCGTAGTATAGACTGAACGGGTTGGCTTGAATAAACAGCAATTACTAAAATTACATCGTTATACTACGAATATTCGTATCTTGACAGACACTCGTAGCTTCTACAAAGCCTTAAGTAAACACGAAGTATTCCAGGTTAATTGTTAACAGACTAGTATTTTCCTTTGGGTTCACATGTGGGTACGACGTGGCTATAGTCACTAAATCCGCAAATGCGGAGATGGATCCGCACTTTGACTACCCAACAAGGAATACTGGTCGTGAAGGATATGTTTTATTACTAAGAGTATTTTGCCATAGTAATAAAATACAATCTCAGTTGATTCTTTTAATAAAAATAAGTACATGCAATTGAAATCTCAAAAGCGCTCGTGAAATTATGTTTATATATTAAATAGTATTCTATTTTTATCTGTATTATAACGTATATGTTTATATTATTATTTACATTATGCTGACCGTAAGGGAAAACATTGTGAGGAAACCTGCCTATCCCTCAGAATAGGTAATAGCCAGTGCCTGTATACGGCGATACGGTTCACTTCCTATCACTTAGGATGCTATCTATCTCGTTCAACGCGGGTTTTGAGTAGCTCATAACATGCCATTGATATTTCGGAGATAGATACTCAAGCCTCTGAATACCCTGTGTGGCGACCTCTAGAGCGCCACAGACAGAGAGAAACCTAATTTGCAATTAGTTAAAACATAATTACCACAGATGAAGCCAGCAAGAATATAATAATAATTATAAAATTTAATATCCTAGAACGCGCAATTGAAATATTTAACGGAAACAAGATATATACAAATTTCCAACTCAGGCCATTAACGAACACCTGCCCAGGTAGGAAGCTTCCCCTTTTCCTGTAGGACACAGTGGATCCTACACCCTGCTACAATAAAATGGGAGTGTGCATACACAAGTCGTGAAGCGTATATATGTATAACCTAGGCCTTACTATCAATGGACAGACAGACTAACTAAATATGTAACATTTGGATAAACATGTTGAATATGTGATGTTATGAGCAATTATGTTCATATTGTTACATAAATCACTAATTGAATTTAAACTATGCTGGAAATAGCGTTTAGTGTTAAAACTATTATGATATTTACTTAAATAAGTATACATTCAAGTCGTTAACCCTTTTCGGGTGGATAGAACACATATCGTATCATATCCCGTAATATTTAATAACTAGTTATAAACTATACGTATTGAAAGCCGGAAAATTTGTAGTTTTCTTTCGAAATAGACATATAATTTTGTTGGCTACTTTTTCGTCTAATAGAGTTGATAAGACATCAATATGGCAACATTAGTAAAGGGTGACGTTAGAAGTACCTATAACTGCTGAGTGTGTATGAGACGATAGAAGTACCTGTGTATAACTGCCGAGTGTTAATGAGAAGGTTAATGAATTTCAATAAAGTGAAAGTGTATAGTCAGCATTGGGACAGACGGGGATCCGTGATCTCTGTCTACCCCTTTACAGAGAAAAGATCTAGATGTGTTTGTATATGTATGTGATAGAAATTTAGAAGATCGGTGACAAAACATCAAAAACTAAAACAGCATACATGTATATATTAAATGTATATAGTTAACAAATGCCTTTATCTCTTTCAATGCACAATAATATCACGATATCAAATATCATAAAATTCCAACCAATGAGCATTTGACAACCGAATGTCAAACGTCACACATTGACACTTGTATTTTATTACATTCCAGCTGTGGAATGGCACGGAAACATTGCTTTGTGCCAATGAGCCTAAAAGTAATTTCGCAAAAAGCCCACAAATTGCTTTCCTGAGCCTTCAATTGGAAAATCACTTTATTAGGCAGCATCCTATCTAAGCAAACGGCGAGATTAATCTCGTCCTGTGTGGTTCAATCAAAGGTTTTCCATTAAAATGTTTTTCAAAGGCCTTGGCTAGTCAGAGACAAGTTTTTTTTAATAGACAACTAATAGCGGTAGGCGTCAGTGTCAATCTTATGTACACAAAGAGTTTGTCTAGGAGTTACATTAACATACTTTTATCTCTTTTGCAGTGAATAGAAAGGCGGTAACAAAATATTATCGTCACCTGGTACTTTTTGACTTTGATAATAATTATGCTAATCTTAATACTTTACTTCTTACTATTAAACGTTTGTGCTATGTACGAAATTTGTGGAATTAAATATATTGATACTATTATAAAAAAGTAAAAAAAATAAACGTAACAAAAAGGCTAATTACTGAAATAATCAATCCTATAATTTTAAACTTGTTTATGATATAACCAGGTGGACCGTTGACCTCAAGAAGGTCACTGGTCGTGGCTGAATGAGAGCCACGAATGATCGTGTTTTGTGGCGTACCCTTGGGGAGGCCTACGTCCAGCAGTGGACTAGTATGGGCTGATTGATTGATTGATTATAAATATACTAATTTGGAAAATATAGTATACGATACCTTTTTTAAAATGAATAAGCATAATCTATTTTTGTATTGCTTTTCCAGAATATACCTTTTTGAATAAACCCTTTATTATTATTAACCATAAATAAAAAACCAAGTCTTGGAAACTCATGAATACAGCCTACTAGCAGTCTAACTTCCGAATAGGCGGAGATGATTTCATATTCAATCGGAGAACAATAACAAACTTTACTTACCAACTTCCAAGAAGTTCTACGCAGTAATTACATCTGTTATACGTACCTATCAAGGCTGTGATCTTTGAAATATTCAGCGGAAAACCGTGAAATGACAGGCAGTCAAGTTTTGAATATAATTTGAGATAAAGTTCGAAATGTCAGTGACACTCTACAAAACTCGGAATTATCAAGATGCTTCGTAGATCGCTGGTTTTGTCTTATTAATATTACAGACAAGATAGAATATATACAGAATTCAACTCTTCCATTACGAAAAAAATAAGATCATACATACATATCGTTAAGCATAACTATCGTGATTAAGTTTGCATTGATTTGTAATACAAGTGATAGGTTTCTAGCACATCGCCCAATAGATTTCAGTGTTCCTTAAACACCGTATTATATTTTAGAAATAAAGATAGCTGACAAGCATTTCATACTTCGCACTTACAATGCGGTCTCGGCTACTGTCGATATATTTTTGTGTGAGTTCGCCAAAACCGTTACAAAGTTATTAGAAAAGTAGTATTAGTAGTATTTTTATGTTAATATTTTATATGACAAAGCATAAACAAACGCGTTCTCGACTATTAACCCTTGAGGGATAGTCAGAGGTTCAGGTGACCATCTCCACAATCACGGATGTAGTAATTATATGGTGACCTTGAACCCTCGTGTTAAACAGATAGTAAGTACTCAATGTGACAGGTGTTAAACCATGTCGCCATTTACAAGCACTAACTATTACCTGTTCGGGGAACAGTTAGGTTTCCTCACGGTGATTTCCCTCACTATAGTACTCGATATTTATATGATTATTTAGTTTACTCATTAGGGATAACCCAATAAGGTATCTGATCTTGTTAAGTAAATAAATATAAATACACAATCCAGACTAACACAGGCTATTCAAGTAATAACAGTCCTGTATTCTAGTGAATAGGCCACGCAACCCTCATTTCTGTACACATTCCTGAATAAAGGATCTTGTTAACAATCTTCGAGAATGTTTTCTCTTTGTCCGAGCGAAAGTTTCCAGACAGACTCATAAGCCTCTGACGCAGTTATTGCCTAATAACACGCTGGTTGCGGTCCACATCTTTCATTAAATATCTTACACGAGAGCCATTGTTTAGGTATAAATACTAGAGAGAGAAAATACTGAGACTAACGCACGGTTAGACACTTAATCTGTATTAGTACATACATACATACATACGCTTCACGACTTGTGTATACACACTACCTTTTGTATTATGGCACGGTAGTCAAAGGCTTCAGTGTCCATCTCCGAAATTTTGAAGGCATGTTAGGTATGGGTCCGTAGTGAACCGTATCGTCGTATATAGGCACTGACTTTTACATATCCTGAGGGATATGTAGGTTTCCTCACGATGTTTTTCCTAGAGCCATTGTTTAGGTATGTATATACTAGAGAGAGAAACTACTGAGACTAACGCACGGTTAGACACTTAATCTGTATAAGTTTTAACGGGTATTTCTTACATAACAGACATATACAAAAACAGCTCACATTCTGATGTAGAGTCATAGTTGTAAGACAACACCACTCAATTTATTTCGACGTTCAATGAATGCACTATTACTGCACTATTAAATAAAAATAATTTGGGATGCCATGACAATTTCTCCGGAACATACAACTCCTATGCGACAAAACAACGTAAATGTTATTCTTAAAAGCTTATACGCAGATGCATAGTATATAGATTAAGCCATCTCAGCATTGAGCGTCACAAAAAGCAGGCCACGAAATAGCCAGAACTTGATGACAGGTTGGCAGTCCATCACCATTCGTAAATACTGACATTACACAGCATTAATAAATAGTTTACCTCAAAGCGTTTCCTTTACGGTCTCAAGGCGTTAAACCCCTCAGGCTATATTGGAAACAGTTTGTTAAATTGAGGCTAAGTTCCGTCCTATAGTTTGATTTCATGCGACTAGCTACTTTTCCTCTGACATGTAATAAGAGATTAATAAGTTATTATCTGTTTTACTCAGGTATTTTCCAATGATAAGATAAATACTATTATTATGATGCTAACATTTCTGACATCTTCTAAAGACATAAATGTTACGGCGGAGTTTTTGGAAAACTTTTATTTTATCCAGTCTGTAAAAAATATGATCTTCTATGTAACATAGGTCATGATAGCAATAAACTAGAAGAAACTACACTATTTTTAATATAATAAAACCTACCTTCTTCGCCTTATTATCTGTTATTAGTTACGAAAGAGAAGTAACTCAGGACATACCAGTCCCTGATTAACACGGACCAACAAAGATTGTTACGAAAGAATCTTGCCTCACTTTAATTAGTTGAAGCGACCACTTTTATATGGCTGTGGCTTTGGAAAATTAATTGCAGAGCTATTAAACTAATTGGGGACTACAATATAATGTAACCAGCCTATGTCATGCCAGAAATATCATGGCTTCAGTACTATATTATTAGTACATACATACTCATGTGGCCTGTTGTCCTGCAGAGGGTAGGCTTAGAATACGGATGCCCTTTTGTCTCAATCCTGACAAGACGCATTTGTTTCATTACTCATACAATTTTTCTGTGTCTTTCAAACTTGACGGCAGTGGATACTTTAAAGTCACCTTTTATTAATATAATTCACAGTAACAATACAATACTGTAACAAAATAAATCGGTTAATTCAACCCTAACTCATCATTTACCTAGTCTGGAACATAAATTGATAACAACTAACTTAGCTTCTTTCCAGCTTGTAAGAGGCGTCTATAAGTCTCTATGGAGTTTATTTTACGATGAGCTAACAACCTAATAGCATCACAGTACAGCCATGATAGAAACTGAACGAACGCGAGTATATGTACATATATATCTAGCAATAAGATTTAAACTCTTAACATACAAACAAACACGGAATTACCCGTTGAACTCATATTAACACTACAACTAAATTTAACTCAAAACTACAACTAAATCGTTTGATGTGCCTTTAAGGCGGTTTCACGCGTCCTTAACGAGCATACAGCCTTATACCCGCCTTTAAACAACCACCTAAAGGAATTTAAGTGTGCTTTACAAGTACGGATTAAACTTTCTTTGTAAGGAAGTTATATATAAATTTAGATAGACCTACGCGTCACGACTTGTGTATACACACTCCCTTTTTAATGTGACGAGGTAATCACAGGCTTGAGTTCCTATCTCCGTAATTTCGAGGCATGTGAGCCACTCTAAGTCCGGCGTTGACTAGATAGAGAGCACCCAAAGTGAGAGGTAGTTCACCGTATCGCCGTATATAGGCTCTATTACCTATCCCGAGGGATAAGCAGGTTTCTTTACTATGTATTTCCTTACCGTTAGCGATTACAAATTAGGAACGTAAATGAAAAACATGTGTTTAAATTTCATTCATTGGAACATACCAGAGCTGGAATTCAAACCTAGGACTTTTCTCATATGCAGTCAGAGGTTTAACCGACTAGGCCTTATCTATATATAAAAAGTATACATTTTTAACAAATGCTACTATCATATTAATTTGGTCATAACCCAGAGATCAGTCCACCCTTTCAAACAACACGGACGTGATGTGTCATGTGATTAAAATTGATATTCCTCTCTGAACTACGAAAAATTTATTAATTTATTACATTCTGGTTCATCTTGTAAAGCACTGATATCGAAATAAAATTTTATGAAAGTTCGTGACATGTACACAACATTGCTGGGTGTTTGATAAATTTATAAGGATAATAACAATATGGATATAAGGATATAAGCCGTGTTAGTCTTGGGTGTAAAAAGAATGCTAACTAGCAATCGTTCTTCCCAGTTGTTGTAGGAAGCGACTAAGGGACTTGGGTTCAATGGAATCTAATGGGCAATGGACTAGCAACCTGTCACCCCAATATTCATGGATAAAATAGTCTTAGGAGATGTCATGTCTCTGATAGGGATTAATGGACGTTAATGTATACGTTTAGTACCCTTTATACAAGTCTTAAATGAACTTACCGAGGGGTTAGTTCTATTGGTGTAAGTGTCCTACAATATTATTAATATTAATGAATCAGTCGTCTATGGTTCGTCAACAAAGTCAGCAGCTCAGTGAAAGTAGAAAATACAAATAATTATTTTCAGCTGAATATTTAGTCAATTGTGATGCTAAAGAGCCTAAGTATGTTTGCTTTGGGATTATATTTGGATCCTCAACTGGAACGAACCGAAGAACAAGGAAGAGAAGAATTGGAGCTTCGACTTGCTGCTGGCGGCGTTGGTGTAACCATGGCGACGGAATAACAAGAAGTAATTCAGCGCATCAGATATTGTACTTGAGCCGACATAACCTTAGTGGTGAATGGCTTTTTAAAGAATAAAATATAAAAATATCAATGAACGTTTGACTGATAGAAAACGTCAAATTAGTAAAACACTCCAGTTTCACAACGCCAATCACGCGTGTGTCCGAGCAACATAATTGGGGCATCCCATTTATCTCAGCTGTAATTATGCTGGAATGCTAGACACGACCTTTTGATGGTTATAACCTACTGCATTACATATACAGCTGGCAGATATCGACGTATGGGACGTTTCGCTCCCTGTGTTTAAGAGAAAAGTCAAGGAAATATTAGGTGTAACATTATAAGATTGTGTGCTTATGTTTTGTATTGTTACTTATTACTGTGTGTTAGTAGCAAAGTAGTTTTGTTATTTTTATGGATAATGTAGGTTTAAATTAGAATTAATATTATGTTTAGTCTAAATTCTATTATGTAACTGTTTGTATCCTAAATAAATTTAACAAAAAACTGAGCTCTCTACTTGTTGGCTATGGTCTGAATTAAGAATAAAAGGGGATGCCTCAAGAAAGGAAGGTCTGGCTAATGGAAATCAAAGATTTAGTAGCAACTATTGGGTGATGGACTAACACCTTGTCACAAATGTTCTATATCAAGACAAGTTAAAGGAGATATTTAACTCCGACGTCCTGTATAACCTGAAAGGGATTAAAAGGCGTGAGTATTTCGTAACACTCCAATGCTCATTTGAGATCTAAAAATTATATCAAAAACGAAGGATAAGTTTCATACATAAAGAAATACAGCCTTGGCCAAAAGTATTAGGTGCTCATGCAAAACTCTTATATTTTCAAATTTTGTAAGAGTTTTTTTGGATGCATTGTAGATGTTATTAGGGCCTACTTAAAACAATAAATAAGCTTATTTTGTTTTTCAATAGGCCATATGCGAACAAAAACAAAAAAGACGATTTATCGAGTAGCATTTCTACCTATTGTAAATGTTGATGATTGAAAAGGGCATACTCTGATGGTTTGGACATGTTATGCGGATGAATAATAGTAGATTTACAAAAGGAAGTGTGCATCTGGATTGAGGGCCACTTTTTCAAATATTGGACAATCGAAATGAAACTCACAGGGCATTTAGTAAAGAATTAGTAAAAACTATAGCATCTATTCTTAAATTTCTTAAACTTGAAACAAAAAAGTTATTGTCAAAAAACTGTGGCCCTCAATCCTGATGCCAGCATTTTCTAGATCTCGGAAAGTACGAATCCTGGGATAGTGCTGTTTATTCGAGGATTTAGTAAAGAATTTCTTAAAAAAATTAAGAAAAACTCAAATCTCAAAAATGCGTTTAATATAGGTTTAGGGCGATTTTGCTATGGCCCTCAGTTCAGAGGTCGCTGACTTTTGGAATCATCAAAAAATGAACATTTCTATACAAAAAGACTAATGTAACTTATATTATCTTGAAGCTCCATGGCTCAATGAATTAGTAATGAAGAAATAACGATACAAAAGCGTATAGTTTAAGAGAAAATGAAATTTGAATTTTCATCTGACGTACAAACTGAGAGCCCTAAACTTTCGACGATATTGACTAAACTAAGCCATCTACACTAGCGTACATAAGGATGACTAATTTTACTAATTTTTTACTAAATCCGTGCAATATTTACATGCCTCTAAATATCACACTTTAAGAGGAAAATGATTTTGAATATTTATATAGGAGAAAATTCTGTAGGGTGACTATTTTATGTGTAAATATAAAAAAGTATTCGACGTCCCGAACCAAATACAAAGATACATATGAACCAAAGTAGCTAGGATTGGAGATTAAATTGCCTACGCAAAGTCATCAAACACTTATCTATGGTGGAGATAGTGATCAGTCCGTTTGAAAGTAGAATCAGTGTGACAATCGTCTATTTATTCATGTATTCTTTGAAAGTCAATGTGAAAACTTCAAATATTGTGTTCTGTAATGTGTCAATTACAACCCTAATATTTATGTATGCTAAAAATTGACCTATGAAATATTATCATGTCTTTGAGGGTATGTACAAGGTATATGACGAATATGTTACGGTTTTATTTGTTGCGTAAAAATAAATAGAAATGTTATTAATAAAATATAAACATAGATTATTAGCTCTTTATTAACAATAACCACATTCAAAGATATTAGCTACAATACAACACACTATCTGTAACGCCGCATAAACCGGAATCACCAAATAAATTAATAGTAAACTATATAAAAGTATACAGACACTTTCGTGACTTTAATCTTTGCAGGGTTTTCAGGTTCGAGTAATCATCTTTACAATTGCGGAGCACAAGTTATCCAATCACAATACAACACAAACAATCAAATATAAAATTTAATTTCCATAATAGTACATGTTCCAGGCTTTGAAATTCGTACTCATTGATACAGAATCAATCCATCAATGAATGAGCTACGTCGAATTTACAGAAAGGTTGAAATATAAAATACCATATTAAAAAACAAAATTTCTTGTAACTAGTCTGAAGTAATAAAAACAATAATTATTTACAAATTCTATGGCCTGATATTCACACAATATCACACAATGAATAAATGAAAAAGAAAGATATTCACACAATGCAGCGTCAATTTCTAAATGGTTAAAACAATGGGTTAAATAAATTTTTGAGAATATTGTAAACATTTGTTTAGAGCAATATAACGACAATGAACAAAAACAAAACACCCTATACAAAAAGAAAATTGCTGAGAACTTAAAATTCTGTGTAAACGATTCTCAATTGATATAGATCTATATGAACTAAAAAAGATTACCCCTGTCACGGCGTGTAAGAAAAAAAAAAGACAATTCATTTCGAACATACCTAACTTTACCAAAATATAAATGGTCTGATATGATTAAACAGACAATTTGCCAAAATTCTAAATTGAGACGTACATGGATTTTGAAAAAAGTAAAATACAGAACGATTATATTAAACTGAAAGGTCATCGTTGTCAGTGTACAGCTCAGATAGACATATCAACCTTAAAAAACCGTAAAAATACATACATTACTATGTACGATTAAATATATATATAAATAAAAATATTCGCAAATTAAATCAGAAGCTAAAATAGAAGAATTATTTGATACGAATCCATTAATATCGCTTATGATAATGGCCAAAACTTCAGAATCTGAAAACGCTATTCGAGAAATTTTTGTTCATCCACATTTTCATATCTTTTATTGGACCGATAAAGAGGTAGAGTATTATAATATGTATTATACGAAAATTCATAAAGTTTCACTTACCATTTACACATAACATAGTCACCCTACAGAATTTTCTCCTATATAAATATTCAAAATCATTTTCCTCTTAAAGTGTGATATTTAGAGGCATGTAAATATTGCACGGATTTAGTAAAAAATTAGTAAAATTAGTCATCCTTATGTACGCTAGTGTAGATGGCTTAGTTTAGTCAATATCGTCGAAAGTTTAGGGCTCTCAGTTTGTACGTCAGATGAAAATTCAAATTTCATTTTCTCTTAAACTATTCGCTTTTGTATCGTTATTTCTTCATTACTAATTCATTGAGCCATGGAGCTTCAAGATAATATAAGTTACATTAGTCTTTTTGTATAGAAATGTTCATTTTTTGATGATTCCAAAAGTCAGCGACCTCTGAACTGAGGGCCATAGCAAAATCGCCCTAAACCTATATTAAACGCATTTTTGAGATTTGAGTTTTTCTTAATTTTTTTAAGAAATTCTTTACTAAATCCTCAAATAAACAGCACTATCCCAGGATTCGTACTTTCCGAGATCTAGAAAATGCTGGCATCAGGATTGAGGGCCACAGTTTTTTGACAATAACTTTTTTGTTTCAAGTTTAAGAAATTTAAGAATAGATGCTATAGTTTTTACTAATTCTTTACTAAATGCCCTGTGAGTTTCATTTCGATTGTCCAATATTTGAAAAAGTGGCCCTCAATCCAGATGCACACAGTATAGTATGTGAGTGAAGTGGAAGCGCGGTATTGTAGGGGCCAGCCCAATAAGACATAAGGGTGACGTTAGGAGTACCGAGTGTGTATGAGAAAGTGTAAAAGTGCCAATTAAGCGAAAGTGGTTTGTCAGGATCGGGACAAATGGGAATTCGTGATCTCTGCCTACCCTTCTATAGGGAATCAGGCGTGGTGTGTATGTATGTATAAGTTTTATATTAAACCGAGTAGTGATAGCATTAAAATAGAAAAGGTAGTTAACATACCTTATAGAACTTGACGGATAAGAAATGTTAGTTAACACTATATTCACGTGCAAACCACGTAACGAACAAAAAAAACAGGATTTTATTTTGTGTTCCAAATGCTGTTTAGTCATATCAAACTGTAGCTACACAGTCTATCATTTTAATTGACTAGTACCGCAAATTTTAATTTTGTTGCAATTGGTCCACTTAACAATATGTTCGTTTCAAACAAACGTCGTAGTGACACATTCAGTTGAGTCATCGAATATCTACCGTATCATTGAGCTTAAACTAATTGAGTTTTTTTTAAGGTTATGTCGGCTCAAGTACAAACACGGATGCCACGACACGTTTGAACTTCTTGTTATTCCGTCGTCATGGTTACACCAACACCGCCAGCCGCTACAACCGAAGAAAAACTAAATTAAAGCTCCAATTCTGCTCTTCCTTGTTCGCTCATTTGATTCTAGTTTAGCGCATAATATATAGTCGGGATGTCATTTACATTTAATATTACAATATTGTTTTATTAATTTTATAAGTATATTTTAAATATATTTTAAATATATTTATAAGTATATTTTAGAACTATTCAATATGAACGGACCTTTACTATTTCAAAACAAAAGATAGGCGTTGGCTCCACCCCTAACTATGGCCTATCTCTCTCTGTCAATATCGGAAATGTGCAAGAGACATACTCAGTACTTTTATTAAAAACACAGATTGTAAGCTACATTACAATCTGAGTCTCGGTGGAAATCTGTGATAAAAACTACTGCCAAGATAAGATGGCTTGATTAAAATTCTACGTAAAGACTATCATTCTTCATTATTTTATACTTTATTCAGTATTTATTTCTTTTAGATCATGAAGGAATACAGTCAGTTTCATGTAGATATAAATCAGGACTTCAGAGTAAAATTATTTTTAAAGTAGGTATAATATTAATAATCTGAAGTATAATTAGAATGCTAAAAAACTGGGTTTTTTTCCGCCCAGATAAAGGAAAAGGCTAAAGAATTTAGTAGGCGATAGACTAGTATTTGAGATACTATTACACCAATTTAACTAGCCTTGCCAACAACACAAGTGTTAAGGCTACTTATTCAACGTTTTTTTATAAACATAATATATATGTTTACAAAATACAAACGCGTTTACGACCATTAACTTTTGCGGGGTAATCAAAGGTTCAGGAGTCCATTTTCGCAATAGGCATGTTGACAACAAGTGAATTTCATTGAAATATTTTGTGTGTTTATTATTACAAAATTCCTAATTCTAAAACTCTGATTCTTTTCATAATTAAAACCAAGATTAATATAATAATCGATAAAATAAAATCGCTAAATACGGCAATACGCCATGACATGTTGAACGCCTATCAGAGCGCATGACGTCACGTTAGAGTTCTTTTTCTTTGTTTACATTTGAATTTAGAAATGTTAAAACTTCCATGTAAGTATTGTGTATTAACCAGTTAATTAACTATTTAAACCATAAAAATAATTCGTTGAAAGCATAGCTATTGTATCTACCTATTTCAGTATAACATTCAATATTATAAATATAATATATAACAGTATAACATTGAAAATGAAATAAAATACCTTTTTAATAGCTCATTCAATCATATCCTCCAAAAATTTTGTAGGTAGGTATATCAATGTTTACTTCTTCCCATAAAACTAGCTTATAATGAATTTAGGCAGCAAAATTCTACAAAATAAGAAAGGAAATACTTACGTCAAAGTGATCTTCACAAAAATAAAGCTGTGCAGTGGGTAATAATCCTTACAAATCACGTCTTGCAAGTTTAAGCCACTTCTTTCTTAATTTCTTATCGAAAGGAACGAAAATAAATAACTTCTCAGAAGTTTTTATGGACGTATTAGTATACAGAGGGACGGAACACCACCTATATGCTTTCGAAGTCATGTTTTAATGTAAAAACTAGTAAAATGTCTAAATTAAATATGAATTAGACAAATGTTTACATACACCGAATGTTCCTTGTACTCTAAAGTGACGTATGCAAGCGACGCCATGACACTTTGACGCGTTTTGGTGCCAATTTTAAATTTATGAATCAAAAATGATTTTTTAAGTACTAAACCTTAATTTTCCGCAGAAATATTATGTTTATTATAATCCGTATATATTTCCAAATATTATAGAACAGTTTCTCAAAATTTGTCAACATGCCTATTACGAAGATAGTAATTCTATGGACACCTCGAACCCACGTGTTAGTCCTTATTTTGACAGGTGGTAAGCCATGTCGCCATTTACAAGCACTAACTATTACCTGTTCGGCGAACAGGTAGATTTCCTCACGATGTTTTCCCTCACCGTATAATTCGATGCATTTCGTAAATATGTTTTTATTACGAAAATGTACATAGAAATTCATTAAACTTCATTTGCATTGGTACATACTCAAGCGGGATTTGAATCCTGTACCCACTGATACAGATCCAAGCCCCAAACAACTGAGCTACGTTGAATTATTTCTTTTAGATCATGTCGGAATACAGTCAGTTTTATGTAGATATAAAGAGTTAAATTATTTTTAAAGTAGGTCACCATTATATTATGTCCCCGTACTTACTCGGGTATAATTAGAATGCTAAAAAACTGTTTTTTTTCGCCATGATAAAGGAAAAGACTAAATTTGAGACACTATCACACCAATTTAACTAGCCCTGCCAACAACACAAGTGTTAAGGCTACTTATTCAACGTTTTTTTATAAACATTATACATGTACTAATCATATTTTAGATAAATGCATATATGTTCAACAACTATACCGGAAAGCAGAAGAAAAGTGCAATTACTACCTCTGCTTCCACCGAAACTACATATAAATATATAGTCATTCATGTCCTTTAATCCCTTTTGGGGTGGACAGAACCTCGGAAATATAACATCGCATAGATCAGGTAGGAAAGTGTACACATGTGTATAATGACATCCATTAAATAGTGGAGTAGGCTATATATTTTATATCCGTGCGAAGCCGGAGCGGGTCACTAGTAGGTAATAAATGGCGACACGGCTTACAACCTGACACATTGAGTCTTACTATGGTCAACATGTGTGGATTCGAACATAGAACGACTAATTTTTCAAACATCTGACTACCCAGCAACGGTTGAACAAAAAAACGTTCCCAAGGTTGTTTAAGTGTTAATACGATTTTGGTAAGGCATTTCTTGGCTCGCCCTGGGGCCCAAGTCTGCCAATGCGTCTCGCAGAATCGTAGTTCAATATCACTACAGTAATAGTGTAAAGTTGGTAGTGAATTGGCAAAAGTGTTAAATTTGACATTTAAAGACAGCAAAAGTGTTAAATTTCGCCTTAAAAATGGTGAATTTTCATTTACGTACATAATTTACCGTCGCTAACGGTTAGGGAAAACATCGTGAGAAAACCTGCCTATCCTTCAGGATAGGTAATAGTCAGTACCTATATACGGCGATACGGTTCACTACTTATCACGTTGGGTGCTGTCTATCTAGCGATACGCAGGCTTTGATTGACCCATACCTAACATGCCTTCGAAATTTGGAGATGGGCACTCAAGCCTCTGACTACCCCGCCAGAATAAAAAGGGAGTGTGTATACACAAGTCGTGAAGCGTATGTATGTATGTAAAAATGGTGAAATTTGTTACTTTCGCTATTCCGCGAACAACTTCACACTATTACTGAAGTGATATTGCACTGGTATTTTGCTAAAGGCTTTTGTGGCTGGACTTGGGCCCCAGAATGGTTGTGAGACAACTAACGTGGCTGCTAATTACCATATTGGAGCTGCTCCAAAGGTTCTTCCCACTGCGATAAGCGCACTTTACTGCTGAGAACAAAAGCTTTGTTCAATGTGACCAAGTTTTTCTTGGAACTTTTTTGTAAGGAAACTTAAATTTTAACTTTGCATGTTGCGGAAACGGGGTTTTACAAGTATTCACATGTTTCTAGAGAAGGAATTGTGAACTAGGTACTTTTTAATACAAGTTGTTATAAATGGTGCCTAAGAAATTGATTATTATTATTTTATTATTAAGGTCCTATGTCCCCTAGATGGGGCCGAGGGCATCCACAGTGGTCCGCCATCTCGATCGGTTTGGGCGTCGCACTTGACTTCACTCCACGTCTTTCCAATGGCCGCCGCTTCTGCGATGATCGACCGCCGCCAGGATTGCTTAGGGTGGCCACGCTTTCGCTTTCCTTGGAAATTCCAGTCTAGGGCTTGCCTCGGACTGTGGTCGTGGTTCCTTCGGAGCGTGTGGCCGATTCAATTCCATTTGCAGCGTTTGATCTGCTGGTCTATCGGTGTCTCATCGCAGCGTTCCCACAGATGTACGTTAGAGATTTTCTCGGGCCAGTATATAATAATAACAATATAATAATAATATTTGGACATTATTACACCTATTGAACTAGCCCCTTGGTAAGTACATTTAAGACTTGTGTTAAGGGTACTAGTCAACGTAAATTTAAGAAATGTATACCTATTATATATAGATAAATACATATATAGCATATATAATCAACGACCAGACTGGAAAGCAGTAGAAAAGCGTAGTTCTTAACTCTGCCTCCACCGGGAATCGAACCCGGGCCCTCACGATTAGCGTTCCGGCGGCTAACCGATCGCGCCACGGTGGTCGTAAAATATACCGAGAATATGGCGAAGACAGCGGTTGACGAAGACCTGAAGCTGTCATGAGATCGTTTTAGTGACCTTCCATGTTTCACATCCGTACAGCAATACGGTTTTCACATTGGACCGGAATATCTTGAGCTTAACTCTTAACTTAAAGAGAATGATTGGTGATTGTTTATTAACTTTGAATTTGTAAGCCAAGAGCAAATATGTGATGTTTTTGCTTTCTTAGTATTACTTGAGAATCGGATATGTGGTTGTCTTATATTTTAATCGTTATAGTTCGGAGAGTAATTAACTCGATTTATGTCAATGTTAGAAATATATTCCTTAACAACATTAACCCAATATCATGTATAGCATCAAGTGATCGAACTAATAAATTGTACGAAAGATCAACTAGTTCAAAAAGAGTTTATAGCAAAATGTGTGTTTATTTAAAATGTAAATTTGCAATTCTATCTCGAATAGTATAAATAAATTGTCAATGGAAATGTATTCCCCAATTCCATTTTATTGACACATAAACTACATTTTCCTTACGGCTTATCTTTCATCGGAAAGTAACTCTTAATTCGGCAGTAAATTCAAATGCGCACTTCTTGATAGACCCTTGACGGTTCTAGTGAAAATTACTTTTACGTAAAAGCCTTGCCTACTCGTCGAACATCGTTAAGTGGCCTATTTAGCATAACTCGCTGGCCCACGTGATGTCGAATTGCGTAGATTGTAACTGTACCTTTATTCTCCATAAGTATAGGGTTTTTTTTTTAATTCTTTATTAAACCCATTCACCAATAAGGTTATGTCGGCTGAAGTACAAACACTGATGCCACGGTGTTTGTACTTCTTGTTATTCCATCACATTGGTTACATTAACGCCGCCAGGCGCTACAATTCGCTATAAACGAAATCGAAGCTCCAATTCTTCTATTATTTGTTCTTCGGTTCGTTCCAATTGAGGATCCAAATATAATCCCAAAGCAAACATATTTAGTCAGTTTGGCATCACAACTGACTAAATATTCTGGTGAAAATAATTATTTGCATTTTCAACTTTCACTGAGCTGCTGACTTTGTTGACGCACCATAGACGACTGATATAGGGTTATTATTACATGAAAAGAAAGGCAGCTGGTTATTTAAGTCCCATACTATTTTTGTAAATTGTGTGATAAGTTTCAATTATTGCGTTGGTAATGAATCTCATAATTTCTCAACATATTCGGATAATTCGACGTAGCTCCGTTGTTTCAGGTTTGACTCTGTATCAGTGGGTACAAGGTTCAAATCGTGCTTGAGCATGTACTAATGGAATTGAAGTTTGAATTTTTATGTACTTTTTCGTACTAAAAATACATTGACGTAATGGATCCACGGCCATTAACCTTTACGGGGTAGTCAGAGGTTCAGGTGTCCATCTCCACAATTGCGAAGGTAGTTATTATATGGCCACCTCGAACCCACGTGTTAACCAGATAGTTAGTACTCAATGTGACAGGTCGTGCCATGTCGCCATTTACAAGCACTAACTATTACCTGTTCTGGGAACAGGTAGGTTTCCTCGCGATGTTTTTCCCTCACCGTAGTATTCGACGCATTTCGTAAATGTATTTTTATTATACAAAAAATGCAACACATTTCCTGTTCACCCCAACTTATATGCCAAACTTGTCGAAACGCTTTCTCTCCAAAATGCAAGTTTTTTTTTTCTTATATGTATCAACACGAAAATTACAGAAATAAGTTATACTCGTATTCACCCATGAATATTTATTATATTTACTAAATTCTCGAAACTTCTTGGAGGAAAACCGGGAAAATGTCACAAGAAGTGCTTTATCCTGTTAGTTATGGTTATTGGGCACAAAAAATCCTTAATAAAGGTACTGCAAGTTACCTTTACGAATTCTTGTCAAAGCCAAATGTTTTTATTCAACACAAGTACAATTACGGTACATTCATTGAAAGTCAAAACATTTGCCTGACACTGGTTGTCTCTTAGCATTGAAATTCTACCGTTGGTTCGGAAGCCCTGTTCGGAGAAGAACTAACAAGAAACTGGCTTTCAGGATGTTTTGCCCAATGCCAGTTACAAAACCAAATTATGCAGAAACATAATTATTGCACATGTAGCTTTTTTACTAAAGTCCTGGGCTAACTAGCTGCCGTTCTTCCCGGCATGTGATAGGAGGCGACTAAGGGACTAAGATTCAATAGAATGTATTGGGCGATGGGCTAGCATCCTGTCACCAATGTTCCATTATGACGACGCAACAATAATATTGAAGCTAAAAAGTGATAGAGATATTATATCTCTGAGGATCTATCCACCCCAAAAGGAATTAAAAGACGTAAATGTATATGTAGGTACGTTTTCTAAAATAAGAAATTGATTCACAGATGATTGTTTGTCTTTTGTTTTATAAAGAAAAAAAATCTTTTTTCTTTTATTTGGAATGGGATTGCTCTTGGCCCATACTAATCCAAGTAGTTGGATTGGTCAGGCCTAAGGTGGACCGAGTTCTCCCAGAAAGTGCTTGTGCACCCGCGATTTGAAAGTTTGTGGACTGTACCCTTCCAGAAACACAGACGCAGATTCTATTTCAACAACAAAATAAACTAACTGAACTCTGCAAGATCCCTACAAAACCACATCATTATATGCTTATGAATAAACCAATTCAATGGTGGGGCTTCAATTGAATTTTATTCCAATATCAATGAGTGCTTGGCTCGTTGTGAATGGATTCTCATTTTGGATTTGCATGGCGACCGGAATAGAGGCTCTGGGACGGATCTCGAGTGTTTCTGCGGTAAAGCCTCCTGGAAGCAAGCCATGAAATACATACATAAATAATTATACATTTAGGACACTATTCCACCAATTGAACTAGCCCCTTGGTAACTTCATTTCAGACTTGTGCTAAGGGTACTAGTCAAAGTATATTTAAGAAATATAAACATATTATACATAGATAAATACATATATAGCATATATAACCAACAACCAGACTGGAAAGCAGAAGAAAAGCGCAGTTCTGAACTCTGTCTCCACTGGGAATTGAACCCACGACCTCACTATTAAGTCGTCTATAAAAAACGTATAATATGCTGATATGATGCTATAGATTCTGAGTTTGAAATTACAATAGATATTTCAATTAACATCAGGACAAATAACAGTCTGATAGACGAAATATTGAAAACGGATGACGTTAGAAGCTCTTATAACAGCAGAGTGTGTATGGATGTCATTGAAGCTTAAATGGTTTGTCAGGATCGGGACAAATGGAATTCCGTGATCTTTGATTTTATAGACCATTCCGAAAAGTAAGGTTTCGTCACGATATTTCCCTAGAAGTGGTCCAAGGTAGAAATTACCATTCACTCAATGCTGGAAGGTATCCAGAAACGGTTTCCAAATAAAACCATCATTAGGTTTACGGATGAATGAAAATACCTCCTAAATATGGATGACTTCTGCAGAGATATCGAAAGAGGAAAAAGGTTGCATAACCTCGCATTATATATTTATGGTTGATGGTTATGTCACAGAGAAAACATATACATTCACGTCCCTTAATTCCTTTCGGGGTGCCAGAACTTCGGAGACACGATAATATCTCCTTTTTAGCAAATTAATTCGATGGGGTTTGCGATGTTATTAGGAACATAAGTGACAAGTTGCTAGACCATCACTCAATCGATTCAATTTACCTCTAGTCACTTAGTCGCCTCCTACATCATACCGGGAAGAACGGCAGCTAGTAAGCAGTCTTTTTCTCTCCCAGGCTAGCACAAGACTATGTTTACATTTACATTCGCAAACTCTTGCAAAATCACTACATAGTATAAAACATAGTCACTTTCTCTGTCCCTATGTCCCTTTGTATGCTTAAATCTTTGAAACTACGCAACGGATTTTGATGCGGTTTTTTAATTAGATAGAGTGATTCAAGAGGAAGGTTTATATGTATAATAACATCCATTAAATAGTGGAGTAGGCTATATATTTTATACCCGTGCGAAGCCGGAGCGGGTCACTAATATTCTATATAACAACCAGTCCTACGCACCTATAAATCTATTTACAAAGTTCTTTATTGGCATTGAAACGTTTGATACGGCGGGGCCTTAGGCTATTTAGGGCCGAACAGGTCCCAGACGGACCTAAACACATAGCCTAGGCCGCAATCGCCTTTGAGCTAGACTAAATCTAGGTATTTCACAAGTACTTAACGCGTCAGTGTCAATTTAGGTAAGAATAAATTCGTGTTTGTCTCAAATTGTATAAAAGGTTAGTGGGTTGTTACATTTAGACTAAAGTTCGTTATTCCCAATGGGGTAAATAGAATAAAAGGTTCTAAAGTTTTGTCACTTTCATATTAAATATGAGAGTTTAGTTTATAGCTAGTGTCTGGCTAACGTTTCGTACGAAGATATATGTATAATAAAATTTAATAAAAATGTCCCTTAGTCGAATTTTTGACCCTTGGAACGAATGAATGAAGATTTTCCTGAATGGTTATTTGTGATTACCTATGTATGTGCTAAATAAAAGAGTGAATGTTGTCTGTGGATCCCTGGTCCACTAATTATTTTTTCAAAATTATCATTATTTCAATAACACTTTAGTAACGTGAACGAGTAAGTGTGAAATTGTTCGTAGAATAGTCAAGTTAAGTCTCAAATTCGCTATTTGCCCGTGTCAGAATGTAAAATAATGCTGACTAAGCGCCGTTGTTCCCGGCATGTCGTAGGAGGCGACTAAGGTACTAGGGGCTAATTGAATCTATTGGACTATAGGCTAGTAATCTATCACATTATCCATTATGACTTTTATGACTAATATCCATGCTAAAAAGTGACTTAGGGGATATTATTCCTCTCCACCCCGAAAGGGATTAATGAACGTGAATGTATACGTATTATATTGGACCGCAATACTATACATACATACTATACGCATACTATACATAGATAAATGCATATATAGTACATATGATCAACGACCGTACTGGAAAGCAGTAGAAAAGCATAGTTCTTAACTCGGCCTCCACCGGGAATCGAACCCGGGACCTCACGAATTAGCGTTCAGGTGTCTAACCGATCGTGCCACGGGGGTCGTCGTTAGTTAGTAGACTTGGGCCACTTGATATTCAGGCAGTTATTAGAAATGGAGAGGAACTAAGTACAATAATCGAGATCAAATTATCACGTTGGATCCGATCCAAAAGCATCCAATCAAAATGCCTATTATTATTTTAACATATTAGGTGCTAACCTAGTTTCTGATATGAGAAGAGAATGCTAACTAGCTGCCATTCTTAAGACATAACTAAAATATTTTCATAATTAGTAGTTTTTCGAACTAATCTACATTAACTACCCATATGTTGTAATAGCTTCTCTATTAGACGATGGAATAGTGCATATTTCGTGCATTACATACATCCATAAATACACATCATGCCTACTTCACTGTAGAGGGGTAGGCAGAGATCACGAAACCCCGGAATGTCTTGTAGTTTCAGACTTTCCCATACTGAACGATTTGAATGCGCCACTCTGTATATTCTCCTATGTATATATACATTCTACTCGTCTCAAAAGGGATAAAGGGCGAAGAAACTACAATGAGAAATGAGCTGAAGCTTTTGATTAAATCGCTGTCGGATTACAAAAAAGGGATCGTTATTAAGAATCAGCGGCCAATATGTTTGCGTCAATTAATGGCACCTCCTTGCTTAGGTGTGTAAAAACTCAGAAAATCGGCATTAGTTATTGTTAGGCAATTGGCTTGCGACCTGTTACTAATGTTTCATGATCTCGACCGCAATATATATGCTAAAAAGTGACCTTGGAGATATTATTGTCTCCAAGGTCTCCTCAAGGTTTTGTCCACCCCGAAAGGTATTAAAGGAGGTGAATGCATATGTATGTATATGTGTATGTAATTTTCGTCTATTGTGGAAAGACAAGTGCAACTGTAGCCAAGTGGGTAAGATCCCTCCGACTTTCGTCATTATATACAGCAAAATATTTAGGATCTTATATTAACTATAAGATAAAATTACCTTTTACGATTACCAGGATGAAAATAACCTTTATAAAAATAATACTGTCTGAGGAAGGCGTTATAAACGTCAATGTTCTGTCATTTGTAGAACCGTCGTCGTTGAAGAATTATTGTTTTTTTTTGGTATGTTGATCCGGTTTTGTCCCATGGCTATGCCGATTAAATACTGTTAATTGTGTGTGAAAACTTATTAGGTTTGTTACTTAATCATTACTAAGCATCCCTTCTTTCTGTTGCCACTCTTATGTTTAAGTTTCAATTAGATTCCTAACTAAAAATCGTAGAAAACAAACATCATATACGCGGTCTCTATTTCATGTTTACTCTTCCAAGCATTGATCAATTACACTTTATACAACATAATTTATCAAATGTTCTCTCGATTTTGTTGCAGCATTCTTATTAAATAGTACATTAAACATCCAGTCACAATGTCCAACGCTAGTCTTTTGCAAAGCAATCGTAGAGTTTCATCTTATAAACAAGTCAGGATATTAGTGGCCCTCCTTGAGCAACATCACAATGTAGCAATGGGCAAAACGCGGAATAAGGAGGCTCGGGTGATGGCACAACGCTTTTGGATTGAATGTGCAAAGAAATGCAATTCGGTGGGCCCTTACAGATCACCTAGAGAATGGTGTAAAGTAAGTAATTGTGAAAGAATATTTTGCTTAGAGTAGAGCTGGTTTATTTGCCTCTTTGGTAAATATGATAAAAATGCTTTCTTTGCGCATTCTACATTAGGATACATAAAACGACATGGCGTTATGGCTGGTTATAGACTATACTTGATTGTACTTATACAATATTTTAAATATCCTAAATACTGTTCTTTAATATTAATTTGACTATACTTTACCACTTATTTTATGACATCTCACTGTTGTGGAGTTAAACACAATACCATAACTATTGACGTAACTATCTAACAAATCTTAATAATAATTCTTCATTAACCCCAATTCCTTCTCATTTCAGTACTGGAACGACTTCAAATGCAGAGTCAAGAATAAGCTCAGAAGTTTAACAGAAGGCAATCAACCAAGCGATGTTGGTTTGACGCCCATTGACATTAAAGTGGCAACAATGCTAGGCTTCAACTTAGTTGATGGACCTACAAACCAGCCTGAGACTCATTTTGTTAAACAGGTAAATTTAGTAAACATTTTATTAATCAAACTCAATCCTTAAGTAACTCAAAACATAATACTACTAAGAGGAGTGAGCCTTACACAATATTAGTATGGAAAATATTGTGGCACTACCCGCAGTTGAGATGAGGGATGCTGGATGGACGGCGTATGTCAAAACACGCCATAAATATTTAAAATTAATAAATATATAAATAAATTTTTTCAGACAATACATAGTTTTAGATTTTTTCTTTCTACTAAGAAAAACAGTTATTCACTGCTATACATACACATTTTGACATAACACTATTTATACACACTTTGATACAACAACAATACTCGTACATATAAGGAGTAGGCACTTGATGCAGTGAAAAGGTGCTGTCTCAGTATTTGAAGCAGCTAAGCTGGATCACTGAGCCTCCGACAGCACCCAAACCTAATTCTGTCACTAGCTGAATATCATGTATACTATACATACACATAATACACACATAGTACATACATACAATGATAATGAAAAAAAAATAGATAAACATACTTAGATGTTAAATATTATATATTTATATAATTGATACTATACGTAGATACACAAAAGCTGTATCATTAAATACGTATAAAAGTAAAACATATTTATTTAAATAAATACATACATAATACACAAGCAAACACATATATACACATACATAGGCCTATGTACACAATCTTAAACATGTAAATACATCCTAGAGATCGCGCCACATAAATTGGCAGTAGCCAAACTTGGAACTAAATTTGACGTTTCTGCCATTGCGTGTTATTTTGTATGAAAGGTAAATTTAGTATTACCAGCATTGTGTTTTTTGCTCACTCTTTGTAATTTTTATGTTTGTTAAGGGTGATTATAATAAATTGATTTCCGGAGTTTCTTGTTAGTTCTTCTCCAAGCTAGGGTCTCCGCTGATCTAACCTCGGTAAAAAATATGTAAAGACAATGCTCAGTGCCATGTTTGAAATAATAGTTTTAAGAGATTCGCGATTAATACTCATGATATAAGATATAAGGGTGTGTATAAGATTGATTGCAGCTGTGGGAAATCCTACGTCGGACAGACTAAACGGTCTATTGTGGACAGAGTGAAGGAACACATAATATATGTAATATATAATAAGAAGGATAAGTCCCGTTAATTATTAATCATGTTTGAAATAGTTTTTTTAATTTATACTTAGATCATAAGATAACATTCAAAGAGAGCTTGTGATAGGACCTATTTTAAATAAACATATTTTGACTTTGATATATTAATTTGTTTTATTTGAGTTTATAGCTCTGCAACCAAAGACGCGACTGTGGCGACGCCTTTAACTGCCAATTTATGTGGCGCGATCTCTATAAATGAATTTATATATCTGATACAATTATAGAAATTCTACTACTACTACACACACACCTTCTTTTCATCTTAACTAATAATGAATGGCCAATTATTTAAACTTATTAATTTGAAATATTAAATTAACTGGGGAATATGCAGGAAATGAATATAAATTTGAATGCTCCAATAATAATTTAATTAAAGTAAAACCTTAAACTGCAAAAAACCTCTGTGATACCATATAAATGCTTAATTAATAATGAAAATATAATTGGTAATTATGTATCCATTAAAAGATTATAATTTTATTCTTTTATGTTAACCTAAATGAATTTCTGTGTACAGGACGTACCTACAAAGACTGAAGATGATGATTCTGAAATGGACGTACCATTAAGTGGCATGTAAGTTTATTATTTACAAAGTTCCTTCAATCAATCAGCCTGTAATAGTCCACTGCTGGACGTAAGCCTCCCCAAGGGTACGCCACAAAAGACGATCTTTCGTGGCCCTCATCCAGCCACCACCAGCAACCTTCTTGAGGTCATCGTTCCACCTAGCAGGGGGGCGTCCTACACTACGTGGCCTCCACTCAAGAACCGCTTTACTCCAGCGGTCGTCGGTTCTACGACAGACGTGGCCAAAGTTCCTTAATAAAGCGAATTTAGTATAGTAGTAAGGACTTTGCATTAGAAAGAGGATTCAGGTTTTGTTCCAATATAACGATATGTATAGCCAAGATAAAATTTTAATATAAATGTGGATATGCTATATCTATGTTTTCTGATATGTTATCCATTCCAAATGGGATTTAAGGAAGTGGATTTATAAGTATTGTGTGTGCATGGGTTAAGTAAAATCCAGTTATATAAAGGATTACACATATATTATGTTACTATTATATTTGACTCATGACAAATATGCCTCACAAATAGACAACATAAAAGTAATTTTTTGCTATTTTAAATACATAAAAATACACATCCTATTGTCAGACCTCAGAGACTCAATTATATCTTCTTGGTCACTTAACATAAACACTGGGGTTACCAGCCCAACAAATTCCATATATCCCTTCTCCTTTACTTACCTCCTATGACATTAGGGGAAGAACACTCTTACTTAGCATTCTTACTTTAATAAACTACTTTAATTCTATATTGAGAAAAGGTGACGTTAGGTGTACCTATAACCGCCAATAGTGTATGAGAAGTTTAATGAATGTCAATGAAGCGAAAGTGGTCTGTCAGGATCGGGACAAATGGGGATCCGTGATCTCTGCCTACCCCTCTACAGGGAATCAGGCGTGATGTGTATGTATGTATGTCACATTTTAGCATGCATATTGCGGTTGAGATCATAAAACATTAGTAACAGGTCGCAAGCCAATTACCTAACATATTCCATTAACGCCTAGTCCCTTAGTCGCCTCCTACGACATGCCGGGAAGAATAGCAGCTAGTTTGGAGCACGAAAATTATGTATGTACTTTTCTAATGCCGATTTTCTAAGTTTTTACACACCTAAGCAAGGAGGTGACATTAATCGGCGCAAACCTTTCGACGTGTAATAACTACCACATACGGAAAATGCAAACCACGAAATTTTCAATATTTTGCTTAAATAAAAAGACATTGATGGATATTACCGAATACGATTTGTACCATAAACGTAAAATACCAAGTGTTTTTTTTTGTAACATCGAAATATAATTTTTTTGTTTCACATATTGTCTGTAATTCTCTTTCTCATCCAGGAGTCCAGGCCTAGGCCTAGGATTACAAGTGGAGAAGGGAGAGCCGATGCCCCAGTCTGAAGAGGGAGAGGGAGAGCCCTCCACTTCCTTCTTTGAGGCGCCTCCCTCACCAGAACCTTTGAGGAGACGGAAGAAGTTGAAACGGAGATCATGTAAGTGGGTTTTTGTATGGAAAAGTTGATTGTATACTGTTGAAGTTATACTTGTATTTGTACATGTGTCTTTATAGTCTATAATGATATATGAATAGACTACTAATATCTGGCAAGTTGCATGAAGCTATACCAATTATTTAAAATTAAAAAAACAAACGCATCACGACCATTAACCCTTGCGGGGTAGTCAGAGGTTCAGGTGTCCACCTCCGCAATTGCGAAGGTAGTAATTCTATGGACACCTTGAACCCACGTGTTAACCAGATAGTCAGTACTCAATGTGTTAGGTGGTCAGCCATGTCGCCATTTACAAGCACTAACTATTACCTGTTCGGGAACAGGTAGGTTTCCTCACGATGTTTTCCCTCACCGTAAAATTGACTACAGAAAAATTTTGTGATAAACACTAGTCAAACACTAGCTAGACAAACATAACATAACATACGCTTCAAAACTTGTGAATTTGCGCACTCCTCTTTTTATTGTGGCTGTGTGGTCAGAGGCATTCAAGCCCTTTTCCGAAACTTCAAAGTTATGTTAGGCATGGGTCACTCGAAGCCCGCGTTCCACTAGATAGACAACATCAATTGTAATAGGTATTGATCTGTATCGCCGTATATAGGCAATGGCTATTAATTATCCCAAAGGACAGGTAGATTGGTAATCCTTGTTGAAAGATCTTGGACATTACTACACATAAGTGCCTACCGCCACTACTTCATAAAGGCTAGTATTTAAACGCACTTGAAAATTTCACTCCATGAATGCTGAATTGTACACCAAAATAATACAGTCCCAAATCAAACCTTTGTTGTACATCACTACATAGTATAAAACAAAGTCGCTTTCTATGTCCCTTTGTATGCTTAAATCTTTGAAACTTCGAAGCCGGAGCGGGTCGCTAGTTTACCTATATTTAAGATGTACTTTTCTGTACTTTTTGTGTGCGTTTATCATTCATTTGATCTTAGTAGGTAATAGATAGGTAGTACTACTACTCTTGGTAGGTAGTATAATACATTTATTTAACTAATTTTCAGCACCCTACTCGCCGCCCAACACAATAGATGAATCAGGCCTCCTATTGCTAGACATTGAACGGGAAAAGTTGAAGTTAGAAAAGAAAAGAGTAGAAAACGAAACGAAAACTGCGATTGGAATAAAGAAATTGGCAGAATCTCATCGCGTGTTAGCGAACGCCGCGAAGAAAATAGCAACGGCTCTCACTGATATAGCGAAGAGTATGAGCGATAAGAAAAAGAAAACTGTCAATGTGAGTTATATATTTACAAAAACTAAAGACAAACGCGTTCACGACCATTAACCCTTGCTTGACTACCCCGTCAGAGGTTCAGGTGTCCATCTCCGCAATTGCGAAGGTAGTAATTCTATGGACACCTCGAATCCAAGTGATCCAGATAGTCAGTACTCAATGTGACAGGTGTTAAGCCATGTCGTCATTTACAAGCATTAAGTATTACCTGTTCGGGGAACAGGTAGGTTTCCTCACGATGTTTTTCCCTCACTGTAGTATTCACTAGTTATTATATATTTACTTTATGCTAAAGCTACCACATACGTACATATACATTCACGTCCTCTAATCCCTTTCAGGGAGGACAGAACCTCGGAAATACCGTAATATCGTATCCTAGGCCAATTTTAGCAAGGATATTAGGGTTACGTAACATGGAACGTTGGCGATAGATTGCTAGCCCATCACTCGATAGATTTCAATTTTCCGTTTGATGTGAACCGAGCCTAAGAAATTAAGACCGTGCTAGTTTAGGACGTAAGAAAGATAAATAAAGACCGTGCTAGTTTAGGATGTAAAAACAATGCTAACTAGCTGCCATTCTTCCCGGCATGTCGTAGGAGGCGACTAAGGGACTAGGGGGTAAATAAAATATATTGGGCGATGGGCTAGCAACTAGTAACCTATGTTCCATTTTAACATCGCATCCCCAATACTCCTAAAAAGTGACCTTGGAGATATTTGAAGGTTTTGTTCACCTCGAAAGGGATTAAAGGACGAGGATATATGTAAATGTTTATAGTAGTCACTAATTAATACTGCCCTTATATACGATATTGTATGTATGGGCACTAACTATTACTGACCATACATACCATATTGTATGTGAAATGAACAATAAGAGGATTATAAAATCACTTATTGAAAGTCAAAAAAAAACATTTCCACCGGAAAAGTTGACATTACAATTATTAGTTATTAAACTAATCTAATTAAACTATTGGCATTTCGTAAAGCAAAATACTGCAGAGAAGAAATGCCAAGAAACTCTGCAGGCATATTTCAATACAACTTAATTAAATTAAATAATTCATCAGTTCATGTGTTTTTATATATTATTTTGTATTTTTTGTATTACAGGGAGAAACGAACGCGTTTAGTATGAGTGAAAATGAAGAAGAAGCCGAAGGGTCTTAGTGAACAAGTTTACCATAAAATTGTAAATAGAACTAACTATACATAAGAGATAAACTATGAGAATCACTATCACTATAAGTGATACTATCACTATAAGTGGCTGTAGCCCAGTGGGTAAGACCTCTGACTTATGAGAAAGGTCCTAGGTTCGAAAGGCTCTGGCATGTACCAATGAATGGAATTTAAATGTGTTTTTCATTTACGTACATAATTTACAGTCGCTAACGGTGAGGGAAACGATGTTTTCTCTTATTGTAATTTGTATAGTATATATTATATACTCTTTTTCAATTCTGGTTACTCTTACAAGATGAAGATTTATGAAGTTCTTAAGTAAAAGTATTATGTAGTTAAGTGTAAATATTTAAATATAGTAGGTAGTATATATATATATATATATCTAAGTTAAGTAAACACAATTCATTAGTAATTTAAGTTAAGACCTAAAAACATTAGTTTGTCCCTAGTCCTAAACAATTGTTTATTCCGTTTTTTACGACAAATCAGAAAAGCAGCTTTGTTTCATAATTGTTTCTTCAATTTGTTATTTTTATTATTTATATTATATTCATACTTAAAAATCAATGTAATTGAAAGTTCAATAATCAATATTTGAAAGGTTAATATTCAATCATGTAAATAAATAGATACAGTTCACTATTAAGGGGTGTACAGATATACGAATACCCATTTATATTATCTGTCGCTTCATTGACATACATACATCTCCATATACACACTCTTCAGTTATAGGTACTATGAAGTCATCTTTCTATGTAAATAATTCATCTCATATTAGTTAGTGTATAAGATTATTTTATTATTGTGATTAAATTATAAATGTACAAAATGATATGTTTTGTAACGACATGAGTATTTTAAGACAAAAAGATCTATTTGTGTAAGTCTAATTTTACTGGAAATTGTGAGATTTTCGTGTAATAAATACTTTAAATATGAAATAAGTTTTTTCTATTTTGACCTGGTATTTTTAAACAACGGTAAAATTTAAATGCTAAGAGACAACCAGTGTCAGCCAAATGTTTTGACTTTCAATGAATGTACTGTACTTGTACTTATGTTGAATAAAAACATTTGACTTTGACTTAATTTTTTTTATTATTATATTATATTTATTATTATTACCAATTTTAATTACCAAAGTTCATATTTTAGTTGCAATCTATTTATACTAAGTAACCGAGTAATAATGTGTCCAAGATACTGTCAACTCCCACAAGGATAGACGACGTGATTTGATATTAGATAATGCTGATGTGTAGACTTTAGCCAATCTTAGACTTAAGTAAAAAGAATGAAAACTAGCTGCCGTTCTTCCCAACATGTTGTAACAGGTGACTACAGGACTAGGAGAAATTATAATCTAACTATTAAGCGACTGGCTAACAACCTGCCACCAATGTTCCATAAAAGACAAACGCTTTCACGGACATTAACCCGTGCGGGGTAGTCAGAGGTTCAGGTTTCCATCTCCGCAATTGCGAAGGTAATAATTCTATGGCCACCTCGAACCCACGTGTTAACCAGATAGTCAGTACTCAATGTGACAGGTGGTAAGCCATGTCGCCATTTACAAGCACTAACTATTACCTGTTCGGGGAACAGGTAGGTTTCCTCACGATGTTTTCCCTCACCGTAGTATTTGACGCATTTCGTAAATGTATTTTTACTACGATATGTTCCATACCAATGTTCCATATGACAATTTAAACCCGATATCCAAACTACAAAGTGTAGCCTGTATGTAAATAGACAAGATTGAAAAAGGGTGTGATTAGAAGTATCTGCTTATAATGCGAATGAAGTTGAAATCACCTCTGGATACTCATCTGCAGGAAAACAAGCGTGATATGTATGCAAGATTTATTAGAGTTTTATTTTCAATTCTTTATTAAGTCATTCATCACTAAGGTTATGTCGGCTGAATTACAAACACTGATGCTACGGCGTTTGTACTTCTTGTTATTCCATCGCCATGGTTACACCAACGCCGCCAGCCGCTACAACCGAAGAAAAACGAAATCGAACCTCCAATTCTTCTCTTCCTTGTTCTTCGGTACGATCCAGTTGAGGATTCAAATATAATCCCATAGCAAACATATTTAGCCAATTTGGCATCACAATTGACTAAATATTCAGCCGAAAATAATTATTTGTATTTTCAACTTTCACTGAGGTGCTGACTTTGTTGACGCACCAAAGACGACTGATTTATTAGAGTTATCACAGAAAAATAAGAAACACAATACTATGACTCCCTAAAACATACATACTCGTAGTAATATGATATTAAGTTTTATGCAATAGGTCGACGACCTCTGTGGCGCGATGGGTTATGGGTTAAACACTTGAACGCTACTCGTAAAGTCCCGGGTTCGATTCCCGGTGGAAGCAAAGTTTAAAAACTACGCTTTTCTTCTCCTTTCCATTTTCAGTCTGATCGTTAATTATATATGCTACATATGTATTTATCTATACTTATATAATAAGTATAAATTTCCTAAATATACGTTGTCTTGTACCCTTAACACACGTCTTAAATGAGCTTACTAAGGAGCTAGTTCAATTGGTGTATAGTGTCTCAATTATGATTATATAATATTACCACCTTACAGCTTCGAAATAGTATGAAATTCCAAGTATGAACCAGCCCTATGACTTGTCAATCTATCGAAGACATTACCATGCAAATCTCGTATTGAATCCCAGTGACAAATGACCGGATTTCCAACCAATAGATCATCCCTACTATCTCGGAATAAGAATATTCTACCAATAAAACAATGTAGGTTTTGACTGGAAGAGAATGTAATATATAACCTGCTGGTAAAGTAAATATTAAGTATTCTGACTTATGTTTCTTTATAATTTGTTTTTGTAACTGGCACTGGGCGAAAAATCCTAAAAGCCGGAGTTTCTTGTTGGTTCTTCTCCGAGCCAGGGCTTCCGAACCAACGGTAGAATTACAATGCTAAGAGACAACCAGTGTTAGGCAAATGTTTTGACTTTCAATGAATGTACTGTACTTGTACTTTTGTTGAATCAAAACATTTGACTTTGACTAGTGTTCACCTTGTCTGGAACATTATGATGCGACTGTTATTTATTAACTGTACATACATACACTTTATAATTGTTTTATTCCTAAATAACTAACATTTCCGCAACTGCGGATGATGGCCATGTTTAATCCATTTCTCATTCGTTCACATTAGCATATTTAAAAACAAACACAGTAATTTCAATAAATTTAAACTATAAACTTAAAGTACAAAACAAATTAAATTATATAATTTATTTTTTAAAAACATACGCTTCTCGACTTGTGTACAAACTCCCTTTTGTATTCTGGCAGGGTAGCCAGAGGCTTGAGTGCACATCTCCGAAATTGCAAAGGTAGGAAAGTATGTTAGGAATACGCGAGACTTGTTTATTTTAGTTATTTCCATAGCGTCATGTCATACGGGCTTCTTTTGTGGGGCAATTCTGCTGATATTAATTCAGTATTTGTGCTGCAGAAGAGAGCCATTCGCTCGATCTACCGTATGGGCCCTCGTGAATCTTTAAGAGATGTGTTTAAGACAATAAATATACTCACTGTGGCTTCTCAATATATATATATATGATAACTTAGTCTATGTTAAAAAAAATATTAATGATTACAGGCTTGTAAGAGACATGCATAATTGTAACACACGCAATAAAAATAAATTGTATTATAGTGGCTCGAGACTAAAAAGAATAAACAATTCGTTTATGGGCCTGGGCATAAAAATGTATAACAAACTTCCAGAGTCTATAAAGTCCTTACCTCTAGACAAATTTAAAGTTTGCACTAAAGCGACGTTGATCGAGAAGGGCTACTACAAAGTGAAAGATTATCTAAATGATGTTATGTGACGTTTCATCTTGGTGTGATTGCAGCCTCACGATGCATGTTCTTATTGGGACACCTTTAATATGTTGCTCATAATATTCGTTGGTTGCTAGTTAGGCTGCAGTCTCATTCTGATGGATTATTTAATTAAGTTGTATTGAAATATGTCTGCAGAGTTTCTTGGCATTTCTTCTCTGCAGGATTTTGCTTTACGAAATGCCAGTAGTTTAATTAGATTTATTTAATATTTTTTATTTCAATTGATTAACTGTAATGACAACTTTTCCGATGGAAATGTTTTTATAATCCTCATATTGTATAAAAAGCATTTCATTTCATTCCATTACGGATAGACAGCAATGAACGTGATAGGTAGTGATTAAAATGAAATTCTTGTAAAACAAACAGATATTTATTCTTAAGTTAACCTAAACCTCACGAAACTTAAATTTCATTGGTATTAACTTTCTTATAACTAACACTATTGCTAATATCACAGTTCTGTTCACGCTCTTCGCTTTTCTCACATTCATAGTTTCTTGACAAAATGTAGAAAATTAGCATTGAGGTAAATATCAAACCCGTGTAGAAGAATGACTGGAATTCCTGAAAGAAATAACATGTTATTAAATTAGCACATAACGTAACGTAGGAGTACAATATTCAACAGGAAGTTAAGATACTAGCGTGGCATTACGCGGGGTGAAACGAGGTACGCGAGATGCAGGGGAGATATTACAACCAATTAAAACACGGCATGTTGTGAGACAAAATATATGTACATATTTTATTTCTACTAAACATTTTTAGACTCCGCACCAATTAAAACTCGCCATTTGAACTCCGCACCGCGTAACGGGGCCCGCTCTATGTTATGCGGATGAATTATAGTAGATTGACAAAAGAAATATATTTGAGTGAAGTTGAAGGATGGTTATGTAGGGGCCGGCCGGTCCAAGAAGACATATAACAGTCAGATCAGACGCCATATTGAAAAAGGGTGACGTTAGAAGTATCTATAACCGCCAACTATGTAAGAGGAAGTGCCAATGAAGCGAAAGTGGTCCGTCCTGATTAGGACAAATGGGGATGTGTATGTATGTATGTATGTATATATATATATTTCTAAGCTTTTTATACTGTGTATATTTCCTGACTTGACTATAGTTAACGCCGAACTTATTCCGTATATAAATATATTGACTATTACTCTAACCTGACTATAGTTGACGAAGAACCGGGTGACCATGATGATGATGATGTTCCCCATGGCATCGGTGAGGAGCCACGCTGACGTCATCACCGCTTTCATGCTTTCCGGGGCCTCCTTGAAGGCAAACTCATTGCCTGTCACCGCGAATAGGACCTGGTGGTAATCAATCAATCAGCCTATGACAGTCCACTGCTGGACGTTAGCCTCCTCAAGGTAACGCCACAAAACACGATCACTCCTTTCCTAAACTAAAAAGGCACATTTATTTACTTTTGCCCTCGATAAAGTTATGTTGGGGTAGGTATGCCAGAATAATGGACACGTTTATTCGTATTCCGGATTTGACAAACTATTCGTTGTGATTGACAAACATCCCTTCACTACGATGAAATATTGGTTTGAATATTTCTATTGGTGTTCTGGCCCAATGATTGAGTACCAAATGTCCGAGGTACGATTCCTAGGGATTCGAAAACAGAAATCACGCCACATTTAGAGGATAGTTCGACGTCACGACCGCCCTTTTTAATACAAGGAAGCCATTTTTGCTCTTCAAAAAGAAAGTAATTTCTGCAGAAGCAAAAATTAAAGTAATTTCTCTCGCTTAAAGTAATTTCTGATATATTTATAACTAGGCTTCATTCAGCTACGTCGCTTTTTGAATAGAGAGTGATTTAGTGCTACATAATAATTTTGGGACTTAGTGTAGTAATATAGTGTGACTACGTTTAATGGGACTTTATCTTGAATATATCTCTTCCCTTACCTCAGCCGCCGCCATAATAATTATTTGAGGCAACATCCACGCTACAGTGATCGAGTTTGGCTCTGTCACGGTTATCACATTACTCGTCTGTAACAACGTGTCAAAATTTAAAAAGTAATATATGTTAAAGATTTTATTATTGTAAGATTTAATATTTTATTGCTTTAATACAGTTGCCAGCTCAGCGCTTAACAAATAGCACTTAATCAACCTGAAATACTTTTTAACGACACGCAGAAAACAAAAGTAAGGTCATAACATTACAAATAAATTCGAGACTAGCAAGAGAGGTTGACGTATATTTTAAGATGCACTCGGTTTGTACAGATTTACATACCCAAGATCCATTTAGACTCTTGTCCAGCAAGAAAGCATAGACACCGCCACTTCCCAACTCTATGTTCCCCTTTATGGGATCATCGTCTACCCATAGAGAATAGTTGGACGCAAACACTTCATGCTGTTTGGATATGCCGGCATGTATAGTCAGCTCTATTTCATTCCTGTATTCGTTGTACAAGACTATGTGGTGCTTTATTAGTGCCTCTGATACTATGAATCTGAAATGTAAACATCACAACATAGTATAAAACAAATCGCTTTCGTTGTCCCTATGTCTCTTTGTATGCTTAAATGTTTGAAACTACGCAACGGATTTTGATGCGGTTTTTTTTAATAGATAGAGTGATTCAAGAGGAAAGTTTATATGTATGATAACATCCGTTGAATAGTGGAGTAGGCTATATATTTTATACCCGTGCGAAGCCGGAGCGGTTCGCTAGTAGTTAATAATTATAATAAATTATTTATTTACACTCACAAAAACATACACAAAATTAACTTATTACTAGGGTTTTAGGTCGTGCATGATATTGACACAGAAAAAGGGTTTAAACTCAGATATGTTCCGTAAGCTGATAAATTCAATGCTGATTTTTCTAGTGGTTTAGAACTACTAGGTTTTAGTTACCAACATTTTAACTATGAAAATCTTAGGTCTATGAAAATTCGAGTCTCCAGATAACCAGTTAACAGATGGTGAACGAGCTTAGACAATATTATTAGGAATATCAATCGGATGTTAAAAATCACTTTTAGTGATTGCTAATGACGTTTCCTTATTTCAAATTGCGATCACCCGCTTGATTAACCATCTCAAGACATTGGGAATTCTAATATAGATGACGACAAGTGTTGCTTTACTTCGATAATCAAACGACTGTCAGTTCACCATACCTACTTGTAACATGCCTTCGAAATTTTGGAGATGGACATTCAAGCCTCTGACTACCCCGCCATAATAAAAAAGGGAATGGTTATACACAAGTCGTGAAGCGTATGTATGTTATGTTCAGTTCACGTAAAGCTTATATTCAAACAAAAATACTTACCTCGCTATAGGAAAACCCGATTTACTCTTATTCACTTTATCTATAAACTTCTTACTGCGGTTCCCTCTTACAAAATAAGAGACTGCCTTATTATCTTCTAGAACGAAACTTTCAGTCGCTCTTTTAATACAACTACCCTCAATTTGGAAGCTTAATTTTGAATTTAAAGCCGTTATTTCGTCAGTGTATTTCGTGTATACGGTCAAGGGTGGTAGTGTTATAGTTGAGTTTTTATTATTTATATTAATAGGACATGGATTGCCGTTAAAAATCCTGAGTTGAGACGATCCTGGTTCAGGTAAAATAGGGTAGGTTGTCTGTTGAAAAAAACTTCGTTTAATTATGTGTGGAAAAATCAATTCCGTATTAAGTTTCTGGTCATTAATTCAAACACTTATACACTTTATCTGTCTTCAAGGGATGGATATATTCCAGAGAATTTTAATTCTATATTAGAAATATAACAATATTAACATTAATGTACCTGAAACCCCTATTTTCGTCAAGGTATCCTTTCAGATTACTCAAATTTCACGGCCAGCCCGTGATATCAGTAACTTTAGATTTTACTTTATTCCCAGACAAAACTGTGGCATAGTCTTACCTTCAGATACATCTCGACCACTCCCGAAGATATGAAGGCTACACCTGCTAATATTCCTCCAAGGATAAATTTAGGGAAAGGGCCTCTTAATATATTTCTCTTTTCCAGAAACGGGTATATGCACTGAAACAAACAAAAATGAGAAGTAGAGTCATATTTTTTGTAATTATGGTTATTAAGATAATAATTTAATAATAATATATAATAATTTTATTTCATCTTCTAAGCGATTCGTATATTATAAAGATGAGCTGGCATACTGTGACACCGACCTCTTTTTATTCAATTCAGATGGATAGAACTATGGAGATTCTCAGTCACCTCAAGATTTCAAGTCACCTTAACCATAATTTTCTTAGTTTTTAATCTTACCCGCAAATAAGCACTTATATCCCAAACTATCACGAATAATAAATTATAATATATAATAATAATATAATATAATATTGTAGGACGTTATTACACCAATTGAACTAGCCCCTTGGTAAGTACATTTAAGACTTGTGTTAAGGGTACTAGTCAACGTATATTTAAGAAATATATACTTACAATATATATAGATAAATACATATATAGCATATATAATCAACGACCAGGATAGAAAGCAGAAGAAAAGCGTAATTCTTAACTCTGCCTCCACCGGGAATCGAACCCGGGACCTTACGATTAGCGTTCAGGCGTCTAATCAATCGCGCCACGGAGGTCGTCAATTGAAGATAACAATTCAATTCTAAATCATTAACAGGCTTCTCACCTTCTGAGACAAAGGTATGAGCACCAGAATGAACATTGGCACGAGCACTTGCATCTGATCTGGCTTTATGGAGACTGGACCCACGCTTCCGTCCATCCTGCTGGCTTGGAGAGTCCAGCGGGAACCCTGGAACATGGAAAGGGTATTAGGTTACATACATACATACATACGCTTCACGACTTGTGTATACACACTCCCTTTCTTCTTATGGCGGGGTAGTCAGATGCTTGAATGCCCATCTCCGAAATTTCGAAGGCATGTTAGGTATGGGTCATTCGAAGCCCGCGTATCACTAGATATACAGCACCCAACGTGATAGGTAGTGAACCGTATCGCCGTATATAGGCATTGACTTTTACCTATCCTGAGGGATAGGCAAGTTTCCTCACGATGTTTTCCCTCACCGTTAGCGACTGTAAATTATGTACGTAAATGAAAAACACATATTTAAATTTCATTCATTGGTACATGCCAGAGTCGAGATTCGAACCTAGGAACTTTCTCATACGAAGTCCGAAGTCTTACCCACTGGGCTACAGCCGCTTTTATTGCCGCCAGAAACATGTAGAATTATGACATCGCAACCCCAATATTCATGCTAAAAAGTGACCTAGGAGTTATTATACCTCCGTGATTCTATCCACTCCGAAAGGGATTAAATAACGTGAATGTATGTGTAAGTATGAAAGGATGAGCTTTGTATTTTAGAAATAGATTTCTTTTCTAGAGCTCGGAGAGTTGGTACCCACAATGGTAATGGATAACTTTGTGTCACTGATACTATGACTACTCTCCAACATATTACCTCTTTAATTTACGGTTACGTAGGGGCCGGCCTAATAAGACATAAAACAGTCAAATAGACGCTATATTGAATAAAGGTGACGTTAGGTGTACCTATAGCCGCCGAGAGTGTATGAGAAGATGTATGAATATCAATGAAGCGAAAGTGGTCTGTCAGGATCGGGACGAATCTAATCAAACCTCTACAGGGAATCAGGCGTGATGTGTATGTATGTAGATATGTATATGACCTCTTCTTCACAGAGAGAAAGAAAGAGACGGCTATAAACTGTCAAAAATGACATAAACACAAAAGTATTTATTCTTCCTTTGCTTTCGAATACTATGAAAGTTTACTTGGTAAAGACACATATTTCTTATAACATCTCACCAATTGATCCAGTAAAGCCCAGAAACACGGCACTACAGTAAAAATCAGAAGCACTGAACATGTTTTCTTCACGTCCTTAATGAAGATCTTGTCGAAATGGGACTCGGTACTATCCAACCAATGCTTGTGTTTCACTTGAGAGCTTTTGGAGAATATCTTGTTACGTAACCCCAACTGAAAGGTAGAGAATCGTAGTCATTTGCTTTCCAGTCTGATTGTTGTGTATATATGCTATGTTTGCATTTATATATTATAAATAATAAGTACACATTTCTTAAATATACGTTGACTAGTACCCTTAACACAAGTCTTAAATGAACTTACGAAGGGGCAAGTTCAATTGGTGTAGTAGTGTGCCAAATATTATTAAAAAATATATTATTTTTAGTTTAAATTATTGTGAAGGACTAGACATAGTAAGTGTTTAATAACTTAAACAAGACATTAAGCAAAGCTATATAATTTATTGTTTGAAACAGTCAGTAATAATTAACTGTACATGGATGTACAAACACATATTTGTTAACAGAAATCATAAAAATCATATATAAATAAAAATGACTAGAATAAATGCCAAATAGAACTTTAGTCTTGTCAGCTCGATAATTACTCTTATGTTAAAGGTAACTGAGAATATATCATGTGTCCTAACTTATGACCACCACTAAATGGATAACAGGATCTGAATTTTACCTATCATACATGATTAATATACAAAACTTTGGTAAAATTTCCCTCCTACCAAATTCAGGGATCAATTAAACAAATTACTCTTACTTTACTTTTGAAGGGTCCCCTCTAAATACATACTGGAAAATGCCGCTTTAAATTTACTTTGTCCGGAGCTATAATTAGTTAGGTAACAACTTTGACCCCAGTCGAAATTCCTAAATGAGTAGGAATTAAATCAACAAATGCAATTACATACAAGGTTGTGCACGAGGAAACATTATATGGAACTATAGTTTTAAGAGATTCGCGATTTACACTCATGATTAATAATTGAACGGGGCTTATCGCGTAAGTTTATATATAATAAAATTACCTTTTATTAACCCGACGTTTCGGCTACGTTGCAGTAGCCATGGCCACGGGCAGGCATGTCAACGTAGCCGAAACGTCGGGTTAATAAAAGGTAATTTTATTATATATAAACTTACGCGATAAGTCCCGTTTAATTATTAATCATTATATGGAACACTGGTGATATCTGTTGTTTTAGAGAGGTAAACGCTCTTGCATAATATCAATGAATGAAAACATTATATTCTAGAAATATGTTTCGTAAAAACATATCCTGAGTAATCCTTGTTTATCGAAATGAATAAAAGTGGTCTGTGATGTCTGTAGAGGACTATACGGCCAACCATCTGTCACATTAGTAACTAACTAAAAGTAGTTTTCATATTCTCTGACACCCTGTTGTAACCATTTAGGTTACAGTTGCGAAACAATAAAATAACATGTCTTATTGAAAAAGGGTGACATTAAAAGTACCTGTAACCGCCGAGTGTGTATGATGAGGTCTAATGAAGTGAAAGTGGTTCCAGGATCCAAACAAATGGGGAACCATGATCTCTGTCTAATCCTCTACAGGGCAACGGACGTGATGTGTATGTATGTATAAAATAACGTTCTTATTATATACTTACCGAAACACATTTGAGAAAGTCATACACCACATTTCCCTCTGGATTTTTCATAATATATCTGCCCTTCGCACTTACGAAGATCACTGAAAATTATAAGTTTTTTATCTTAATACATACACACATCAGGTCCATAGTATACCTTGCGGGGTAGGCAGACGTTAGCGGATAAATCTCCTGAATTATAAAGAAAGTCTTATCGGGTGTTCAGGTGTCCATCTCCGCAATTGGAAAGGTAGTAATTCTATGTCCACCTCGAACCCACGTGTTGACCAGATAGCCAGTACTCAATGTGATAGGCGGTGAGCCATGTCGCCATTTACAAGCATTTTATTTTTTACTTGTTACGAGGAATATTAAGGTTTCGTCCGATGGAATTATAATATCTAGCTAGGTCGTTTTTAGCATCAATTAGGTTATGGAGTCATATGGAACATTGGTGATAAGTTACCAGCCCACTGTTTAGGATTAATATATTCTATTGTAAAGTAAGTGTCAATCAACTTTTTCCAGATAGTCAGTACACTATTACGTCTTTATTATATAACATACATTTTTCCAACTTATCATTTGTAAGGTAGTCAGAGGTGTCAATCTCCGCAATAACTATTTTGTCGTAAGGCATGCCAAGAGAATGCAATTATAACGAGTACTGAGAATTACATTAGCGTTCCAGTTAGTACTTAACATTGTACTGTTAAGTACTCATGATCATGATGTATTTTAAAAGTTCCATCTACACTAGCTTACCTATAGACAAAACAACAATAAGGCCGGGCGCTCCAAAGGCCAGTGAATAGCAGTCTTTATCCCCGAAGCACTGAACCTCAGACCTCAGTATCGGCGTCACGAACTTCGCAATCAAACTACCCGCACATATGATGAAGTAGTAGACGCTAAAGTATACAGCTAGATGCTTCTCTTGTTCTGGCAGTTTGAACTGGTCTCCGCCGAACGCTAGGACACAGGGTTTTATACCACCAGTCCCTAAAGTTATCATGAATAAGCCTAGTAAGGTGCATAACCTGAAAAATATATACAAACTAGTGACCCGCTCCGCATATATACAAACTAAAGACCCTTTACCCACTGATACAGACTCAAGCTCCAAACAATTGAGCTACTTTTAAGTAATAACAGTAACGTAAGGTATGACTGTAATATTCAACAGGAAGACTAAGATAATTTTAAGCTATTTATACTGTGTATATTTCCTGACTTGACTAAAGTTAACGCAGAACTTATTCCGTATATAAATATATTGACTACTAGCGACCCGCTCCGGCTTCGCACGGGTATAAAATATATAGCCTACTCCACTATTTAATGGATGTTATTATACATATAAACCTTCCTCTTGAATCACTCTATCTATTAAAAACACCGCATCAAAATCCGTTGCGTAGTTTCAAAGATGTAAGCATACAAAGGGACATAGGAACAAAAAACGCGACTTTCTTTTATACTATAGTGATACACATACATACGCTTCACGACTTGTGTATACACTCTCATTTAGAGGCGTAAAAATAAGTAAATGCCCATCTCCGAAATTTCGAAGGCATATTAGATATGGTGCAATCGAAGCCCGCGTTTCACTAGATAGACAGCACCCTACGTGATAGGTAGTGGACCGTATCGCCGTATATAGGCACTGGCTTTTACATATCCCTAGGGATAGGCAGATTCCCTCAAGATATTTTCCCTAACTGTTACAAAACTAGGTGCATAGTGTGACATAAATTAAAACACACATTCACGTCCTTAAATCCCTTTCGGGGTGGACAGAACCTTGGAAACGATAATATCTCAAAGGTCACTTTTAAGCATGAATATTGGGGATTATGATGTTATATGGAACATTAGTGACAGGTTGCAAAGTCATCGCCAGATTCCATAGACCCCTAAATCCGTAGTAGCCTCTTACGACATGCATATTTTAACTTCCCAGACTAGCATGGGACAATTGTGCATATTATATGAATAATATAAGTTTTAAGCCCTTATTCTATTAATTAGAATTGTGTGTCGTCCCCTATGACAAAAAGGGAACACACGCAGCTAAATAACATTCTATACACGTGGTAGTGAAACCAAGAAAGTTATATTAAATTCACACACATCTAATGCACACAAGCGTTAGGCAAACTTGACGATATCCTCACCTGGCGGGCAGCAAAAGTTGTGGAATGGCCGTCACAGCCACTAGAATATTGCCCAGAGCGTAAACAAACATCATGTATAGTATTGTCCTAGAATTAATAAATATAGCTTATAAACATACATTTCCTATAAGGGGATGTAGATCAAATAATGGCTTGGAAATTAAAATAATTGGATTATAGTTCTATTAAAAGAGTATTTCATTAAAAGTAATAAACCTACCATTAAATATGATTTTAATGTAAAGAAATCTAAGTACACAAAAACACAATAAATTCTACTGTGAGGAAAGATATCTTGATCAATCCTGGGTTTAGTTCAGAATAATGTCTTCAGTGTTTACATTGGAACACAAGTTTTACGTTGGCCGACTATCTGGTGTAACTTAAGTTCGATTGGGACATAAAAAATCTAATACTATGTTACCTAATATAAGGACGAAAATGTACACCCAAACCTCAGTCGCTATTATAACTATGTACTTCGCTTTTCAAACTCAAATATAATTTAGAATACAGTACTAACCTGATCAAGGTGGGTACTGTACCGTTATGTCATCACATAAGTAAAACAAAAAGGTAATTTCACACAGCCTCGCGTTTACCTTAAAGGGATGCTTCTAATCCTATTTTACTTACACAAATAAGTTCACCCTACTTTACTCATACAAACAAGTACATACTTGTATGATAGGTAATAAGCTAGAAAGGGGGTTAACAGAAATATTCATAAACATCACAACAGTTTCCCTATAGAGGGGTAGGATCTTGCTACTCATTTGTTTCGATACTGACAGAATTCTTCATTGATATCCATACATCTCCTCACATCTCCAAATGTGTACTTAACAAATCCGACGGCTAACATTACGTAGTGATCAAACCAAAACCTGCTATGTGTAAAAACAGTTTTTACGAGATAATTGAGAAATACATAATCATGAATTTTTTTATGCTTTTGTAACTTCAATACTAACTACTAAAGAACCTTACCTGAATTTCCCTAAGTAGTTATCAGCCAAAATGCCTCCAAATATAGGAAACAAATATATCAAGGTACTGAACCAATGGTAGATTTCTGTGGCTTCGTCATCGGTGTACCCAAGTTTGCTTCTCATGTACAATGCGAGGAACGCTGTAAAAAAGTGTGTATGAGGAGGCTTAAGGATGTCAAAAGCGATGGTATGTCAGGATCTAGACAAATGTAGGAAAACGGCCGTGAAGTGTGAATGAAGGTATGTATTAAATGATCAATTGGACTGGCAAAATATTTTATAGACATTTGATATATTATTATGCTGCGTTTATATTTTTAGACAAACGCATTCACGCCCCTTAATCCTTGCGGGGTAAGTCGTCTATGGTGCGTCAACAAAGTCAGCAGCTCAGTGAAAGTTGAAAATACAAATAATTATTTTCGGCTGAATATTTAGTCAATTGTGATGCCGAACTGGCTAAATATGTTCGCCTTGAGATAAGGTTTGGATCCTCAACTGGAACGAACCGAAGAACAAGGAAGAGAAGAATTGGAGGTTCGATTTCGTTTTTCTTCGGTTGTAGCGGCTGACGGCGTTGCTGTAACCATGGCGACTGAATAACAAGAAGTTCAAACGCCGTGGCATCAGTGTTTGTACTTCAGCCGACATAACCTTAGTGGTGAATAGCTTAATAAAGAATTTAAAAAAAAAATCCTTGCGGGGTAGTCAGAGCTATGTTTTCCCTCACCGTATAATTCGATTCATTTTGTAAATGTTATTATTAATTTTTACTCATTATTAAGCGCATATTTAAGTCATTTTATATAATCGCTCCGGTGTATCTTTCTTTATTTATTACATTGTCTGTCCTAGTGTGTACCCACGTGTCAGGATACCAAACAAACTTATAAACAAAGTTATCTAATGTTAAACACGAATCTGGTAAGGTATAGTATTTTTCCATGTTTATTTATAGTTTGATATGTATGCACGAGTATGTATTTACTTTCCCATGTTTATTTATTTGATCATGATACATGACATTATTTACTTAGGCTCCGAAATTTCAACCAAAAACAACGTTGGACACGTTCAAATACCTTATTTCGTTCAATCACCAATTTTGAACATTTTACTTATAACTAGCGACCCGCTCCGGCTTCGCACGGGTATAAAATATATTATTATATCCTACTCCACTATTTAATGGATGTTATTATACATATAAACCTTCCTCTTGAATCACTCTGACTATTAAAAAAACCGCATCAAAATCAATTGCGTAGTTTCAAAGATATAAGCATACAAAGGGACATAGGGACAGAGAAAGCGACTTTGTTTTATACTATGTAGTGATGATGGGTGGTTCTTAATGTCTGTAAAGAAATCTGCTAATCACCCTGGTTAGAAAATAATCATAGTCATTGATGTCGATAGACTTATCTGTCTCATAAAGTACTGACTATCAAGTAGAAGAGTATTTTCCAATATTTATATAGCTACAAGCTGTATGTTTCTTAAAGTACTGAGCTGTAACACGTGTAGAAGCTTACCTCTCATTCCAGAGTATGAAAACCTCTCGCAGAATTCTGCCAGTAGGATGACCACCACGATTCTGGGGAAACGATCAGTCGGCTGAAAATATCATAAAAAACCATAAAATCATTTAAACATAAATTTAACGTAGCTCAGTTCATGATTAATAACTAACGGGACTTATCGCGTATGTTTTTATATATTAAGGTAACCTGTATTAACCCGACGTTTCTGCCCGTGACCATGGCTGCTGCAACGTAGCCAAAACGTCGGGTTAATAAAGGTAACTTTATTATATAAAAACATACGCGATAAGTCCCGTTAGTTATTAATCATGTATCTCAGTTGTTTAGGGCTTGAATCTGTATCAGATGGTTCATATCCCGCTAGAGCATGTACCAATGGAAACGAAGTGTACAGTTTCGTAATAGTAAATACATCGAATACTAAGGTGAGGGAAATCATGGTGAGGAAACCTACCTGTTCCCTGAACAGGTAATAGTTAGTGCTTGTAAATGGCGACATGGCTTACCATTTGTTGAGTACTGACTATCTGGTCAACACGTGGGGTCGAGATGGCCGTAGAATTACTACTTTCTCAACTGCGGAGATGGAAACCTGACTACCCCGTAAGGGTTAATGGTCGTGAACGCGTCTTTAAAACATACATACATTCAGCGTTGCTCAGTAAAGCTCACCTTGAGTCTGTCTCACTGGGAACAATGTTGAAACCTCTGAGCTTGTACAATGGATATGGAGTTTTCTACATACATTTACGCAGTTAAAATTCATTTACCAAATGCACGACTACTACGGCTAGGAAACGTACCAGTTCCCCGAGCAGGTAATTGTCAAAGCTTGTTAATGGTGACACGGCTTACCACCCTTGAGTACTGTCTTTCTGGTTAGTGAAAGTGTTTGTTTATATACTTCGTGATTGTCATTGTATATCACGTCGTTTAATACCTTTCGTGATGGACAAAACCTTAGCGATATAAATTCTGCAGGGTAAAAATTGCAGCAATCATATTGAGAATGGTTTCATGGCTTTTAAATTAAACATTAAAGGTAGTATATAATATATATTATGTATATTAAATGTAGGTTTGGTAGGCATTAAAGGTAGCATGGCTATAGATTCCATTTAGTTAAGTCCTGAAATGCCATCTACGTGCCGGGATGAAAGGCAGCTAGTTAGCGTTTTACTTTCATCTCAGACTAGCATGTGACGTAAATGTTATTAATTTATATTTTAATATACAATAGAGCTCCTTATATGACTGGAAAAGATCCTTTCGAATACTAATTAACATAAGTGTTTAGTAGAGGAAGAACTTATTACCGATGTTCGCTATAGCGATGATTATAGACAATCCTAACTTACCTCCGCCATTTTTTCAGAATCTGTCATTGCAACCATAGTACGCGTTTACACGACACTGAATTAAGTTGTTAAATTAAAAAGAACTGTTACAAAAGTATAATAAATTTATTTCCATTCATTGTTAGAGACACGACACGAATGCACGTTTGAATAAATGAAGTAGTCGTATCTATATATAAGTTTTAAGCTACTTTTGTCTCTGTAAATAGTACTATCAAATTATTTCAATATTATAATAGATATGCGTGATAGCGTAACCCAAGGTTTGTTCACCTTATGAGAAAACAAAATGACACGAATAAGAAGAAAATTTATAAATAACATCTTTAGAAGGTTATTTAGATACAAACACGTCACGCCCATTTTCGTAAGATAGGATTGGCAGATTCTCTGTCCCGATTCTGGTAAAACACTTTGGCTTCATTGACATTCATACACCTCCCCATACACTTCCGATTTATTAATGTGTAATGAATATCATTAGAATCTACTACGGGTATTCTATATGACTGGAAAAATGGATTCGTAACGGACAGTTATTAGTTCTTTAGTTTTATCCCCGCCTGTAACATTAAGTTAAGTTTATTGGGCTCCGTGGTTTCCGCAATTAGTCCCCACTGGGACCATTTTGCGTGATGTCGCTGACTATTCCAGCCAGCCCAGCACCCGCCAGAAGCGCAGAAGACGCCACGTGTCTTCACAGGCTTTCCGAAGCGACCCCGGTTTCCCAAGGATTTTTGCCCGTTCTTCAGCCACGGCCCAGCACTCCAGGACAACGTGGCCATGTATCTAACGTGGCTGTGGCCTGTAACAACGTGGCCTGTAACATGTATCTATAAAAGTTTTCACGGTACTACACACGTACATATATTCACGCTTCTTGCTCCCCAACGGGATAAGTAGAGATTATCGATCGCCGTCTGGAACGATACCGACATCTTTCACCGATTATTCAATGCACGTGTCAATATGTGTATATTTGTCATAGTATTCGTATTCAAGGAATAAATAAACAAATATAAGTGTGTACAATTTCCGAAACTGAATGCGTCGTGTTATCTTAATAATTCCACTGCACACATACTTATTCTATGATAACTTTGACTGTCTTGTGTCAAATGTAGGTAAAGTTACATATAATACATGCATTATGAATTATTTGTAACCATTCGGGTAGGACAGAATCTCAAAAACATAATACATAATCCTATAGTATATTCTACCTAATATATTGGTTCCGATGACCTAAAAAAAGGCGTATAAGGAGGCCTATGTCCAGCAGTGGACTGGAATAGGCTGATTCATTGATTGATATTCAATCAAGGTAATTATAAATACGGAATATTAATCACTAATTCCTAGCATATCACCCAATAAACTTCGTCAACCTTTATTATATGTAAACAACATGTTTATGGACGGATCCGTCCACTAACGCAAGAGTTCAGTTCTCAGGGTTTATCACCTTAAATATTTAAAATTAAGCTTTAAAATATTGCGCATTCAAAACTGGACGAATAATTTATTGCATTAACTTTAATCATTCTTTACACCTTTCTTCTTTTCATACATTTTGACCAAGTAAACCAAACGCATATTGTAAGGTCTACGTTGAGACCAAGCAACGTTCAGGAATTAAATACATAATGAGCTTAGAGAAAACCTCATCCTAATCCCAAATTTTTTTTTATATACAAAATTATTAAATACCTTATTATTATATTTATAGTTCCATATTAAACGATAGCTTAATTCTGTGAAACGGAACGTTCGCCCGTTGAAATCAAATTCTCAACGACTGTTTTCAAATTTTGACGTTTGTGTTGCTTTGAAACTGAGATGATCGTGTTGTTTGTTTATTTTTTTAAAAACGTTTAATTACATGAATATAGTTTTAGTTGTGCGTCAAAAAAACTACATTAAATGCGTGTTGAATTTTCAATTCATACGATGTAGTTGATAAATATAACTGAACCGACATTTGAAAGTGGTGTATTTTATCTTGTTGTTTTTCATATTTATTGCTTGAATTTTATGTAACAGAAGTCCCATACTAAGAATATCAGATAATTTATCGTGTAATACTGCAATTACATGCATTTTGAGTGTTTAAAATAAACAGTTTGAACATAAAAACAGTGGTGATAGACATTCATCGTAAATACAATGGCAAGTCGAATACAGCCCTCCAGAAGATCAAGAGAATCCTCTCAAGCCAGTAAAGACAAAAACCCAAAGTCTCCTGAAAAGGATTCAGTCAAACAATCCATGCTTGACCCCATACAGTTAGAAGTACTGTCTAAGAAGTCCATTTCTATTCTTGAGGAGTCATCTGTGCTCTCTGACAACACTAATATTGAAGAACCAAGAAGTAAGCTATAGTTCTTTATTATATTATAATATTTACAATTGAATTACTTGATTTGAAGGAGCTATTTACCTTTTAAGAAGATGAAACAAACCCAACTTTGCTTTCAATCCTGAAACCTAACTATTCTTTGGAATAGATAGTCTTTAGTACCTCACTCTCCGTTTCACATAAATAGAGCTGGCTATCTGGTATCTCATAGTATCTGACTGGCCAAATAAATTTATAGAAATAGAGAGATAAGTTAGACAAAAGACAATCTCGTTAATGACTATTAACCCTTATGGGGTTGTCAGAAGTTCAGGTGTCCATCTCCGCATTGGAGAAGGTAGTAATTTAATAGCCACCTCGAACCCACATGTTGACCAGATAGTCAGTACTCAATGTGACAGATGGTAAGCCATGTCGCCATTTACAAGCACTAACATAAGTTAAGCATCTTATGTTATATTCTACAATCAAAGTGTGTTTCTTTGAATTTTATTATTATACATACCAAAACAATAAGCACAAGTTTCTTCAACATAGACATATCATAGAATCTATTAATTAAACAAAACAAACACTAATAATCAGTAACCCTTGCGGACTAGTTACAGTTTTGCTGGTCTATCACTGTAATTATAGAGATGGAAATTTTATGATACAAGCACACAGAAAACCATAATACCATGATACATGCTCAGCTAAGAATTGAACCCAAAACCCATAGGTCTCGAGTAAAGCTTCCAATACCTGAATTACACTTAACTTAAAGTTATTTATAATACAAATAACACATGTTATCAAATCCAATAACCTGTAGATGCTTCTTTAGATATCTTACTTCTTGTGGGCTATCTTTGTTGTTAATACAATAAAGATTATTATTATACAACCATTTTATACAAATCTTTTCAGTCACTCTTGTTATTACTTCTTTATTTATTTCAGGGCAGAGTTGGTGGAAAAAGCTAGATGATAACAATTCGAGAGAGCTGTTAGAGGTGCTAAAGAGCACCACGGTGGAAACCAATGAAAATGTTGTGGAGGAATTCATGGATGTTGAGATCTTTAGGTAAGAGTCACTCAATCTTCATCACTAATAAACTCTTTAACTAACAAACATACAGCAGGGCCTCGATAATTTGAACCCAAGCTAATCAGAATGCTTCTATAATCCGAACACCCCCACCCAATCGCAAACCGTCTGCGCGATTGCTCGCTTGTTTACTACAAGGCAGTACATCTGTGTCGTAAACTTTGAGTATACTGCACGTGTTAATTTGTCATTGCTGCGAGTCGTTCCGTGTGTAATTATGCAATAGCTTAATAAAAGTATGATTTAAATTAGTTTAAAAATGTTGTTTCCTTACAATAAATGTCCTTTAAAATACCTACATACTATAATCCGAACGCTTTGTACATCCAAACGGGTTATAAATTTTTGGTGTTCGGACTATCGAGGCCCTGCTGTACTAAGTGTATTTAACTAAAAGATGTTATTTTAGTTACTATTCTATTTCCTTATCATATATTAATAATAATTGCATGCTCCAATAGTTGTTATACATGAAATTATAAGTACCCATAACTTCTAAGTATGTTTGCAGAGATGTATCGGTCTCATTGAATGTCAAAAGCGAAAATGTTTTTGGTCAATATACAAATGGAAAGTTGTGTCCAAGGTTCAGGAACACTGCATCTCTACTTGCCCCTCTGTAGGCAATCAGATGTGCATATTTGTATGCAAAAAAATAAGACAAAGTATTGCCCATAGACTTTTCATTTGCAATTTTACATGAATATATACAAAACCTAATTGTTCATTCGTAATTGAAATTTATTGTTTTTGTTTACAGTCAGGAGAAGAAAAACTACTCACTGGATATCCCAGATAGTAGCGGTAGTGAGTCAATCGGCAGTATCATAATACCTCAAAGGAAACTATTCACCCAGAAGGAAAACCAACCCCAAAATAAGTTTGGCAAAGTAGTAGGACCAAGGGAAACCCTCGCCAAACTCCAGAAAACCCACATAGAGGACAAAACGTTCCAAGTACCACCAAAGAAACTCTTTGGACAATCGAAAAGCAGTAAACATGAGTACCCCATATCGGTTTTGGAGAATAAGTCTCACAAAACAGCACCGGACTTGGAAAACTTAGAGACACAACCCAAAACTCTCTTTGGGCAAAACTCAAAGAGCAAATCAAAGTTTCCATCTGAACTCCTAAACGATTCACGTGAGAGGTCAATTGGTAGTCCTTCAAAACACCTGAGTCCCGCCAGCAAAGAGTCTAGGAAGAAACCGGCATTCCCAGCAGCGTTGCTCAATCTATCTCTTAACAGAAGTGGCACTAACAAAACTCAGACAGAAGTAGTTGGCCAGGTTCGCAGTTTATTTGGCAACCGTCCCCGAACTAAGCGCAAGAACATGTTTGCAGATTTCATCGCCTCGGAAAGTGTAGAGGAAATCCCTGATATAGAACCGAAAAGCGTCTTTGGATTCCCCAAGGCGCCTGTCAGTCGCGCCAGTTCTACGTCCAAACGTCGACGGGAGGGATCACCGACATCTAGTGTCACAGACATGGAATTAGATGACTGGAAGATGCTTCCGTCATCCACAATGATGGTGGAACAGTTAATGGAAATGCAGGACGATAAAATGGCAGACATACCGGAGCATTCAGTGTCCATAATTGAAGATCGTGATGAATCGGTTTTGAGACATGTTGAATCAGAAGCTGAAATGACGCCTGATAAAGGAAACAAAGACGTAGATAATGCTAAAAATGATGATGAACGAGTACCGCAACGTGATGAAAATGAACTTTTAGAACCACAGTCAGAAGGTGAGGCGCCTAAGCATAGCAAGACGTCTAACAAGAGTAACATTTCGTCGAAATCCATTCACGACGACTCCAAACTAAATACTCCGGAAGCTGTTCTCCGTAATAAGTCCAATAGAAATGAATCTTATGAGCTGAGGCGACGGAACACGAGCATTAAAACTAATAAAAGCTTGCCAGAAGACCTAAATATAAGACCTAGCTTGAGTAGTGCAAAGACTATGATAGAACCTGGTGAAAGAGACGTCAGTGTATTGGAAACTCCTGAAGATGCTGAAGACATTCAAGTCACCCTTCACGAAATGAGCAATAAATCGGTTCATATAGAAACTAAACAGGATAAGACATTTGATAAGGGTGTGAAGGGTAAAAGTTTTGCTGATACTGCAAAGCAGAATCAAGACGAAACTTTGGTTGCGGATGATCAACATGAAATGCGTCAAGATGGAGATCAAATTACTCAACATGTCGAAGAGTTAGCTAAGAGTGTGAACGAAGAACGAGTTGAAATGCAAGATGAACAACAGGAAATAAATGAGGATGAAGAATGTGATGATAACATTAACAACAGTGAAGTCAGCGTGGCAGAGAACAGCAAAAGTCAGACGGAACTAGAAGGCAATGCTATCGAAGTAGAAGAGCAAAATGAGCCAGAACAGGATGATGAAGAAAATGAATCTCAAGATGATTTGGAAAACAAATCAGTACTAGAAGACAAAGATAGTGAAGTAGAACAAAGTGAAACTGAAGCAGAAGAGAATAATGAAAGCGAAGTAGAAAATATAAGTAAGGAACAAGAACAGGTCGAAGATGAAATTGTTATAAATGAAGATGAACAAAATGAAACCGATGAGGAAGAACAACATGATGTTGAAGAGGAACAAAATGAATCAGGAGAAGAACAAAACCAAACAGAAGAACAAATTGAAAGTGAACAGGAACAGGATGAAAGTGTATTAGAAGAAAACGAAATGGAAGAACAAGAAAGCTTACACGAAGAAGTTCCTGAACCTGAGAGTGATAATGAAGTACAAAATGAAAGCGATGATAAAATAGAAGAACAGAATGAGAGTGAACAAGAAATGGAAGTTGAACATCACACTGAACCTGATGATAATCATGACGAAACAACTCCAGATAATACAACTATAACTAGTAAGAAAATCGAAGAAGTGGTCAAATCACCTATTCTACGCAACAGTTCTGTGAGACATGAATCGATTGGAGTCAAAACGAGAAATTCTAGTATTAGGAAAGATATTGCAGTTAAACAGAATGAAGTTAGAGCTAGTATAGGCAGTGTGAGAGATAGTATGGGCAGTGACTCAGGCGCAGGATCCGGTTGGGACTCACATAGAACCACAAGAAAGACTATCAGACAAACATTTGGTAAGAACTTTACTCCTAGAAAGTCGCTGCGGGCGTTAGTTATGGAAAAGTCTGCTAAGAGACAAACTATGCCCATTACAGACGAGATCACTATGCCTCAGGCTAATTCCACAGAGATCGGAGGGAATAATGATAGTGAAAGGTTTGATAAGGAACAATATAGTGATATGGTTAGTGATAAGGAAGTGACTAGTGATGGTGAGATATCGGAGCGGTCGGATCGTGTGAGCATGACCCCGAGGACTAGGCAGGCGAAACTGCAAATGTACTTCCAAGATGTTAAGAGAGATACTATTGAACGGATTCGGAGAATGGTAAGTTTTTCATTTATACAACAAAAACAAGCAAACGCATTCACGACCATTAAACCATTTGCGAAGGTAGTAATTCTATGGACACCTCGAACCCACGTGTTAATCAGATAGTCATTACTCAATGTGACAGGTGGTCAGCCATGTCGCCATTAACATTTTACAAGCACTAACTATTACCTGTTCGACGAACAGGTAGGTTTCCTCACGATGTTTTCCCTCGCCGTATAATTCGATGCATTTCGTAAATGTGTTTTTATTACGAAAATGTACATAGAAATTCAATAAACTTAATTTCCATTGGTACATGCTCAAGTGGGGTTTGAACCCTGTACCCACTGATACAGAGAGTTAAGCCCCAAACAACTGAGCTACGTCGAATTTTCCATTTATCTATTTATATATTGTAACGCTGTCCCGTGCTAGTTTGGAACGTAAAAAGAAAAGAGCGACTAAGTCACTAAGGTAAATGGAACCTATTGGGCGATAGGCTAATAACCTACTCTCCTACTGGGATCGTGCGTGATTTGATGTATGTTTGATTTACCATTTAGATTATTTTTCTTAGATTCTCAGTCACAGCACAATATACTTATTTATGTAACCAGAGATTTTAGGGGTTTTAACTTGTAACTAAATATTCGATGTATATGTGATGATGGCGTAGATTACAAAAAGAAATGGGCCATTTGCAAATTTGTATGTAATAGAGTGTGGGAAAAACTTCGAATAAGATTTTTTTCTGTGTTTTCATACTTTTTTTTACCATTTCCTAATTACAGGAAGAAAATGTAAAGGCATCCTTAAATAAGAACAACAACGATTTAGCAATGGACTTCAACATTCCACTAAAAATAGTGAACGGCACAAAAAGGATACCGAAACTCAACCAAGAGTACAAAATAGTAAAAAAGAAGAAAAACCCCAGATATCCATTGGAATCTTTACCTAAAGACTTTGTTAAGGATCTAAATTATAAACCGCCGAAACGGTTTGCCCCCAGAGATGCTCCTTGGGCTACGAAACGACTGTATGAATACTTGGAGAATAAACTGAAGCCTAAGTGAGTATTATACATTACATATGCTTATGAATTGAAACCTAAGTGAGTATTATACATTACATATGCTTATGAATTGAAACCATTGGCCACGTTGTCCTGGAGTGCGGGGCCGTGGCTGAAGAACGGGCTAAAATCCTTGGGAAACCGGGGTCGCTTCGGGAAGCCTGTGAAGACACTAGGCGTCTTCTGCGCTTCTGGCGGGTGCTGGGCTGGCTGGAATAGTCAGCGACATCACGCAAAATGGTCCCAGTGGGGACTAATTGCGGAAACCACGGAGCCCAATATACATATGCTTATGGATATAGTGTAGCAACTATAGGGTAAAGGAACCCTCAGGGTATGACGTAAATTTTAGATCCAATATATACTATTTCAGGTGAATTCATTCAATTTGGATAAATAAACCAGTTATCGTGTTAGAAATAATTTAATCACGTTCTTTCGTTCATATTCAAAAATTGTGTTCTACAACATATTTCCCATGTGTGTCCAAAATAAATCTGGCTTGACTCTGTAGTAATGGGTTTAAAACCCAGAGCATATGTACCAGTGGCACATAAGTTGTCAAATTTTCCATGTATATAAAAATTCATGCATAATAACCGACTACTATGGTGAAGGAAAACATCGTGAGGAAACCTAGCATTTATTTCATATCATTTCTTTTTCAGATACGATTATAAAGCAAGAGTGAGAGCTGAAAGACTAATGGAAATGTTGTACGAATTCACAAAAGACATAAAGAAACTCAACGTGGCTCCTGTACAAGCGATCAAACAGCTAAAACACGAAATGGCCAGGTTGAATGTGGTAGTCACGCATCAACAATTCGATGAATTCTTCTATGAGTTTATGCCGAGAGAAGTGAGGATTAAAGTAAGTTGGTTTTGGTATACTAATACCTCACTTTTTTTTAATTCTTCATTAAGCCATTCACCACTAAGATTATGTCGGCTGAAGTACAAACACTGATGCCACGGCGTTTGAACTTCTTGTTATTCCATCTCCATGGTTACACCCACGCCGCCAGCCGCTACAACCGAAGAAAAACGAAATCGAAGCTCCAATTCTTCTCTTCCTTGTTCTTCGGTTTGTTCCAGTTGAGGATCCAAATCTTATCCCAAACCGAACATATTTAGCCAGTTTGGCATCACAATTGACTGAATATTCAGCCGAAAATAATAATTTGTATTTGCAACTTTCACTGAGCTGCTGACTTTGTTGACGCACCATAGACGAACCATACCTTACATTATCCCGTGCTATTTTGCGTCTAATGCTAGATGGGTCATAAAAAAAACTAGCTGCCGTTCTTCCCGGCAGTCGTAGGATGCGACTAAGGTGCTGAATGGGGTTTATTAAGCGATGGTATAGATCACTGTCACCGATGTTTCATATAAACTCCTATATGACTATAGTTTTAAGAGATTTGCGATTTATACTCATGGTTAATAACTAACGGGACTTATCGCGTATGTTTTTATATAATAATAAAACGTCGGGTTAATAAAGGTAACTTTATTATATAAAAACATACGCGATAAGTCCTATATGACTGCTAAAAGTGAGCAAGGAGATTTCAAAATGTACTCAAGTATGTGAATTTATATAAGTATGTATGTTAAATACATTACATATCCTTTTCAATAGAAGGACCTATAACTGCCCTGTGTATGACGTTTATCAGACTGTCGTTTATATATATTATGCATATTTTGTGTTTAATACTAACTAATGACTCTTTTATTTTCAGGTAATACCAGACTTAGTAAATAAGTTGCCAGTGCCTCGAAACGGTGTATTTTCGGAAATAATAGAACCAACCACCATTCAACATTAATATATTTCTTTGTTATTATTTTCTAATGAAATAATCCGCTGTTAATCAATGATATGATAAATATTAGCAGACTGTACAGCACTAAAGTTTTAACCCATGTATGTATTTATGAATTAAAACTGTATCCACACATTTCAATCTTTGAAAATAAAGGATAGGCTTAATGTACGTAATTTGTTGTTTATTAACCCTGATTGATGTATTTCGACTTACATACATACATGCACGTCCTTTAGTCCCTTTTAGGGTGGACAGAACCTCTGAAATATAATATCTCCTAGGTCACTTTTTAGTATATTGGGGTAATATTTTAGTGATGTCATATGAGAATTTGGTGGCATGGTAGGCCAAAACCCATTAAACTCTATTAGAGATTTACTTATCTCCTTGTCTTTCTGGTTACCATGTAATGTAAAGTGGTTTTTAAGTAGCAATGCTGATTGTAATCTCAAGCTTCAGGCTACCACGAGAAATGTGCGAGTCATGACTTATTTTATTTACAACTAGCGACCCGCTCCGGCTTCGCACGCGTATAAAATATATAGCCTACTCCAGTATTTAATGGATGTTATTATACATATAAACCTTCCTCTTGAATCACTCTTATCTATTAAAAAAAAACCGCATCAAAATCCGTTGCGTAGTTTCAAAGATTTAAGCATGCAAAGGGACAAAGAAAGCGACTTTATACTATGTAGTGATTATTCATATTCATATGTACATAAGCTAGTCTTTATTCCTTTTTAGGTCGACAAAAACTCGGAAACAAAAAAAATTTTTCATAACTATCAGGGTTAATATGACATTGATATAGACTGTCAGTGACAGGTTGTTAGCTCATTGCTTAATAGATTCCATTAATATTAGTTATGACAGTTGAAATAAAACAACGTTCTACAGTACAGGTTCATTATTTTTAATGCTTACTTACAAGTTGTAAAGGTTAAAAATCTATATTACACTGGAGCACCATACATTCAAAATTAAACAAAAACTCAAAAAGCCGATTACATACATACATTGAGTGCTAAATTTAACAGGTATTAGACATCAAGAGCAGATTCCAAACATTCAAATATATAGTAATTTTAGCAACAAAAAATATGTATAAACAACTGGTTTAAAGTATTTCTGTTTTTGTGTCTATGTAATATTTGTATTTCACTCTATTATTTAGGGTCAATTTATACTCTCGTAGAGTCGAAGTGAAACGTCAATCTAAAATTTGTATATATGTAAATTCAACCTTATCCTAACTGCACAAAGCACGTTTTACTTTTGACAACTAAACTAAAGCTACGCCAAAGTTCTAGAATGCAGCTACGCTAAAAATCTCTGTAGGAAATAGTGCTTTATTCAGTAAAGATAAGGTTGAAATTGTTATGATCAAATTTGGATAGACGTTTCTTTTTGACTATGCGAAAATTTTATTATGGATAAGGTTATGGTAATTATAGTTTTAAGAGATTCGCGATTTACACTCATGATTAATAACTAACGGGACTTATCGCGTATGTTTTTATATAATAAAGTTACCTTTATTAACCCGACGTTTCGGCTACGTTAGCAGCCATGGTCACGGGCAGACTGACGATGCATATTTCTTCGCCTCCATCGATTAGGGTTATGGGTTAATAAAGGTAACTTTATTATATAAAAACATACGCGATAAGTCCCGTTAGTTATAAATCATGAGAAAAAAAGGTTAGAGTATACATATAACAAGTTATGTAAGTAATTCAACTTGAAACATGTTTTTAAGTGACGCAAATTACATAGACACAATTTTTATTGCTACATTTCTTTTTATTTATAACACTATTTTTAAAGGTTGTTTGATACACTGTAAAGCTGAGTAATTAACAATAAAAGAATGCTCAGAAATATTTATGAAAATAAATATACAGCACTTACATAACGATTTGTTATAGAAGGCAATACCAAAACTTAAACATTAGTCCTTAATTAGTAAATGTGACCAAAAAATAATACTTAACAAAAAATATACAGGAATCTTACACTTTTCCTTAATATACTCGGTACAAATGGATACACATGTAAAAGGGAATAAATGCCACTTACTATTATATAGGTACATTAATCTAATATAAGAAAAATCACTTCTTTTCTTATTTAATACTTTTAACCTTACATAATTACCGTGGTTTATTTTTTGTTCGAAATTCTTTAAGGGTAAGTTAGTTCAAGAAATGTGTAATTAAAAACATTAGAATGCTGAAGTTGCTTTAACCTCGTAAGACCCAAGCTCGAAATTCCCCTTTGCCAACTGCGACCCAATGTACTCAAATGAGAACATAAATAAATATATGGCTTCATACCCAAACCATTTATATTTAAATAAACCTAAAATATATACAATACAACATTGGGACTAATTGAAGGGTACATTAGGAACATGTATGATTATTTTGCAATGTTTAAAAACCTAAAATATTTTGTTCTCGTTTGAGGACATTGGGTGTTACCTGTAAAAATGTACTAAATATATTTGTTCTCAGGTGAGTACAATGGGCAGTAATTAAAAAATAAAATATGAATTAGTTTTAATTAGTTTTAAAAAAAAACATAAAACTAAAGTCTTCCATGAAAAATCACATATTTCCAACTAACTAACTGTTTAATCTTACCTATTAAATACAATAATTCAAAAGCATATTGAATTACATAGTCTAATAAACTCAACTTTGTTTAGAAATATATTATTATGTTCAGTCATTTTGTAACTTCTTTTTAACTAAGTAATAAGTAACATTAAAAAAATAACCAGCCATTTTGAGATCAGTTATATATGACCTACGGCACATTTAGTTGCCTTTATAGTATAATCTAACTTATAAAAAAAAACTTTAGGAACTAGTAGGAACAAAAGTTCAACAAAGGAAAGAAATTTCATAATAGCTACTCATGGAATAGTTTGTAGCAATTTCTTTGCCTATTCAGGCATAAGTAAATGTTGCATGTACTACATTTGGTCCGAGATTTATTGACATGGCAATGGCGACATCTTGATTGCTTATCTTCAAATAAGGCCATGTGTTTCGCATTCTGAAGTCGTCGTTTAATGGATGGTATGACATTAGGTGTTGGTCGGCCTCTCTTTCTGGGTATAGCATGCTCTTCTTCATCAGAGTCCTCTGTATGTTGTCTGTCAGAGTCTGTTGTGTTAGCCCGTCCTCTACCTCTACCTCTTCTTTTTAGTTTCGGTTTCTGCCTCGAGCTCCGACTCGGATGAGCTGCTGTTGTTAGAGTGCAATGAAGTTATTTCAAACTCAGAATCCGAGTATAAGCAGTCATCTTCTTGATTTAGGTGTAGATCTTCAAGGTCCGAGTCATTCAGCAACTCCGTGATTTCATCATTTCTTAACCCTGCAACAATAAGGATAAACGTAAGTTATTTGAAATTAAAACCCGACGTGATCAAGTGATCACATAAAAAAATTATATTAACGCCCGAAGTGATCAGGCGAGTACATATTTTTTCAAAGGTTCATAAAAATGTAATCCAGTTTCAGTGAAACAAAATTACATTGTAATTATATACTTGTATGTATGGGTCGTTTAATAATATAATCATATAAAGAAATAAATTAATGATGACTGAAATAAAAATAAATAAAAACTCACCTCTTCGACGTGGACGCTGCATGTTCGCCATTTTTTTCCGAAAAGACAGTTTCATCTCCTTGGTCAATAAATCACACGTGCATAAAAGTGATGTTTAAGTTTCGGCCAACCAGAAGACAGCAACTGACAGATGATTTACGCGCTAAATTTCAAATAAATTGCTCACTTTTATTTTGTTCTCAAGTGATCACTTTGGGTCATAACTCGGATGAAAAAATAAAATGACTTGGGTCTGAGAGCTTACTTTATTTTTGCCTCATATGAGTACGTTGGGTCTTACGAGGTTAAGAGTTTGATAATAATCAGAATTTAGTTATAATAAAAATTGAGTACGTTGTGAAATAAAACGCATCCTAATCAATCCAATTTCTAAATAAAACAATTAATTTACAAATTTATTTTTATTTTATTAATTAATCTTACAAACGCATACCCTTTCTCGCAATAAATACTAAAACATCAATTATTTAACCATAATAAGCTTAATACTTAATTTAGAATCATTACATAAATTTAACTTTATTACATACATAACTAACGTCTTTTTTAAATGAAACAAGCTGCCTTCGACAACACAACAACCAATGTTTTATATTTAGCTGAAAATGAACAGAGCAACAAGATAACTTAACAAAACAGCATTTACATAAAAAGGTAAGAATGTATGTATGTTACAAATCACATTCTTAGAGCAGAATTAATAACCGCTGTTAAGTTTAATAATACCAGTTTTTCATTTCTTAACGACATTGCGTAAAAGGTTTCAGTACCTAAGGTTTAAGTTTTAGTTTGGTTATTACATTGAAGTTAGACGATGGACCAATCAAGTCTAGTACAGGTAATGTTCGTTCGAATACGTAAAATAATACCACCTAAAAGACAACGAACTTGACTTATGGGTTGGCAGCAACATACCCAGCTCAGTTGGAACCCTTTTGCTGCGACAATAACATGCACAAGTGATGCCCCTAAGTTTGTAAGTTTTTTATTGTAAACGTTTTGTATTGTGTATGTTTTTGTAGCTGTAAATAAACGCTTTTTATTATTACAAATACAAGAAATGCGAAGGGAATACTCGAAACCTTTGACATCAATTTATTTCTTTAAAAAATTGCTGCAGAACACAAAGTTACAGCGAACTAAATTCTCTACTTCTATTTAAATAATTGTAGTACAAATTTTATCCACATCGTCTCCATTAGAATATCACCATGAATGACTATTTATTACGGATAGTGTTTAAAGGAAAATCAGATGATACGAAAATGCACTCCTAAAGTACTGAATAGTACACCAAAATAATACAGGCCCAATCCAAACCTAACTTTTGCTGTGCGTTTTGCTATATTTTGGTGTACATTTAAGTATTTTTGATGTGCATTGATTTATTTTTCTTTTATTACTAGTTAAAAAATCGTTAGTCGTTAGTTATTGCGTTACCATAGTTACAATACTAAAACCTGACAGAAACATTATTTTCTATTTGTTACTTAATTATTTTTTTATTAAATTTTACAGTTAAGTGTCAAAAGGGATTTGGTCGTTATTCTAATTTAAATGCAAGTGTTTTAAGTACTAAAACAAACGTTATAAGGCATAAAAGTATGACACAATTCATTAGATATACAGCTAATTTTTTATAAATAAATATTATTCATATATTGGGGCTAAATTTCTATTGGCACCTAAAACGATTATAATGTAGTAAAATTATCCAATTTATAACTGATTGCTTATAGATAATGATAGTAGAATTACATAATAAAATATTTGTTTTAAATATTGCAATGAACTCAAGTCGACTGGCGATACGTGAGTGTGTTGAGACATATTTATGATTCCGCCATGATGACCGTTCAACTCCAAGGCCACGGCACGAAACCTATCCAGTTGCAGAGAGGTGTCAGACAGGGGGACGTTATGTCCCCAAAACTGTTCTCGAGTGCACTGGAAGATGTCTTCAAAACGTTGGATTGGGTTGAACGGGGAATAAATATAAATGGGGAATACATCTCGCACCTCCGCTTTGCTGACGATATCGTCCTGATGGCGGAGTCGCTGCAGGATCTGGAGGAAATGCTGTCCGAATTAAATGCTGCTTCTCGACGCATCGGACTCGGGATCAATTTAGAAAAAACCAAAATCATATTTAATGATTTGGTAGTCCCGAGACCGGTTGCCCTTGGGGGCACTCCCGTAGAAGTTGTTTCCCAATACACTTACTTAGGCCAAATTATACAGCTTGGCAGAAACAACTTCGAGAGGGAGGTGGACAGAAGAATACAGCTAGGATGGGTAGCATTTGGAAGGCTAAGGCATGTCCTCACGTCGTCTCTACCACAATGCCTGAAAACTAAGGTTTTCAACCAGTGTGTGCTCCCCGTTATGACGTACGGATCTGAGACGTGGACACTCACTGCGGGACTAGCCCACAAATTCAAGGTCGCTCAGCGTGCTATGGAGCGGAAGATGCTCGGGGTTTCTCTGGTAGATCGCATCAGAAATGAGGTGATACGCCAGAGAACTAAAGTTACCGACATTATGAAAAGAGTTAACACGCTGAAGTGAAGATGGGCTGGTCACGTATGCAGAAGGACTGATGGTCGTTGGAGCAAAAAAGTCCAAGAGTGGAGACCGCGTCTCAGTAAACGTAGTGTGGGGCGCCCCCCGGCAAGGTGGGAAGACGACCTGCGCAGGTTGGCCGGCATCGAATGGATGCGAACGGCCACTGACAGGGAGAAGTGGCGTCATTTGGGGGAGGCCTATGTCCAACAGTGGATTGATACAGGCTGATGATGATGATGATTGCAATGAACCTAAAATCGCGTAAAATGTATTACTAGACGTCTATAAACATGTATATGTATAACGAAAAAAAATCATTAGAATATTACATTGAAACATATTATAATTTAAATTCTAATATACGAATAAAATATAATTTAATCATACTCTCGAATGTAAACGGAATGAATTTACCTGAATCACGTATGAAGAGAACAAATAAAGACTAAAATTTAATTACTTAAATTAACAAATCTTCTAAATATGTATTGTATATAATAATTAATGGAACATTCAACTCATACCTAGTTACAGACTGTGCTGTTTGAAAAATTGTAATGTGCGTAACATTATTATTGATATTTTAGAAATGGCTGTACGCTAAATAATTACGCACACAAAAGACTTTAACTATTGAGTTTAACTAAAAAAAACACTAATTGATGTATTCAAGTATATGAATACGTATTTGAATTATTCGTTTTTCTTGTGATTTTTGTATGGTAGAGTTTATTTGGTCCACTAAGGTCTCATAAATGACCAAAACGTATGATTTCATACATGTTGTCCCGCCTCGACTTCGCTAACAGACAAAACTACAGATCACCACTTTAACCGATCCTCACAAATCTCTCTTGCTTCACTCACACACATTAACCTTCTCATACCTGCTCTTTTGTTCTTCACACTACGAACACCCGCCTTGACAAGAATACCTTCAACATTGACTATTCTTCTACTAAGCCATGTGGCATCCAAAATGTTAATAATAATAATGGCGTATAGAATAAATGGAAGCTGATGTGACTAATTAAATTGCTTCCTAACTGTTTACAATTTTACCGCTACAAAATAGTAATATAAAAACGAATGACTGACATCAACACATCAGCCTTTGGTAGTCTTACTTAGGCCCTCAGCCAGATACTACCAGCGTCCGTTTTCAGGTCATCTATCCACCAAACAAGGTGCCTACTAGACTCACATGATCCATTAAATTATATATTTTACTGCATGATTTTAAAAATAATCCATTAACTTAATCACTTTAAATTTGCTGTAAACGCTAGAACCTAATGAATTTGTAATGCATGTCTCAACATTGAGTAAAGACTGTAACTACTATCTAGTTTAAGTTCAATGTAACTGTTGAAATTTAATTATAACATACATATATTGAAATTATTAATAGTCAGTGCCTATATGCGGCGATACGGTTCACTACCTATCACGTTGGGTGCTGTCTATCTAGTGATACGCGGGCTTCGAATGACCCATACCTAACATACCTTCGAAATTTCGGAGATGGGCATTCAAGCCTCTGACTACCCCGCCATAATAAAAAAGGGGGTGTGTATACACAAGTCGTAAAGCGTATGTTTTTATGTTTTATATATTGACACCTCTACTTCCCTTACGGGATAGGCAGAGACTATCTATCGCCTTCTTGAACGATTCCTGGCCCCTAGCCAAGTGGCAACGCTGTGTCGATTCCAAACGTCAGTCAATACAAAAAGACATACGCATTCGGTAATTGAGCGAATTATATAACTCATACATTTTGATTTCTATCGCTGACACTTGTCTATAGGCCAAGAATATAATTCCAACTATTCTGAGATAATTACATACATATTCATACAGTCCTTTAATCACTTTCGGGGTGGACAGAACCTCGGATAAACAATATCGCCTTTATTTTTAGCATAAATATTGAGATTGTGATGTCATATGGAACATCGTATAGTAGTCTGATTTATAGAATGCGTATGACACTCCCATACATAGTATTCCTAGCGTTTATCCACTTGGGTTAGGACCCATCAGCCAGTTGGGTATGGACCCTTAAAAATTAATAAAAGTAGGTATCTAACGTGGCACGCAAGGTAACAGTTCCACATAGTTAGCTGGGAACAAACCGAAGGTCCCGTGGGGTCCCAACCCTTGCCACCAGCCGGGGTCGATCTGTTCTATGTGGGTGATAATATCGCCTGGGTCGAACGTTATTTCTGTGTCGTCCACTGCAATGGAAAAAGGTAAAATAGTAAACACATACATTTTGGGATGTATAATTAGAAAAGCACATTTTTGTTACTGTCAGTACCTTAGGTTATACATATTCTTAAATAAAATAAGTCTTAGTTAATAATTACATAAGTTATTTACAATTTTATTTATACGATTATTAATAAAAATATAGTTTGCAATGTAAAAAGAATGCTAACTAGCTACCGTTCTTCCCGGCTAGTCTAAAGGATAAACGGAATCTATTGAGCGATGGGCTAGCAACATGTCACCGTTCTATATTTTGTGTTTACCGCTATAATTATAAATGTTTTGACTTTCAATTAATATTTGAAGACCTCTGTGGCGCGATCGGTTAGCCGCCTAATCGTGAGGTCCCGGGTTCGATTCCCTTTATTTTTTTATTTATATATAGAATAAGTAATTATTTCTTATATGTATACGTTGACTAGTACTTTTAACACAAGTCTTAAATGTATTTAGCAAGGGGCTAGTTTAATTGGTGTAATAGTGACCTACATAATAATAATAATATTGTAGGACGTTATTACACCAATTGAACTAGCCCCTTGGTAAGTACATTTAAGACGTGTTAAGGGTACTAGTCAACATATATTTAAGAAATATATACTTATTATATATAGATGAATACATATATAGCATATATAATCAACGATCAGACTGGAAAGCAAAGAAAAGCGTAGTTCTTAACTCTGCCTCCACCGTGAATCGAACCCGGGACCCGACGATTAGCGTTCAGGTGTCTAACCGATCGCGCCACGGAGGTCGTCTTTTTACTTTATGTGTTCTTTACCTGCTTGGTAGTCGTAGAGTGCCCGCGCCGTTAAACCCGGATCATTGTCTAGATCTTCGTAAATCACTCCATCTTGATCCAAAGGTTCCGGTGAGAATTCTATAGGAAAGAGAAAAAACAAAATTATAACAATAACACATATTTTACATATTTTAAGTTAATAGTATCATATTTTAAGTAAGACAGCATATTTATTTATTAGATGTTAAATTAGCAATCTTACTGCACCATTTCCAAATAATCCAATTGCTTCCTTATTCCTAAACCTCCAAACAACAAAACCTGTAAAACACATTCATTACACACCTTTAGAAATACATACATTCCGAATACATTTTTAAAGGTGTGTTAAAACCGTGTAAAACCTTTAGAAATACATTATATTAGTTAGTATAAAGTTGCCATAATAATAAATTCATAAATTGGCACATAAGCCTCTGACTACCGCGCTACAATAAAAAAGCGAGTATATATACACAAGTCTTACTTATTTAATTTAATTTAATTTTCATTTATTCAGGATACAAACAGTTACGTAAAAGAAATTAAACTAAACATAATATTAATTCTATTTTAAACCTAAAGTATCCATAAAAATAAAAAATAACAAAACTACTCTGCTACCAACACAATAATAAATAAACAATATACAAAACATAAGAACACAAACTTATAATATTATACCTAATTTTTCCTTAACTTTTCTTTTATATGTATGTAAACATACCTTCATGTCCATTCCCATTCTCCTTCTTAAACCTCACATTTTCTATCACCGTATCCTGCCTCGTAAGTTTCTCCTCTGCATTCTTGCTATACGGCGACCGCTTGATCGTGCTAAACTTGTTATCAATGTCATCATCATCACAATCATTCCCGCTAGAATTGGCTTCATCTTCTAGAAGATTCTGTTTGACCATCGGCTCGCTTTGTTCGCTGGCTGAGAAGGTGTTTTCTTCTGTCACGGGACTCAATTCGGCGGGGTCTATGATCGATTCGTACTGGATTTGTGATGGCGTTTCTAGGCTCATTTTTATCTTGTCTATGTTTTTTAAAGGGCTTGTCTTTGGTTGCTCTTGCTGTGCAGATTAATAAACTATTATATACATATACAATCACGTCCTTTGATCCCTTACTGGGTGGATAGAACCTTGGAAAAATGATATATCCTAGGTCACTTTTTAAAATGAATATTGGAGTTGCGATGTCATAATAAAAGATTGAAGACCGACCTGGAGTAGATGCGCTTCACAAAGGTCCCGATGGAAAGAAATGCAGGAGGCATACGTCCAACTAAGGACACAATTTTGCTGAAGAAGAATGAAAGATTGGTGACAAGTTGCGAGCCCGTCACCCAATCAAATCTATTTGCCCCTAGTCCGTTAGTTGCCTCCTACGATCATTATTTTATTGATTGGGATAAAAATCATGCGGAAGCCTACATAAAATAATCTGTTTACTAATAGTAAGGGTGTACGTAGCGTGAAGAACAAAAAAGCATGTATGAGAAGGTTAATTGCTGTAAGTGAAGCAAGAGAGATTTGCCAAGATCGTTCCAGGTGGCGATCGATAGTCTCTGCCTATCCCGTTGGGGACGTAGAGACGTGTAAATATGTATGAATGTAATTGTAAAGATGAGTGACATTTAATCTCCACCATTAGGTAATGAATATATGAAATGTAGTCTTCGAACGGCCAAAGACTTTCATACACATGGTTACTATAGTATTTCATTATCTGGGCACATGGTGGTAACTCAATCCTCTGACTACCCCTATAGGATCATTACTAAAGTGGACTTACCTTCTCTTCTTGCAAATTGGTAGTTTCCTTGTTAGTCTTAACAGGTGGCTTCGTATATTCGTTGTTCTGAGCCTGTTGGCTGAACGCGTTAATCCTTTGCGCTATGACCGAGCTGCGAATCGGTTTTTCCGGAACGTTATTTCCCGTTGGCGGTTTCGCACTGAAAGCGGATTCAATAATAATTATGTTTAGGACTATTACACCAATTGAACTAGCCCCTTGGTAAGTACATTTAAGACTTGTGTTAAAGGGTACTAGTCAAACGTATATTTAAGAGACAAATACCTATTATCCGCTATATAGGGACGGTGGAAAGCCTATCTTGCTTAAGCACCATTTCGCAACTTCACAGAAGTTTTAAAAGGTCAAAGAAAAATCCAAATTTTATTGAGTTTTTTCATTTGTTACATTTTTTAAATAGGTGAGTCTAATTTTGTATCTAACAAAAATTGGATTTTGTTAATTTTTCCTCGATTTCCTAAGACTTTGAATCACTATCCTGTGAAATTGTGAAATGGCGCTGATGTAAAATAGCCTTTTCAACGTCGATATAGCATTTATAATCAACGACCAGACTGGAAAGCAGAAGAAAACATAGTTCTTAACTCTGCCTCCACCGGGAATCGACCCAGGGACCTCAAAATAAGTTAAATAGTTAAAAACTACGTGGTCAATAGTGAAACTCAGTAAACGTAGTGTGGGGCGCCCCCCGGCAAGGTGGGAAGACGACCTGCGCAGGTTGGCCGGCATCGAATGGATGCGAACGGCCACTGACAGGGAGAAGTGGCGTCATTTGGGGGAGGCCTAAGTCCAACAGTGGATTGATACAGGCTGATGATGATGACGTGGTCAATATTTACCTGTTATAGCTCTGAGTATTAGTCACATTGTGCTGGAACAAAGCTCTCGCGGCTGCTACGGTGCCGACCAACTTCTGAGCTTCCGAAGACCGGTTGTTCCTCAGTTCATTACCCGGTCGAGCATGGATGTTTTCCCTGTGAAACATAGTATAATATTTTGCTTTAGGATTGCTACGCTTTCTATATTTTTAATAATAATAAAACGTTTATGTTACAGCTACAAAATCACACACGAAGACTTAATACAACTCATACTAAATACATAATAGAGGCCGGCCTAACAAGACATATAACAGTCAGATAGACGCTATATTGAAAAAAGGTGACGTTAGGAGTACCTATAACCGTCGAGTGTATATGAGAAGATGTATGAGTGTCAATGAAGCGAAAGTGATCTGTCAGGATCGGGACAAATGAGGATCCGTGATCTCTGCCTACCCCTCTACAGCGAATAAAGCGTGATGTGTATGTATGTACAATTTTATAGTCAAACATGCGAGTAGTTCTTGTGTTTGCTGTTGTGATGAATAAAGGTTCCGTCTCAGCTTGGTTTTTTGTTGTTTGTAGGATACTAAATAGATATTTATGCAATATTTAGGTCTTACTGACAACGTTAGTTTATGTGCGATGAGCTCTCATAAAAACCAATTACTTCCACATCAATCACAACCATTGACCCTTACGGGGTAGTAAAACGCTCGCATAGTCTTCGAAATGCAGATGTTGAAATTTTATGTACACCTCGAACCACGAACAAATATAAAGAGGACCCGGCGTAAGGAGCGGTCCCCGTTACGCGGTGCGGAGTCCAAATGGCGTGTTTTAATTGGTGCGGAGTTTAAAATGTGTAGTAGAAATAATATATCTAATTTGATTGGCCGATGCCGTGTTTTGATTTGTTGTAATATCTCCCCTCTATCTCGCGTATCTCGTTTCACGTAATGCCACGCTAGTTTCCATACAAATATTGCGTAAGACCCACTCCTCCTATTAATTACTCCATGCCTCGAACCCATGTGTTAACCAGACTATACTCAATGACACACATGATAAGTTCTGTCACCATTTACATGTCGTTGCTTCTATAGTCATTACTAATGCCTGTTCCGGGAACAGATATATTTCCTCACGGGGATGTCCATCTTAAGTTACTGCTTAGTCAAGTAGTACATAGAAAATTGGGTTGGCAACTGGCACCATAATACATACATACGCTACACGACTTGTGTATACTCACTCCCTTTTTTATTATGGCGGGGTAGTCAGAGGCTTGAGTACCCATCTCCGAAATTTCGAAGGCATGTTAGGTATGGGTCATTCGAAGCCCGCGTATCACTAAATAGACAGCACCGAACGTGATATGTAGTGAACCCTATCGCCGTATATCGACACTGACTATTACATATCCTAAGGGGTAGGCAGGTTTCCTCACGATGTTTTCCCTCACCGTTAGCGACTGTAAATATGTACGTGAATGAAAACACATATTTGAATGTCATTCATTGGTACATGCTAGATTCGAACCTAGGACCTTTCTCATAAGAAGTCCGAGTTCTTATCCATTAGGTTACAGCCGCTATATTAGCCGCATATATAGCGACCATAATACCTTATCAAAATAACAACTCAGGTATTCATGCTAAGAATGACTAAGGTGATGTAGTGTATTCAAGGTTCAATCCACCCCAAAAGGGAATTAAACTCACTTCTGTTCTTCCACTTTGGATCTCTGCTGCGCTTCTATTTCATCTCTTTTCCTTAACTCCTCCTCAACTTTCCTCTTTTCCTAAAAAAGAAAGTTGAAATATTACATTGATTGAACCATATCCATTATAAAATACATAAATACAATTTTCTATTTATATAACCAAAGTGTGTTTAACTTGATGTTTGAATGAGAACCAAAATTTCAAGATGACTAAAACCTTTACACGGTTGACCATAATTAATAATAATAATAAAGTTTATTGGGCGCAACAAAACTTAAGCTAGGTACAAACATTGGACAGTGCTCTCTCTAATTGATATCCTTAATTACGTAAATGATAGAAGGGATAAAAAGCAAAAAAAAGCTGATTTTGAAGATCTTATTGTAAGAAGTAAAAGAAAAGGACACATCTTACAACAAACAGCAAAAAAGAATCTATTTAAATCATTTAAAGTTATAACTAATACATCACTATCACTACATAGTATAAAACAAAGTCGCTTTCTCTGTCCCTATGTCCCTTTGTATGCTTAAATCTTTGAAACTACGCAACGGATTTTGATGCGGTTTTTTAATAGATTGAGTGATTCAAGAGGAAGGTTTATATGTATAATAACATCCATTAAATAGTAGAGTAGGCTATATATTTTATACCCGTGCGAAGCTGGAGCGGGTCGCTAGTAAAATAATATAAGAAATGAACGAAGTTGTCAACACATACCTCTTCCTTCCTTTTCTTTTCGGCATCTATCCTTTTCTTCTCTTCAAACTCCTCCTTTTTCCAAAACTGGTCTCTTTCTGACGAATTTATCTCTTGAACTGAAGAATACAACAATATATTTTAAAATATTTGAGTCTAAACTAGATTTAAGATCCGAGTTCAATTCTCTCCTAGACCAATTATTAACGCAATTTATCGTAGTACAAAAAATCTTTGTAGAGTTTAACAATGTAATGACGAAACATACATAAACTCTTTATTGGGATGAAAAGCATCGTGAACAAAACTGCCTATTCTTTATAATAATACGAGCTCACACCACAAACATTATTCACTTAGGGCACTGGCTCAAAATTAATTCAATACAACTAAATTCTCCTTAAAAAGCAATTAACATTCAAACTAAGTACCCAATAACTATGTATATTAACACCTGGTCAACAATTTATATTAATCTCGTGCTAATCGTGTACGTAAAAAGAATGCTAACTAGCCGCCGTTCTTCCCGGCATATCATAGCAGACGAATACAAGACTAGGGGTCTCTATCTATTGGGTGACTGGCTAGCGACCTGTCACCAATGTTCCATATGATATCACAACCCCAAATTTTATGCTAAAGTGTGACCTAGGAGATATATCTCCAAGGTTGACTGTCCCCTCGCAAGAGATTGAAGGACATGAATGTATATATATGTATATATTATGTATATTTGAATCCGTCCTTATCTGTCAGTCTTGAATCAGTATCAGTACTAACTAAGTAACAACAACTTCTGTACATCATTTGACGACCTCCGTGGCGCGATCGGTTAGACACCTGAACGCTAATCGTGAGGTCCCGGGTTCGATTCCCGGCGGAGGCAGAGTTAAGAACTACGCTTTTCTTCTGCTTTCCAGTCTGGTCGTTGATTATATATGTATTTATGTATATATAATAAGTATATATTTCTTAAATATACGTTGACTAGTACCCTTAACACAAGTCTTAAATGTACTTACCAAGGGGCTAGTTCAATTTGTGTAATAACGTCCTACAATATTATTATATTATTATTATCATTACCTGGGTTAACTTTCTTATAGGCGGTCCCAATCGGCCCACTCGGCGGTAAATCCTCGATCTTGGACGATTTCACACTGAACCCCGAACCGGCCTTGGCCAGTTTGTCCATGATGATCTTTTCGTCCAAATCGTCCTCTGTCCTAGCGTGCATAGTCACGTGAAACCCGGAGAAAAACTGTGTCACGTGTTTCACGTGATTCGCACACGTGCCTTTACGGACTGTCGGTGCTCCCTCGCCCTGTAAAATGTGACTAAATATATAAATATACTAGCGACCCACTCCGGCTTCGCACGGGTATAAAATATATAGCCTACTCCACTATTTAATGGATGTTATTATACATATAAACCTTCCTCTTGAATCACTCTATCTATTAAAAAAACCGCATCAAAATCCGTTGCGTAGTTTCAAAGATTTAAGCATACAAAGGGACATAGAGACAGAGAAAGCGACTTCGTTTTATACTATGTAGTGATGATATAAAATTATGTATGTTATAATTCGACATAACTCAGTTGTTTGGGGCTTCACTCTGTATCGGTGGATACAGGGTTCAAATCCCACTTGAGCATGTACCAATGGAAATGAAGTTTAATTAATTTCTATGTACACTTTCGTAATAAAAATACATTTACGAAATGCGTCAAATACTACGGTGAGGCAAAACATCGTGAGGAAACCTACCTGTTTCCCGAACAGGTAATAGTTAGTGCTTGTATATGGCGACATGGCTTACCACCTATCACATTGATTGTGGGTTCTGCCTACCCTCAAAGGGATAATAGGATGTCAGCTTATATATACAGAATAGCTTACATATCTTTGTTGATTTATGCATGAGATAACATCAGTTAATCTGTTGCAAGACATTGATATAGTTTCTCAAATTACACCACAAACGTCTTATAATAGTTATAAGGAAATATGTATTAAATAACATGAAGGAATATTAATCTAACAAGATAAACACATTCACGACCGTACAGATTTCCAACTCCGCAATTGTGAAGGTAGTAATTCTATGGCCACCTTTAACTCACGTGTTGATCAGATAGTCAATACTCAATGTGACAGGCGTTAAACCATGTTGCCATTTACAAACACTAACTATTACCTGTTTGAGGAACAGGTAAGTTTCCTTAAGATGTTTTCCCTCATTGTAGTATTCATGCATATCTAAAATAGTATACTATGAATCATATACCTAATAAAATGACACAGTACATTCAACTATTTACTTAACAATCACACATCTACATTATCTCTACAATAAATTGTCTTTGTTTTTTGAAAAGTAAACAAAAAACAATGCATGATAGACAATTAACTGTTTAGATAAAAATTGTTATCACATAGATATAAATATAGTTACTCATATTGTTTCACTCATGGCCATTCAAGCCTAACTACCTTATCTGGATATACAGTTGTAACAACTATTATATAAACACTTGTTTTCTTTCCTTTTACACTGCTATTCATACCTACAAAACACACCTGTCACTCTGTAGAAGGGTAGGCAGAGATGACTGATCCTGACAAACCACTTTGACACGTATGAGTTCACCTCACTATTTTAAAGCTATTATCTTTGAGTACTTACAATTAAATATAGTTGTCAAGTGGCTGAAATGATCACTTAGCATCTGATCAACAAATTGGAGTTAATATAGTCACGTGAATCTCTGACTACCCCACAAGGGTTAATGATTATGAAATGGTTAGTGAGAGTGAACTAATCTACTAGGTTTTGAAACCCTAGGTCACTTTTAGCAAAGGTTTTGGCAATAAGATGTAAGATCAATATAATTCAAATCTGCACATTCTAAGAGGCAAATAATAGCTACAATTATGATTTAGGATAATGTTAAGCCAAGTATTGGCATATCTCACTAATTTCTAAAATCTTTCATCTTACTAATTACGAATAATACATAATTACATGTTTATTAATAATTACTAGTAATCTGTAATTAAAATATTATTATTGTTACATACCTGCCAATTGATAAGCACGTATTTGGAGATAGCATTATCAGGCTGGTCTACTTTGAGGAATGCGTACATAATCTTGCCACTGTTCAAGTCATCGATCAGCTCCGTAAGGCCTCCATCTCCTTTGCTGACCACCTTCAGGTCATTTGACATGCCCTCATAACTGAAAAGCGCCCTGGAAGACAAAAAGGGATTGTTGATCAGTTTGTTAACTTTTTAACCGCCACAACTTTTATCAGTTTGCGTGCCCCCAGCGCCCGGTACATTAAGTCAAAAGATAAATATCTACGAAAATAGAGATGTTATGTATACTTCGATCAATTTATCAATCAATAAAAGGTTGAATATATAAACTTTCGAAAAAGCAATGTATTTTAGGCTAAAACATCGCAATACATATTAGAATCGCAATAGAAATTGTGTAAATAATTAACTAGGTTTTGTGTTGGGTAAATCCGACTCAGGCGAAAGGAGCCCGAAATTTTTTGTCAGATAAATCCGACTCAGGCGGTTAAAAGGTTAATGCAGGATTTGGTTATAGATTATTAGATGTTGTCAAAAAGGATGATCTCAGTCTTGGCCTATCATGGGCTGAGATTGAAGTCATTGCGCAAGACAGATTCAGGTGGCGTGCTTTGTTGAAGCCCCTATGTCACTGATGAGGGATTCATGGATTTAAGTAAGTAAGATGCTGTCAGAGGACCAATAACGTAGCTTAGTTATAGTATACGGAGGCTGCACTGTTCAGTGGTTAAAAGATTGCAAATGTGCTATTATTTATTTCAACCATAATTCATAATACATAGCATTCCAGGTTTCCCTATTAAGCTAGCATACTAGACAATAAAATATTCTGCACACTAAACTACTAATAATAATCTCAATATTTTATTAATTATGAGCAGTGAATAAAGTATTTGCTTCCCTTTTTATATTGCAACATTGCTTGCCTCTTACAGGTTAGACAGACGTAGAAACATAGGTTTTCAGTATAGATTAGAATTATTAACAGATTTTAAATTCACTATGGTTTACAGATGACTGGTTGCAAGCCTTTTGCCAAATGGATTTCATTGGATTAAATTCAGTTTCCCTTTCAAAGTAAGGCAAGTTTTATCCCTACAAAGAACAAGCAAGCTTTAAGCATACAAACTGCATACTGTATATGTACTGTGAATCTGGAATATGAGAAGAGCAATCATTTGTATACATGACACCTATAATAGGTGCAATATTATCTGCGTGAATGCATTCAATGTTTAAATACGTAGATTTAAATTGAACCAAATAAATATATGAATGAATAAATGACAGCTTTTATACAGAATATTTTATAAATTTTATATTTGCTCATCATAATAAAATAGCTATATATTAAATGGTAATAATGATATTAATTTAAGTGTTCTCAAGATATTTAATATAGTGCTAAAAATTTAATTTAAGCTTTCTTCTAATTATATCTCTTTGAATTCAGCCTTTTATAAATCTGGTCAGGTGTCATTGTCTTAATGCCATGACTCATTGAGTTGAATGACTTGTTTTTAGAAAGACTCATGACAATAGTTGTTTTTCAAAAACATTAAATAGAAAAACTAATCGAACTTGTATTATTTAAATTACGCCCGCAAAACTCTATCTAAACAAATAAACGGTATTGAGTAATAACTAGATAAGAAATGATAGGGTATTTATAAATAAAATCATGAATAATACAGTATATAATTTACAGAACTATAAAGTAAATTATATCTAGTAAGTAATAAAATGCCTGTTATTATTATATAGTAATGTATAGGATAAAAAGACGAGAAACTAAGAACCGGGATAGGAAAAATGGATCATTGAAAAAGTAAATTAACCAGGTAGTAATACATTATTAAGTAACTCTGTAGAGTTTCATAATCTGCCCCGCATAACAAAGGATTACATAGCCTAATAGAGTTATTAATTAGTCATAGCTCATTTAATTAACTCGACGAAAAGTAGGTCGAATAAGGAAAGCTCGAAGCCGCTTACCAGTTAGTATCTGTTTTCTCGTCTAAAACATCTCTCCAGGCTGCTATTAAAGCGTCTTTGTGTTTATCTAAATTTATAGCCATTTTTCATTCTTCAATTTCCATAAGTATCTGCAAAATTCTTTATAGTATTCGAAAGAAAATCTAACACAAACACCGATACACTCAAGTCATGAAACACCAAAATGCTATGCTATGATGGTTTGATACTTGATTGAAGAATGCAAGCAGTTAATGACAGAAGTGTCAAATGTGACAGCCACAGATTCGACTTATGTCAGAAGAAGCATCTTGAGTTCATACTAGAGTACCCGCCACATAAGGTGGCAGTAGCCAAACTTGGAACTAAATTTGACGTTTCCGCCATTGCGTGTTATTTTGTATGAAAGGTAAATTTAGTATTACCAGCGTTGTGTTTTTTGCCCACTCTTTGTAATTTTTATGTTTGTTAAGGGTGATTATAATAAATTGATTTCTGGAGTTTCTTGTTAGTTCTTCTCCAAGGGTCTCCGCTGAACTTCTTCTTCTCAATCGTTACGCTCTTATCAGAGCGGTCGTGGTCTTCATGACGTGGCATCTTGAGCAGCCGAAATGGTTGGTGAACTAACCTCGGTAAAAATATGTAAAGACAATGCTCAGTGCCATGTTTGAAATAGTTTTTTTACATACATACATACACATCACGCCTGATTCCCTGTAGAGGGGTAGGCAGAGATCACAGATCCCCATTTGTCCCGATCCTGACAGACCACTTTCGCTTCATTGACATTCATACATTCTCTAATACACTCTCGGCGGTTATAGGTACTCCTAACGTCACCTTTTTTCAATATAGCGTCTATCTGACTGTTACATATATGTCTTATTAGGCCGGCCCCTACGTAACCGCCCTTCCACTTCACTCATATATATTCCTTTTGTCAATATATAGTTTTTTTAATTTGTACTTAGATCATAAAATAACTTTCAAAGAGAGCTTATGATAGGGCTTATTTTGAATAAAAATATTTTGACTTTTGACTTTGGTATATTAATTTGTTTTATTTGAGTTTATAGCTCTGCAACCAAAGATCGTTACAAATGAAACCTCAATATAATGTATCGAGCCGTATGGCACAGTGAGTGCTAGTTTTGGCGTGTTTACTGGCAACACTGGATTACGCGACTGTGGCGACGCCTCCAACTGCCAGCTTATGTGGCGGGTACTCTACATGTTAAAGTTATTGCAATATAATATTAAGATACACAATAATTTTCATTTTAAAGGAGCAGACTATTATTTCCAGCCCTGGCTCTATATTTTGGCTTTACTAATATTTATTTTTATCATTAAATCAATTTATTTTTACATATACATAGCAGAAACTCGCTTTTGTCATATTTTGTTTCAAATCTTTATGTCAAATCTTAACCAACGAAAAATTCTGCGCTACTAGATAATAAAATAAAGTGCAAAATATTTTTTATCAATAAAATTTAAACTACTATAAATAGCATTTATTCTTAAATTTGATGTGCGATCCTAATATTCCTAAATTTGTCTCATTCTAAATTTATTATTCTAGCTGTGAAAAAGCGTGTATAATTAAGACTTAAGTGCATTCGGTAGCAATATTATTGAAGTAATCTCATCTGAAAGCACTTACCTAAATTGGTTTTACTTAGTTATGTACCTAAATGGTCCTTATCTCGAAAGGAGTGGTTTCTATGTTCAACATAAATAGTTAATGTTACGGGAAAATGTTATTACGGTATGCATGAGCTCTTTTTTCCGTCACAAAGTTTTTTGTTATGCAAATAGGTTTATTTTAAGTATAGCTTTGCAAAAGAAATCTTATTGTCTATTATTGTATTTCTTTATCATTTTTCGTTACTTAGCCAAAAAAGTTTAACAAATTTCCGTTTGTCAAGTTTCCGCGTCAACAATACGACTGCGCGCGCAATGGGGTGCATATAACAAGAAATCCACCTTCAGTGATTCTGTATCCATCACAACAAAACAGTCACGCTTCGTGCAGCAGCCCAAGTAAACGCATCAGTTCGTGGCTGAACAGCGATGGGTTATCTTAGCCTGAAGATATTTTTGACAATTCTATAAAATGTGGGTAGATTTGACAGCGCGGGAAAGATTGAATTATTTTAAAGATTCCAGTGGATTTTATATTCCCGGGTAAGTTTATTTTTCATATTTTTATTAAAATATGAAGCACGATCACGGGTTTAGTTGCGGCTAAGTAGGACGGGAGAAATAAATAAAGGGGACAAGGTATACTGCTGTACCATTTGAAAAGAGGGACGTGAAAATATTTACGATCGTTATTAGGGTGGGATAAGCCGAAATCCTTTGAGCACACAGTAACAAAAACACAAAGTTTAAAAAGATTTAATAATTCAAATCATAAAATATAATCGTAAACAGACAATGTTTTTCATACCTATACCAAACGTATAAATAATAATATGGTTAATCCGTCATTTATCTTATTGTAACTACTGAGATTGAATAGCACTAGATTTTTATTGTTTATAAGAATTTGTATAAATAAAACATTCCAGTAACCTGCATAAAACATCCTACAAATTACGTTAATATTATTTTACAGGTTTTGATTAAACAAATCAACTATACAGTGATACGTGATCAAAATATAGGTAAACATTTAATTTTGTTGGTTTTGGTGGGTGCTGTGCATGAATTTGGTTTTTTATTATGTATTTGGTGTTGGTAATAGTTTCTTACAGGCATATACATATGAACGTAATACCTACATATAAATAACATCAACAATAAATTCAATTACTTACTGTTGTATTGGGGGTGTTATATATATTTTAGGAATAATTTCGACATTGATTACATGCGTTAATTATATCTCATACAGAATTGCAATTGATAACATACCTACATAATTTTGAAATACCCTACGCCAAAAAAGATATCATCAAATACATCTTTATAAATTTATTGTTCTATTCACATAGAACATGCCATTACAATTTCATAGCCAGACGGGTAAATTGTAATACGACTCCATGATACAGATAGTATTTGAGGGATTGTTAGGCCATCACCCCATGACAGCTAAATTTACCCCCTGAGACGCTCTTGTTCTGCGGTAATAAAAATGTATCAAGTAGGTAATATGGTACTCTACATCAATACTGTGTTATTTTTACTTATTGTACAACTGTTTTATCGAACTTATGTCAAAGAATTCGACACCTATATTGGAGGAGTCAATGGAATCTATTGGACGATCGGCTAGCAACCTGTCACCAATGTTTCATATAACACACAACCCTAACAATCAAGTTAAAAAGAAATCATGTATATATTATCGTCTCTCCATGAATCTGTATACCCCGAAAGGGATTAAAAGGTGACAATGCACCAAAAGTAATAGAACATTGCGGATTGCTAACCCATCGCCCAACAGATTACATACATACACATCACGCCTGATATATAGAGGGGTAGGCAGAGATCGATCACGGATTCCCATTTGTCGCGATACTGATAGACAACTTTCGCTTCATTGACACTCATACATCTTCTCGTACACATTAGGCGGTTGTAGGTACTCCTAACGTCACCCTTTTTCAATATAGCGTCTATTACAATTATAACATTTACCTATAGTTGCTTAGTCAACCCGGGAAGAACGGCATCTTCTTAGTAATTTTTTAACGTCCTATGCTAGCAAGAAACGATCGAGGCGCGGAACAAACTAGAATTTTCTTAGCATACCCAATCTAGCATAACATTCGAATCGAATTTACTAGAACAAACATATTATCATTATTATCTGTATAAATTAACACTGTGCATGTTTATTTATTAATCGATGTGACAGAAAAGAAAGTAAATAGCACGGAACATTGACACCTGAAATGATCAATTGTTCTGAAGTGAAATCTTTGATATTCATCGCGTTTTTTATGAAAGCTATTGAACCGCTTATTGCGTTCGTTATGTGTTTGGAATACGTTCTCACAGTTTTCCAATTTACATACATAGATTTACATTCACGTCCTTTAACCCTTAGTAAGGAAAATATATAGCCACTTTTTTTTTTAAAGATTTAATCCCCTTCGAAGTGAAATGACCTCAATAACATATAATGCTTCCTTTGGTATATTTTTTATTTACGTATCTCGTTAGTATTTGTTTGGAAAAGAGATACTTAATGGAATGAGATTTGTGAGATTAAAGAAAACTTCCTTTGAGAAAATTTGGGCTCATGGTTTGGGATTTAAATTAAATGTAACTAGTTGTCTGTCTATGCATGTCGTAAATGTAGAGAATGTTTTAAGTATTTGTGTTGTTAGATTAACAATCAATCAATTGTTATGAAAGATAACTTCCTTACCTTATAAACATACATACATACATTCGCTTCACGACTTGTGTATACACACTCTCTTTTTTATTATGGCGAGGTAGTCAGAGGCTTGAATGCCCATCTCCGAAATTTCGAAGGCATGTTAGGTATGGGTCATTCGAAGCCCGCCTTTCACTAGATAGACAGCCCAACGTTATAGGTAGTGAACCGTATCGCCGTATATAGGCACTGACTATTACCTGTCCTGAGGGATAGGCAGGTTTCCTCACGATGTTTTCCCTAACCGTTAGCGACTGTAAATTATGTACGTAAATGAAAAACACTTTTACATTTCATTCATTGGTACATGCCAGAGTCGGGATTCGAACCTAGGACCTTTCTCATACAAAGTCCGAGATCTTACCCACTGGGCTACAGACACTTGTTAAATATACCAAAAAATGTAAAATAACTACCTTAATTATGTATCTTTTCAATTTCTACTATCGTAATAATTAATTGTGATAGCTAGCATGTTTCGCATTACTCTCAATAAGATCTCTTTTACTCATTACGAAACAATATAAACTTTCTTTAGTAGTTAGGATAGGATTGTAAAAATGCAAATGTATTCGCGAATGACTGCAATACCGCAGTCAGTCTTAGCAAATTACAAGTAGTAAAGCTTGATTCTCCTATACATATTAACTTTTACGATTTACCAAATGGAATAAATGGATAAACAATAATTGACTTACTGTTATTAATACCACGTACCTAATTAAAGTTGATTTTTCAAAGACAAGAGAAAAAATTATAGCATCAGAACTATAAAGATACGATTTGATAACGTAAATACTATGTTTAAAAATTAATGCGATAAGTTCCATTTTCTTGCAATATTATTAAAATTCGCAAATCTTAAAAATATTATACAAGTTATTGTATTTAAAAAAAACATGAAAATCAGTATAAAATGAGGAATACCAAAGAACGAATGCACAATAGTATATATGTAGTAATACAAAACTAAGAGATTTTTAACAGAGTTCATGCACAATAATATATAACTTGAACGTTCACATACATTTCTACGTGTGTGTTTAAACCCAATTCACACTATCTAAAACTTCCAAACTAGGAAATCGTCAAATCCCTATTAAAGTTCCATGAATTTATCACCCGGTAAGTTCAGTACAACGTTAAAGTTTACAAACGCATGCAAGGCGCGGTGTCAGCCAGAGATATCCCCGTTTCAAACTGTGACCCTCACACTGCAAACCGAGTAAACAGGTCAGAGGTAGACAGATAGATGGTGTATAGCCATTAACTCAAGGGCAAGCACGATTTAGCGCTAACGATGTGAAAGATATACATATAATCATATAAAACTTGGTAATATTTTGGGCGATGAGCTAGCAATGACCAATGTTCTAAATGAAAGTATTCACAACCCCAATATGAATTCTAAAAGTGATGATTTTGATTTAACTATGTCGACGAGGTTCTGTTCAACACGTAATGGTTAAAAGAAGGTTCATATACCAACCTATATAATTCTCATTTCATTCTCATTTCCAACCCATATGTATAAATACTAAATCATTAAAAAAATCACTATTGCACAAGGCAGAAATAATAAATTTAACCTGCCTGCATAGCAACGAGACGTCCAATAACAACCGAAATACTAAATATCCAATTAATTTTTAATCAGTGGTTCTTGGTTCAATTGTTATTAATACACTAGTGACCTGCTCCGGCATCGCACGGGTATAAAATATATAGCCTACTCCACTATTTAATGGATGTTATTATACATATAAACCTTCCTCTTGAATCACTCTATCTATTAAAAAAACCGCATCAAAGTCCATTGCGTAGTTTCAAAGATTTAAGCATACAAAGGGACATAGGGACAAAGAAAGCGACTTTGTTTTATACTATGTAGTGATATGTGATTGTGGTGGGTTACTGGTGAAAGTACATACAATGCCCATAAGTATATGGGCACTGAACAGTAGCTTGAAATGGTGGTGGTAGAAGGTATTAATTGTAAATAATAGAACCTTTGTCTCTTCTTTCTTTACCGGAAAATGGCAGTAATATTTATTTACTTAGGTAAAGTTACACCAAATCGCATGTCTGCTACATATTAGAAAAAGTGCAAACACTCGCAACGGAGGTAATGAGAAAACTTCAGCAATCACTCTGAGATTTATCTTGTAACCTTGCGGAAGGCATTACATAAAAGAATGATGGGTATCGTGCCTAAAATCAGTTTGCAACACCGGCAGTGCAATTTCATCGGGTTTCTATTTTATGGTGCAAGATATTAGGTTTCTAAGTAATGAACTGCATAGCAATTTTACCGAGAATCATAAAGGTTATTGTTTTTAACCTACTGACACTTTAAATAGAAATTCCATTACTTACTCAGGCTTTACATACATACATACACATCAAGCCTGAATCCCTGTAGAGGAGTAGGCAGAGATCACGGAACCCTATTTGCCCCGATCCTGACAGACCACTTTCGCTTCTTATATACACTCGGCGGTTAAAGGTACTCCTAAAGTAACTATTTTTCAAATTTATGCTTTATGAGTCTAATTATACACGTATACATTCTAGTATTTCAATCTCAGTTGCATGAATTTATGGTTAAGTAATGTACACTAATCCATATGTACATATTCTTGTGTGTACCTAATACCTAAATAGGTCATTTAAAGGGACCTTAGATCACATTAACCGTGTGGTGAAGTCATAGGTTACAAAAGAAAATTAGGTAGAGTGCTGTTGGAAGTTAGCCAATCGCCAAGAAATAGTAATTTGTACTAAGTAGATACTCGTTTATGATAATAATCAAATGTATATTTCAACCATTTCCTAATTATTTATTTATTTATATTAATATTCCCTAATACAAATACTAAAATCTTTTGTACATATTATTGGGTAGTATTACCGTCAATTAAGCTAAACTGGTTTTTCAGGATTGGGACAGTTGGGGATCCGTGATCTCTGCCTACTCCTCTACAGGGAATCAGGCGGGATATGTATGTATGTGTAGTCCTTTGTATTCTTTAGTAAAGGATTAACCAGCATGTTACATAATAATTCTTCTTTAGTAATTTTTGTATAACTAACGGGACTTATCGCGTAAGTTTTTATATAATAAAATTACCTTTATAAACCCGATGTTTCGGCTACGTTGCAGTAGCCATGGTCACAGGCAGACTATATGTATATAATATAATTTTATTACATAAAAACTTACGCGATAAGTCCCGCTAGTTATTAATCATGAGTATAAATCGCGAATCTCTTTAAACTATAAATGTTTTTTATTAATAACTTCATAGATACACAGGCCATTGTCCATTACTGAAGTTTCGCTATGGCAAGTGCTACGGAGCCAGCACTCGACAAATTCTGAAGGATATACGCTCCAGTGGATTGTTCAAGTAAGATTCTTTTATCATGGTTTGGTTTGTAGATTATAATAATGATTAATATTTATACATATGTGTATAATTGGAGACATACATAACTACGAGTATTAGATTAGACTAGAGGTCAAATAATCTAATGGGCGATGAGTTTAGCAACCTTTTACCGATTTTCTATATAACATCACAACCCCAAAATTCATGCTAAAAACTGACCTATGAGATAGTCTTCTCGAGCATGTATATGTATGTATCCTTTGGTGATGCGGCAATCAAATAGTATAGTTAGTATTATTAGATTGACAAAAAGAATATATATATGGGTGAAGTGGAAGGGTGGTTACTTGAGGCTGACCCTATAGGACATATCACAGTCAGATAGACGCTATATTGAAAAAGGGTTTACAAGTCCTTATAACCGCTAGTATGTATGAGGTGTCAATGAAGCGAAAGTGGTTTGGCACGATCGGAACAGATCGGAATCCTCGATCTCTGCCTACCCCCAACAGGGAATCAGGCGTGATATGTGTGTATGTATGTAAAATGAATATTAATTCTATATCACTACATAGTACAAAACAAAGTCGCTTTCTCTGTCCCTATGTCCCTTTGTAAGCTTAAATCTTTGAAACAACGCAACGGATTTTGATGCGGTTTTTTATAATAGATAAAGTGATTCAAGAGGAAGGTTTATATGAATAATAACATCCATTAAATTGTGGAGTAGGCTATATATTTCATACCCCTGCGAAGCCGGAGCGGGTCGCTAGTTATAAATATTATTAACGTAATTTTAAATATAACTTCTTCACATTCATAGCAAACAGTTCGAGTACCGCCCAGGCGACCGTTACGAGTTAGATGCTATGAAACGGATGCGTCACGAGGCCCCACAAAGAGACGTGTATGAGGGTCTACACAACCAGGAGACTTCCTTCAAGACTGGTTACACTGGCTACGTGCCTGGAATGAACTTTCGGTGAGGTTACACTTAGTAACACAATGAAACTTAAAATATAGTAATGATATAGTAGTACACGGTGTATTAATAATAATTATTGGACATTATTACACCAATAAACTAGCCCCTTGGTAAGTAAATTTAAGACTTGTGTTAAGGGTACTAGTCAACATATATTTAAGAAATGTATACATGTTATATATAGATAAATACATATATAACATATATAATCAACGACCAGTCTGTAAAGCAGTAGGAAAGCGTAGTTCTTAACTCTGCCTCCACCGGGAATTGAACCCGGGACCCCACGATTAGCGTTCAGGCGTCTAACCGATTGCGCCACGGAGGTCGTCGTATTAAGTGATTAATTTTCATTTAAAAAATGTACATGGAATAAAAAACACATATTCCACTGGTACAAGCTTCCAAAGACTTCGATACAGAATCAAAGTCTAAGCTTTAGGGTTCAAGTAGTCTATTTTGTAGTTTGGACCAGCATATTCATTTATTAGATTAATAATTGATGATGCGTTAGTTAGTATGCGTATATAGTATGTGCAGTGCTATTCTGGGAAGTAAAGAGAATGTCAATTAGCTGCTGTTAATCCCGAAATGGACTAGGAGTAAATGTAATTAAATAAATTTATTGGGCGATGGGCTAGGAATCTGTTACTAATGTTCTATACGACATCATTACATCAATATTCATGCTCAGTCAGCGTCAGGGAGGTTGAATGCGTATATATGTAGATACGTAGCAGCACAACTTTCTGAGCAGGATTTTCATTTGATCAAATCAAGGAATCAAAAGCTATATCAACTTGGAATATCATTGATTGATATAGGAACTTATACCTAGCTCCTATATTAGTTAACTTATCTGTACTGGATTCTTGCCAATACTTGGAAGTTAGAGTAAGCCCTACGTAACCTTAGTTCTCATTCAAGTTATAAGGAGATAAGTTGGAACGTATTCAACGTCAACATATTTTATTAGATTCAGACATACATACGACTACGTATACATATTTCGTCGAATAGCAATTTGATCTTAAACCTCACTAAATTAAATAACTTAGGAACATCGTGAAAGACCATAGACCACGAAACAAATAAAGAGAGGATTGAGAAAGGTGTGGAGTCTAAAAATGTGTAGTAGAAAGAGGATACCTATGTTTTATAGTTTTAAGAGATTCGCGATTTATACTCATGATTAATAACTAGCGTATGGCTGCTGCAACGTAGCCGAAACGTCGGGTTGATAAAGGTAACTTTATTATAAATAAACATACGCGATAAGTCCCGCTAGTTATTAATCATACCTATGTTTTGTCTCACAAAATGCCGTGTTTTAATTGGTTGTAATATCTTCCCTCCATCCCGCGTACCTCGTTTCACCCCGCATAATACTACGCTAGTTTCCATAAAAAAATTGCGTAAGGCCCACTCCTCTCATTAATTACTCCATGCAATAGACTCCCCACCTATCACGTTGGGTACCTATCTTTTGAAGCGCAGGCTATATCTTCGTAGATATGGTGGTCACTGAAGCAACAGACTAAGTAAGGATTAACAGTTTGTAAGTGTATGTATGTATGTAAGATGATCTAGTGTAAACGATATCAATTTCGATTTACGGATGGATGGGTGTAGAAACGTAGATTCGCCAAATGCCTCGCGCAGTAATACATCAGAAATACATTTCACGAATGAGCAAGCAGCGCGGGCGATAACCACTTTCGTCTGGACTAAATCTGATAACGTGGGATTCTAGATAGCCTACATGCCTCTCGAATATACCTACTACATACCAAAACCGTCATGAATCCCTGTAAAATGGGTAGGAATCATCGAAATTTGACGTTCTTGAAATATTTTATTTCCTCCACATGTTTAGATACGTTTTTTACATTTGAAATGACCCTTATACCCTTATTCTTCTTATGACTATCAAGAATACTGTTGGCTGTGAGTCTATTAATCTCCAACAATATCTAAACAACCGAAACCTACTATTTTCTTGCTCTACGCTAGAGTGATAGAAATCAAAATGTTAGGATTGATTAATAAAGTCAAAGTTAAATGATTTTGTTCAACATAAGTACAGGTACAGTGCATTCATTGAAAGTCAAAACATTTGCCTGACACTGGTTGTCTCTTAGCATTGAAATTCTACCGTTGTAATATTTACTTGACTTACCGAAAGCGTATGTCATTAAATATTGATTATTATGTAATATCGACACAGCATTCCCACTTAAACAGGGGCCAATAACTTTTATGAAATGTCTACTGTAGATACGGCAAATCCTTCGGCAAAGCAGCGGACGATTGCATGGACGATTTCGTCCAACACCAGCGGGAATTGAAGCACAAGGCGGACTACGACAAACGCCACTTCCGGTCGCGCAGCGCTCCCAAAATGGAGACCATACGCGGCAGGGACGAGGTCCGGAGGGAACTCAATAAGTTTAGGGAGATCAACAAATATAAAGGTACTCACATACATGGCTATCTAGTAAAAGCTGCGTAATATTTATTTCCAGTGTAAAATTATTTTTATACTATATACTTTGTCTAGGACAATTATCTGGTGATTTTGTCCAATAATTGTTCAGTTGGTATTCGTATTAAGTATGGCATGTGCCATTCTTGATGGTCATTAACCCTAATATATAATCGGAATTTGTATTAAGTATGGCATGCGCCATTCTTGCTACTTGATGGTCATTAACCCTACTTTAATCCCAATAGTATAATGGGTGGTTCAAGTATAGACCATGTTACAGAGTTACTACAGGCGGACCTACATTCACTGACTCCTGAGAAATAGCATTACCACGATATTACGCAAACCACTTTGATTTGCAAGTTTATGCTGTAATATATACCTATCTACAATAAAAAATACAGTAACCTGTAATTTATCTTTCAGAAAATAACATATCCCCAGAATTCCCGCCTATAGCAGGTTACACGGGGCACATACCGCGGATAAAAGGTTCTGAAGCGTCTTTGAGCCAAAGATACCATTGTGCCGCCAAACGAGGCTTAGAACTTATTAGAATGGAACGCGAGAAGCAAACACAACTTCCCAATGCCCAGAGCGAAGTGAGAAAGATCATCAGGAATGATAACAGAAAGTATTCTTATTGTAACTGGGGATAGCATACGGGTAGGAAGATGTTTTTCGACAGATGTCGCTAAGCGTCTTCCTTGGGAAATAAGATGGCGGCGGTTGGAGGTTGTTACGTTTCGAAGGACCATTTTTTAGTGAGTGTTATTTCGTTTCAGTGATACAGTAAAGTGTGTACTATTTTTATTTAATGAGACGTTGGGATTTGTAGTATTAATATGATTGATTTTATGACATTTGAATGAACTGTTAAATAAGTGCAAGAGGATTGAGTTAATGTAACATATAATTTAATTTATATTCGTATATTGTTCAATAATGCAATTGTATATAATATTTAGTATGATTCTTTTCTTTAAATCATTAACTTTTTTAATACAATAGTTATGTCTACTCATGTTGGTTAATAGCCACAATAATAATAAATATTACTAAACTAGTAATCTGTGCAAATGGGAATGGCTCAATTGGTACGATGAAGTATTCTAAACTAACAGTTTTAAATACAATTATCACCCGAATAAGTTAAACATTCAAGTTGTAAGAATTATTAGATTATATTTAACTAGTATTTAAACTATGTAAATAACAAACGCAGGTATTATAACCGAACCAGCCACCAATATGAGTAGAGATAGCTAATTTGCTTTTTTTCGTGTGTGTTTATTTTGCAAGGGGCATACAAGAGTATTGAACAATACTCCGAAATTGTGTTTGCCTGTATTCTAAATAAAACATACAAAATGTTGCAAATACTGCATTTATTTCTAAAAATGTACATATTTGCTCTTTTCACCAAAACTAGTTGGACCCCTATTTTGTCATACAAGATATTTTATATCAAATTTATATTAATTTCTCGTTATATTATGCTTCAGTACCAATCAAGAGTATTTTAGGTTTTAACTAAAATATAATCGAATAAGTCGAGTTAGTAAATTTAATTTACGGCATAAAAATTTGTATAAATCGTTGTACATTGTTATCACTAGAATTTAATATTCGATTGCTATGACATGGTTTGAGTTAATTTAATTTATAAGATTTTTTTACTGGTTCTTATTATTTATATAAAAATAGTTAATTTATTAAAAACTATGTAATTTACGTTAACGAATACCGTTGTAGAAACCATTCTAATAAATTATATCTTTACTAGATTATGTTACAATAAATATATTTTAAGGCACACAAAATCTCATAGGTTTTCTTTCACAATAACCCTGCTTAACACTCTTAATTTACTATGAACTTCTCTGCTTTTAGCTCAACAAAAATATATTTATATTATTTAATTTAAATATAGTATCATTAACGAGGTTATCGAAAATCTAATTAGTTTTCAAACTAACAGAAACAAGTAAGTATTTGTTTTTAATATCAAGATACTTCAATTTTTCATTCCAATTTATACCAAGAATTTCTTTGTTTATTTACTCTTTTAGATTATAACACAATTTACCAATAAATATTAATAGGATTGTACACTTACTCGATTTAAAAAATACTTGAACATTTTACTAAACATAGTTTGCATTTCAGATTTAAAATGTGTTAACAAACCAATATTGCATTGCGATCTGATAAATACTAAAATAAATATTAGCTTCTGTCAATATATATCTGTAAAAACCAGCTTTTCGATAATTTAGCACTAAAATCATAGCCCATATAAAAATACTATTTTTGTTATGAGTGTTAATAAACTATTTTTGCTAGCAACACTATTAATTGAGCTAAATTGAGGCAGCTTATCACTTTAAATATTCACTAATAAGACCTAAACATGTTATTGTTTAACAATATTGGTGGATCATAAGGTTTTGAAAGGTGGTAAATTGAGTTCAATACCAATTTAGATGTTATAATATATACGTATAAAAACATATTATATTTTTGGATGGTATATGCATTCCTGTCTTTACCTATACATTTTATATAATACTTTTTACAAAGAACAGCACTCGAAATTATGAGTAATGAATGTTATATAATGGTTTGCCTAACCAAGGACATAACTCTTAAAAGTTAGTACTAGCAGGTTTTCAATCGATGTAAAGTTCCTCATATTATTTATAACAAGTCTTAGCTTCGATGAGCACCTATGGATTTGAGTCAGAGATCACGGATCCCTATTCACAAAGCTGGCAAGACTAACATTAATATTCATACACTTCGACCACATTTAGCGTTTAGGGTCGGTTCACACCTAACGAAGAATACAGAACAGACAAATGTATAGAAAACACTTGACCTTTCTAACTCTACCGATAATACATACATTTTGACTCATTTTCCGTTAGATTTGAATCGACCCTATAGATATTTATATTCCTACTACAATAAGGCGCCTTATAAATAACATTTAAATAGGTCTAGCATTATAACATCATCTTTCGTTACAGCCACATATCCGTGATCTCAGCCCATCCTTGTTAAGGATAACGTTATTATTTTATATGTACTCGGTACCATCTCAGCCATTAATCTCGACCATTTTACCCGTCCTCATGTCAACACCATCCACTATAACTTGATCTTCATCATCACTGCGTTGACCACAGTCATTTTTCTCATCAATCAACTCTTGCATCAGAGTTTCGAGTTTTCTTGCTTTCCTCGTTTCGTTATGGGTTATGAGGGCACACAAATGTTCTGTTAGTAACTCTTTGTTCTCTTTCTCTTTGTAGTATTTGAGTTTGGCTGCGAGGTACTCCTTTTCCACTTTGTGGTAGGCTTTTCTAGAAGGTTTAAAATTGTATTTAGTTATGGCATAAGATTACGGTATACGGTGAGCGAAAACATCGCGAACAAACCTACTTGTTCCCGGAACATGTAATAGTCAGTGCTTGTAAGTGGCGAGATGGCTTACCACCTGCTACTATGAGTACTGATTAGATAACTGATAGAACTACACTTCCGGACACATCTATTGGCCCACCTTAGAGTTTAGGTTTCGATTGTTTGATATCAACAAACAGGCTCCAAATTGTCTTTTGTTTCTTTAAATTCTGTGTTAGAAATTCAAAAAAAGACTATTGAATGACATTGTGAATATGCCAGGTTCAAAACTGCATAAAAACTTTTAACTCGACCTAACAAAAAATTTTAGCTAGGACCAAACGAAACTGAAAATGCTAGGTGGGCCAATAGCTGTGTCCAGAAGTGTAGTTACACGGAGATTCAGTTTCCATAGAATTACTACCTTCTGAATTGCAGAGATGCACAACTGAACCTCTGACTACGCCGCAAGTGTCTTTGTTTAAGGTACTCAAATCCACTAAAGATAAAAACACCTTTTAAAAGTTCTGAACAACATAGTGATATTGTTATTAGGAATTTGGGTCATACTCCTTACGCCTTTCCCTATGACATGTAATAAATAATTTACAAGCAAGTTTAATTCTAACCTTAATCCAGATTAGCTAGTAAACTACTGTACATTAAGAGAGTCTACTGTACATTGTATTAGCATTAATTAAAAACATTATATTGATATTTACAATTTATTCTTTAATAGTTGTTACCACTAGCTAATAGTACACAGAACATCACTTACTCAGCTTCCGTATAGGCTAGGCATGCTTGATCGATCTTCTTCCTCATAATCATGACTTCATGAGAAAACTGACTGTCAAGGGTTTTCAATGCTTGCTTTATTTTGATCAGACGGGATGTTTGCACTTCAGTTTGTTTCTCTCTGAAAAGAAGTTATACTATGTAATAGCCAGAACCTTTAACGGATGGTTCCATACCTATTTAGGTGCTGTCTATATTGTGAAATGAAAGCTTTGAGTGGCTCATACCAAACAGGCATTTTAGAGTTGGGTATACATTGACTAAATTGCCACAATATAGAAAGCAGTGTTTACATGTATGTGTAGTCCTACTGTGCATCAATTTTAAACCTATTTGACTATTGGATAGGTAAGATTTGAATAGACATAGAATATTGAAGTGACGATCATAAAAGTCTCTGATTCATGAATAATCAGACATATTCCTTAACCTATTTTATTTATGATCACTCAACTACTAACCACATAGCAGATTAAATTTGTGATACATACAATATAGAGAACAACACAAACCTGTCTTGTAATGCTTTATTTAGTATTTCAGCTTTTTTCTTATTCTGCTCCTCCATCAACTTTTGCCTTTGTTGTAGATCCTCTAACTTTTGAACATTTGTCTTCCCTTTATTGGTTTGAATTGGTTCCAACGGCACATGAGTTTTACTCACTTTGCTTCTCAAAGGAATGTTCCGAACTATGTCATACTCCTGACAATCGCTTGTAGATAGGGGTACTTTGCTTGACTTTGACTCATATGTTGTTGAGTTTAGAGAAATTTCGCTAGAGGGCTCACATTCTGCATCGACTTTAGCGACGCAAGTTTCTTCATTCACTGTTGTAATATATGCTAGGGATTGCAAGTTATTGATGCTTTCCTCTTGTTTCAGTGTTGTGTGAATTGTTATTACATCTATTTTATCACTAGATGGGACCATTTTATTTTGTGTTACGATTGGAAATGTTGAGGTTTTCTTATTGCATTTACTGTTATTTTTCGGCATTTTGTCATCTGAAAGTTTAATAAAAAATTAATTAGGTATTTTCATTAAATTTGTGTGTTTTATGGTCAATTCTAAAACTACAGAATTAGGATCCTACTCTCTTTGATAATAAATAACTGGAGTAATGTGAATGTACTATAACTACATTTCAGAATCAAATTGTACAATATGAAATCTACCTAATATTCAATGATAACTAATGAAATCGCAGTTGTAATGTATTCATATCAATATTGTAATTTACCAATTTCCTGTCTTGCTAGATATTAATTATTCTTCAATCTCTGAAAGAGAAATCAAAAATGATTCAAGTACTTTCAATATTATGGTCAAAATACTTCGGCTGCTATCACATCACACGATAAAATAGAATATTTAATACATATTGGAATTTTCACACCTACTAATCATATAATGTGACCTGATAAAACCTAGTACATTACATGCCAACATATTCAATTCAAGAAACAATGACATAACATAAACATAAGCTGCAACTTAGGAAAGACCCTAAAGAGTACTGAAAACTTTCCCACAGAAAAAGCGTGGGAGAAAACCGCTCATACCGTTGTTTTCTTCAAAGTTATCCGATGACTTAATTTTCTCCAAGTATTCGTCGCTAAATCCGGTAAATGTAGTCATTTTGTAAACTTAGATGATGTGCGTTAGTAAAATTATAAGTCCATGGTTAGCATGTTTAAATTTATGTTGTTAATTATTTAAGAATACTGTAGTTGAGTTTAAATAATTAAAGATTTACCACCTTGGTTCCTAATCTTACATGAATGTTGACAAAGTTTTTCCTATCACTTTTTGTCATAATGTTGACGTATGCTTTATGACTCAATCTGACAGTTTTAAGATTGTAAGGTACACTCACAATCTACAGCAAAACGAGTAATTTCATTTTTCAGTTCAAACTATTGAGAACCTACTGACACCTTTCATACTTTTAAGGTAGCAATACGAAAGACGAATTAGAGTTAAATATCAATAGTTTTACGTAACTATTGATATGTATACGCATAAAAAAGAGAAAAAAACCGAAAAATGGCACAAAAAAAGTTAATTATTTTTCGTTTATTTCGTTACTATGTAAAATCTAAAATGTTGCTATTCTAGTAAATAAATAATAGTAAATTTAAATCATTTTTATGATTAACTGTAGCTAATTCTATATTGTGTATCATAGAATAAGTCTTTTAAAAAACAATAACACAAAATTCATAATTTTGAAAGATATATGTTTTGTTTATACTCATAACTCACGTTTTTCAAAGTCTATCATAATTTGTAGAACAATGTAGTATCTTGAGGTAGTATACGACTCAATCTGACAGTTTTGTAACAATAGTTGTAATAATTTTAACGCCACTTTTGTAACAATATTCACACTATAGCATATATTGCAATTGTAATCTATTTTATAATATATAGTTAAAAGATGAAATCATCTTTCTGTCAATAGTTAAGTAAGGTAGTATAATATATGAAGCGTGGTCATATACCCATAAACACATGAATTTTTAAGCTAATTACAACAACTTATAAAATAAAAGACTGTCAAAAAAAGAAAAGTTGCATACCTCGGACATGTTTTAAGACATGAAAGATATGACTTGCTGCAACTCATAATGATGGGCAAGATAGCCGGAAGAAGAGGTGTTGGACGAAGGAAAAAGTCGTGGCTCCGCAACATACGAGAGTGGACGGGAATCAAGAGCGCCGCCGAGTTGTTCCATCTCGCCAGGGATCGGACTTTTTGCCAAAGTGACTGCCAAGCTTCGTTAGTCGGAGAGGCACCATCAGAGAGAGAGAGATAAAATAATGTTTGCATTGCATTTATATATTAGCACAACATATTTCGTTTTAGTAATTATTCCTCGATGTACTTTGACTAATTCAGTCAGTATACGTTGCAAGTGTAGAATTTAAGATACTATTTTTCTATATAATGTTAAATTCATTATTTTGAAATAAATGCAATATGATGATGATAATTGTTTTCTTGTGAGTGTATGCAACTCTTACGTCGTTATCGATTATGAATGAAATCGCTGAATGAAACATGAAGTCATGAACATAATTGAACGAATGAACGATTACCCAAGCGAAGCGAGCAATAAGCGGCGTTTGTCTTTAGGCCTTTAGGTTATAATATCGGGACATTTTCCGAATATTTTTGTGTTTTTGAGTATAAACTGCAAACAAGTAAGTACTTAATATAACGATGCATTATGTTATATCCCTTACAACAAGATTCTGACGCTTTTTGTTTCTGTTTTAGCCAATCCATACATAATGGCGGCGGCAATGCCTATCAACCCCAAACCCTTCCTCAACAGCTTGACCGGGAAATCTGTACTAGTAAAACTAAAATGGGGCCACGAGTACAAAGGATTACTTGTATCTACTGATGGCTACATGAATTTGCAATTGGCCAACACTGAGGAGAACAACACGGATGGTAGCAACCAAGGTAATATGCTCATAATTTCAATAACAAAAGAGTATCTAGGCATAAATTTATTTCCAAATGTGCAACTGAATGGTTGGTTAATTTTTCTGCTTATTCCGTTAATTCAATGCAAGAGTATTTGATAAATGATCAATTTTCTGACCATATGAAAAGAATATCATGACAGCAATTTCTACTTAACATTGAGATAGATAATAGTTTATATCCCTGTCCCTGTATGCTGGTTATGGCTATCTGGTGAAACACAGACTCTAAAAGCCCAAAGATGGTCTAATTAGTCCAATAGGCATTGTGCCTTTTTAAAGTATGATTTAGTTGTTACTGTTTTGAACCAGTTTGATTAAATTTTATTATTAACTCTGTTTATTATGTCACAAAAACCACTATATTTGAATATTTACGTTTTATCATAAATTTGTAATATGTTAGCATACACAAGATGCTAAGAAATCAAAAAATATTAAGCAAATAATATTGAATTATTTAGGTAACCTCGGAGAAGTCCTGATCAGGTGCAACAATGTGCTCTACATCCGAGGAGCTGAAGAGGAAGATGAAGAAGGGGAAATGAGAGAATAGATATAAGTTTAAGATAAGTTAATATAAGTCATTCCTTTTGTGATATCTTTGTTTTATTTTTATCATAAGATTAGGCCAAATATGTTTATCCATTTTGGAATGAACCTTGAAAACATAAAATGTCCTTTGTGAAAGGTTGTTAAGTTTGTTGTCTAGAAGTTGCCGTTATATTCTTGTCCCTTATACATCTATTGGACAAAGACTGAAACTAAAAAACCACTGGAAGAAAGGCCGCTAGCATTCAATTTACAAACCATACTAGCTTAGGCAATTTTGTATACATTTTGGTAATAGGATTGCAAAACTACTTCTGTGCTGACAGTGACGAAGTCCATCTTTCTTGAGAATAGTCAGTATACTAACTGACACACTGCTATCTCTCTGTTGGAACATTATTTGAATATAATGTTGGCTACTCAAGTCTGGCTACCCAAGAGTTATTTACTTTGACATGTCAGAGGATAATTAACATTTCAGACTTGTGTCTTACTTGGTATTAAACTTTTTCCCTCTATAGAATAAGTGAATCTACTCTCGTATAGAATCAATGCTTTGATAGTTTGGACATGTTATGCAGATGACTAATATGTAGTGACTAAGATTGAAAGATAAGGGAAGGTTGCGGTTTGAAAGGAGATGTAGAGACTAAGATTAATTGAATGGAAGACATATTGAAAAAGGTTGATGTTATAAGTGACAGTAATTACTGTGTGTTTATAATATCTGTATACCCAGTAGGGAAACAGGCGTGATGCGATGTACATATATGTATGTAATGAAAGCGTTGAGTTGCTTTGATATGCAGAGTAGAGAAACGTAGCTACAAACTTCTCATCATCTATACTCTAAAGTATTTTTAATGTAAATAGGGTACTGCTAAATAAAACATGGGTTATTTAAATTCATCCTTGTAATTGTATTATACTTATGACACAAATGGTTACATACAAATGACAAAGAGGTACCTAACTTTTAGAAGCAACACTGAAGAACTTTTACATGAAAAGGTCAAGTAAGTATACTAAGAATCTCTTACAATAAATTCACATATAACAATACAAATGTATACTTTTTATGGATAAAATATATAAATGTATGCATTGAGTAGAAACATAGTTTAGATGACATTTAATACCTTATAAACTTAAAACTTACTCTACAATATTAATTGGAAAGCACATACATACATATATTAGCCTTTTTAAGCCTAATGGGATAGGTTATCTATTGATTGCCACCAGGGATGAACCTGACTTTCTCTTGCTTCTCTCACATCAATTAATATTCTCATACATGCCCTTCTGTTCTACTGTGAAAGCACATAAAAGCTACTTTAGAAATTATGACTACTTAGTACCTATTTCAGGAATATTACCAAACCTTGGTGAAGTACTGTGCTTTTTATTACAGTAAAATAGAACATTCTTATCGTTAACAAACAGTTCTTTTATAACCTAAAAAAAGGCTTGATGTGTATGTATTGGTAAAGAAAAATGTTAATAATCCTTCATTATAATTTGTTCAGTTGTATATTTCTATTTTTCTAAAATATATAATTAATAACACTAATTCAAATAGGTTGATCAAATTGTGTTACAGATTGGTTATAATTATACAATTATTTAGATTTTTCTGACTTATATAATATCATCTAAGTTATAAATGCAATTTCATACCCTTAGAACCTTGTATAATTAAACGTTACATTCTAATGTATTAGGAAAAAGCTTAAATAAAGCTTTAGTTAAGAAAATTGGTTTTATATTTTTTCAGTAAATACAATAAAGCAGTAAGCAGATATATAACCTTAAAATAATAAAACTACTTGTTTACATATAGAAGTGAATATCTAAATTGTGTATTTAAATTCGCACTGCTAACCACCAAGTAAAGTTGCCACATACACAATAGACTAGAATAATAAGCTTTACTATAACACACTTAAAATAACCTAGACTGCACTTTGGTACTGTCCCATCAATAAATTGTAAGTAAAATTTGACAGGAAGCGCAATAAAGCAAATTATTTTAACACATTTTAGCTGCCGTTTTTCCCGCCATGTCGTGTGAGGCGACTAAGGGACTAGGCCAATATGGAATCTATTAGGTGATGAGCTGACAATCTGTCAACAATTTAACGTATATTTCATTTTGGCATCGTAACCCCCATATTTATACTAAGCGACCTAGGAGATATTATATCCTGTACTATCCTGTCAAAAGGGATTAAAATATGTGAATGTGTATTCATATATTTTAACACAGAACAAAATAAGACTACATTTTTTTCACATTGATTAATAAGAGTAAAGCTTACACATACATAATACAACATAAGACATCAAATAATATATGTATGACATTTTATAACTATGACAGTGACAACTTATTCTTAAATACACATTAAAAACAGCGAAACACATACACTTACTCATAGCTGAGGTGATTTGAATTACTTAACACTTACATTACCTGCACTTATACTATTTGTAATTACTAACTGACTAAATCTCCGTAGTATGCAGTCAGCCCTACAAATCGTTTTCCCAGGAAATTCTGCTCTATTTCTAAAACACCGGAATGCTTTGCCAAACTTAGGAGCTGAAACAACAGAAGAATAATATTTCAAAGAGGAACAGGTAACGAGATCAATTTATAATATGTATATATTTCTTAAATATACGTTGACTAGTGCCCTTAACACAATTCTTAATTGTACTTACCAAGGGGCTAGTTCAATTGGTGTAATAATGTCCAAATATTATTATTATTAGGTAAGCATGTAATTTATAATACTATTACTGTACTGTATAGTATTATATTATCTGTGCTATTACTATACTAATGACATAAACTATACTAGGGCAAGTATTTGAATACCAGATTTATTCACTTCAGGTTCATTTACACCCTGGAGTAATGTAATGTGCTGTCCATTGGAAAACCTAACAAGGAATAATCATTTGTGTATTACTAATTGTTCATGTAAACGGATAAGAAACGAAAGAAAAATGATCATACTACTACATTACTATAGAATGTCAGGATATCATTGAAGCAAAATGGTTTGTCATGATCACATTTACATACATACATACGCTTCACGACTTGTGTATACACACTCCCTTTTTATTATGGCGGGGTAGTCAGAGGCTTAAGTGCCCATCTCCGAAATTTCTAAGGCATGGTAGGTATGGGTCACTCGAAGCCCGCGTTTCACTTGATAGACAACACCCAACGTGATAGGTAGTGAACCGTATCGTCGTATATAGGCACTGGCTATTGCCTATCCCGAGGGATAAGCAGGTTTCCTCACGATGTTCACACTTGTATGTATTTAAAACTAATTTCTTACCTGCTGAGTCTTGCTATTCCTGGGGACATATAGGGCGATGCTTTTGGTTATGTTGACAGCAGCCTCCATGAGTTCTGAGGCTGGTTTTGGCTCCAACATGGTTTCCAGATCATATTCGGAGTGCTGTAAGGAATGATACAAAGAACTTTATTGCATGAAAAATAAAAATCATGTTGACATGCTTTAAAAAAAAATTGTTTGGCATATTCATAGGAAAAGAGTATCAGCTGCATGTACATAATAAGATATTTCTATATTTTTTGATAATAAAATTATCAGAAAATAGAAACCATAAGTTATTAAATTGATAAAATATCTTTGTTCGCTGGATGAATGAATGAGTACTAATTTACTTATTGTAGTTATTTCAATGTACCAGTATTCCATACAACAATTTGAGGTATACATCATCATTCAGTATATGAAGTGGAAGGGCGGTTATGAAGGGGCTGGCCCTATAAGACATATGAAAGTCAGATAGACGCCATATTGAAAAAGGGTGACGTTAGGAGTACCTATAACCGCCGACTGTGTATGAGAAGATGTATGAGTGTCAATGAAGCTAAAACGGTCTGTCAGGATCGGGACAAATGGGGTTCCATGATCTCTGCCTAAGTCAACAGGGAATCAGGCATGAACTGTATGTATGTATGTAAAATTAGCAAACCTCATTTCCATTGGTACATGCTCAAGCGGGATTTGAACTCTGTACCCACTGATACAGAGTCAAGTCCTAAACAACTGACCTACGTCGAATTACTATAGTACATTCGCATTAAGAAAATAGTGACGTCATCATGTCCCGACGATTTGACCAATGAGACGTGACAACTGTCGTCTGCAATTGGTCGAGGTGAATTGTTTTCTCATTTACTAACGTCTCATTGGTCAGTTTAACCACTATATATTATGACGTAAGTATTCTAGTCACTATTTACTATTTATTATTTATATAAATATAAAGAGGACCTGGCGTAAGGAGCGGTCCCCGTTATGCGGTGTGGAGTCCAAATGGCGTGTTTTAATTGGTGCAGAGTCTAAAAATGTGTAGTGGAAAAAAGATACCTATAGTCTATTCGCGTTAAGAAAATAGTGATGTCATCATGTCCCCATGATTTAATCAATAACATTTTATAAGGGTTGTCTGTGATTGGTCAATGTGAATTGTTTTCTCATTTACTCACGTCTCATTGGTCAGTTTAACCACTATATATTATGAAGTCACTGTTTACTTAGCGTGAATAGACTATAGTTCGTGGTATATATACACTTACCCGCGAATACTCAGGACCTCCCCAAGGTGGGCTTAGGAAGACCACGTCAGCCTTGAGCGATGGAGCTAGCTTGAAGAAGTCTCCCACTATGAACTCTATCCGATCTGCCACTCCGTACACTGTCGCGTTGTGGCGAGCCAACTCTATCTTAGCCGGGTCAATGTCGATTGCTATCACTGCGGAATGGTTTAGATGATATATGTGTAGGATGATAGGTAACAAGGGTTCTGAACGTATTTCGGTATATAGGTACCAATTTTTATTAAAACCCTGTAAATTATGAGTTTTATTCATTTTATAATGATATATAATTCAGTAAATATTGATATAAATGATATCCTAACACAATGCAATCAGTGGCATAGACACAAAATCCGTAATCCTTATTGTGATTCTAGGATTAAATTCCCAAGCAATTTTCGTTATACGTACAAATCTACCAGTACCACATTAAAATCCTCAATCACATTAAGTATACTATTAAGCACTGGACACATTCGTTCGTGATCCTTATAATTATTTAGTTACCAAATAGTTTTCGTTACGCATCTACCAGTACCACATTAATTTGACGACCTCCGTGGCGCGATCGGTTAACTGACTGAACGCTAATCGTGAGGTCTCGGGTTCGGCTCCCGGCGGAGGCAGAGTTAAGAACTACGCTTTTCTACTGCTTTCCGGTCTGGTCGTTGATTAATATGCTATATACATATGTATTTAGTTATATATTTTAGTTATGTATATAACGCGACAGTGTATGTATATATTTCTTAAATATATGTTGACTAGTACCCTTAACACAAGTCGTAAATGTACTTACCAAGGGGCTAGTTTAATTGGTGTAATAATGTCCCAATATTATTATTATTATTAATTAATTCTCAAATACACACACAAAACTTTCATATAACTACTAAGCAAGACAAACTAAAACCTTACGACGAACTAATCACACACACAAAATCCATATTAGTAGATAGGACAGTTTAGCCTTACCCCGTTCGCAAGTCCACGCGAACTGAATGGCGTTGCCGCCGGCGCCCGCGAAGCCGTCCACGATGACGTCACAGCGGCACCGTTGAGCCATGTGACGGGCCACCGACTCCGGGGTCACGCTGAACCATGATTCGTGGTCTAGGAGTATACCTTCGTCGAACCTGGGGTAATAGGGTTAAAGCAATGTTACTGAATTCAAAGACGTAATATGTATTTTAATAAAATTATGAATGTCTACACATACACATATTAAACTACTTCACGTACACATATTTAGGGATTCGCAACCGTTATAATTCAATAATGCAACTACTTGGAAAAGAAAAGTCCAACTAGTTACATTAAATTGAAATTTTATAATAATGTAACTACTGGGAACAAAAATGTCCACCTAGTTACATTAATGTAATTCCAATGTAACTAGATGGAATAGAGGTATGAGGAGGTGTATGAGTGTCAATGAAGCGCAAGTGGTTTGTCAGGAACGGGAAAGATGGGGATACTTAATTACAATAAATAATTAATACTCAATTATTATTATTTATTATTGTATTCCAAGTACAAAAATTTACAGGTCACTTTTTAGCAACAATATTAGTGTTGTGATGGCATATGGAACGTTGATAACAGGTTGCTAGCCTATCACCTAAAAGTCTCCATTGACCTCCTAGTTTAAGAACGGCAGGTAGTTAGCATTCTTTTTACGACTTTAGTAGTATGATAGTATAGTTTAGTAGTAGTATGAGAGTAGCTTTGGATTTAGATTCAAATATTGTAAATTTTGTTATATGACAGTCGAAAGTAAAACTACAATTATTAAGGATATAAATATAATAGATTACTGAGGAGATCTAATTTCTCTTGACGTTTCAACTCACCCAAACGCAACAAAAGAACATAAGTATATGTAGATTAAGCCTAGGTCCTTAAGCCCTAAAACTTACCTGTGGAACAGGGAGTGTCGCTTCTTATAGTACTTGCTGATATCTCGTGTATCGGCTGGGTAATCCCGCTTCGGACTTCGACGGCGTTTGCGACGACCACTGCTTGCCTCCGAACAATTCACTTCTGAAAATGTTGTGTTTTATTTTTAGTTGGCTACGTGTCGAAAAATTTTATAGGCTATTCGCGTTAAGTAAATAGTGACGTCATGCTATTCAGAGGTTAAACTAGCCAATGAAACGTTAGAGAATGAGAAAACAAGTCCCATTGACCAATCACAGACAACTGTTGTCACGTCTCATTGGTCAAATCGCGGGGACATGATGACGTCACTATTTTCTTAATGCGAATGTACTATAATAATAAAGCATTTAAGTATTTACAGCAACAAAAACATACACAATACAAATATTTTGCAAATCAAACTTACAAACTAGGGGGTATAGCTTGTGTATGTTATTGTCGCAGCAAACAGGTTTACGTGTATTATATAAAAAAAATAAACGTAGTGTGGGGCGCCCCCAGGTAAGGTGGGAAGACGACTTGCGCAGGTTAGCCGGTATCGAATGGATGCGAACGGCCACTGACAGGGAGAAGTAGCGTCATTTGGGGGAGGCCTATGTCCAACAGTGGATTGATACAGGCTGATGATGATGATATAAAAAAATGACTGTTTAATTCAACTTACCTAAGGAAGAAGTATCCTTCCCAGAGCCTTGACTGATCGTGTCTTTATCGTCCAAGTCAGCAGAGGACGTGTCATCCAAGTTCACTTCTAAACTATCGTTGCTTTCCTTCTCTATATCATTGGTAAATTGGGTAAAGTTGTCTATATTATCTTGTACTGGTGGATCGGACTGGAAAAAACAAATACAGCAATAGTGATACATTGTCTTTTGCTAGTCAGGAATTGACTGAATGAAATGCAAGGACCGAATGAATGATGTGAAGTACAGTTTCATTATTCTCCGATTGTGGTAAGACTGCTAATAGTTAAGAGGTTCAATAATATTAGTTTTTTTGCAGCGAAACATCTTCTTAGTTGAAGTATTTACAAGTATGCATGTTGTATTGTTATTTTTTTGAACATTGTACATATAAAAGAACAATAAATTATACGCTTTAAAATAATATCCACCCATTCAGGAAATAGACACATATGTAGGTTATTCACTCAGAAAATAACATGGTTTACCACCTGTCACACTATGTTTTGACTATTTAGTTAACACATGGACTCAATGTAGCCATTGGATCACTAACTCCACGATAGCGGACATAGACACGCAACTCTCTGACTATCCTGCAACGGTTATTGTCATATAAAGACTTAGGATTTTTGTATAAACATCACATACTACAACTAAAAGAACATCCAAAAATGTTGCTTCATATAACTTAGTTTTGAAAATGTACTGGTGTAAAATGTTTATTGTTTTCGTATATGTTTTAGTCTAAATTGTGTTTGTTAATTGTATTGTATAATGTAATGGAAAATGTAGGTTATTATGAATGTATTTTCTATAATAGTACAACTGTTTGTTTTCCTAAATAAATACAAAAAAAATACCTCAATTAGAAAAAGTGTGCCCTCTTCATCAAAATAAATTCGGTCAGGCTTCCCCGATTTGCAGATACGGTTGCATGCATCCGGCCTAGGTTTTTCCTCATTTGAATCGTTCCTCATTGGGTTACCATCGTCATCAAAGTATATTTTGTTAGGCCTGTCCGACTTGAGCATAGGTTGTTTTATATGTTTTTTCTTGTACACCAGTTCTCCTTTAGATAGCGTTTCTTCATCAATGTAGAGACCCATGTGATAGAAGGTTTTCTTCAGTCTCTCTCTGTTTTGCGAAGGGTCGTCTACTTCATGGCTGTGGGAATAATAATAAAACGTTTATTTCAAAAAAAATTGCACACAATACAATACATTGGCATATCCCCTAAAAAAGGCCAAAGCCCTGTGGCTTAGGGTGGGTAGGCTACCAAATACACTAACTGTAGGTGGTTGACGTGTAAAATTTAGAGCAACTACAGTAAATATGTTAAATCAACAGCTATCTATATTTAACAATAAAAAAGAAAATTTATAATAATTTATGGAGTGTGTATAATATATTAAAAATATAAGAATAATTTATGGAGTGAGAACAACTTCGTCAGGAACATATTAAAGAAGCACAAAGAAATGCACAAGCTACTCCAGTTGTCAATGAAACCATGCTACAAAAAGATACAATGATGCAAGAAAATTCTACTGATAGTAATACACTAAATAGAAATGAATGATATGATAAGAGGGTTAATAATGTAGTATGTAAGTCTATGGAAGTATTTGTGATAGTTATGATGGTTTAACAACTTATTTATTAAACCAATATTCTATGTCCATGTTACAACTTCGTCAATTATGATTATGATGATGTAAAAAAATTGTCTGTCAGGATCTATCAACCTTAAAAGGGACTAAAGGTAATATGATTGACTTATTGAACCATTGGAATGAGTTGACAAAAAACCCTTTATAATAGTTACTGATGATGCTTATTTTATTATAAGTATACATACATTTAGTCAAGTAACTATCAGATAATTACTGAGCTATTATATTATCTGTACTAGTATGTTAACATATTCCTTAACCAAATAAACATAAGACTTTTCTCACTCAGAACTATACGTATCACTAATATACATTTAAATATTTAATAGTTTTGTAATTTGACACTGGGCAAAAAATCCCTGATGCTGGAGTTTCTTATTGGTTCTTCTCCAAGCTAGGGCTTCCGAAGCAACGGTAGAGTCATAGTTGTAAGACAACCAGTGGCTCTCAATATATTTTGACGTTCAATGAATGTACTATTACTGTGCTTATACTGAATAAAATTGTTTTGATTTTGACTTGAATATAAGCACTTACCTATTCTTCATCTTAATCGGCCTATCCTCAGGTGGATTGCCATCATCTTCATCATTCGAACTGTGCATGGTATTACTGCTGGAATTTCCAACTACCCCCGTTTCACTACTACTCTTTTTAGCTACTGTTTCTTTTGAAGTTTCTTGTTTAAATTCTCCATTTTGATTCTCATTCGACCCTGTGTTAGAGTGTTCTTTGCGTAGTATTTGTAGCCAGTAGCTTATGGAATTAATGGGTGCAGTTCCTTCATAAGATTCAATTCTTTCTCGTAAATTTAGTTTGCTTATGTCGTCAGTTACATTAGATACATTTGCTGATTCTTGGTTACTGTTTTCAACTTCCTTTTCAGGGGTAATGGTTTCCTTGTCGTCAATGACGAGGGTTTTGAATGAAGGAAGTTCGGGGCTATGAAATAAAATACATATTTTTATTACTTCTAGAGAGTGGATTAGTTAAAGAGAGAAATTATATTGATTAGGGGCTTTCATATGAATAAAGACAATTTAATTTGAAATTTTTCTCTAGACAGGAGTAAAAATACCTATAATAATTAAATATCATTCATTAAAGACTCAAAAAATCTAGATTAAACTCATGCTTAAGTTATATGTCTAATATAATTAATAAACTTACAGTCTAGAAACAGATTAAATAGAATAAAATCACCATCAACAATATGGTAATTAATTTTAGTATTGTTTCGTAAAAGTTAATAAATTAACCAACCTCTTATCACTGCCTGAATGTTCGTTTGGTGCATCAACTATTTCGAACGACGAAGACGAGAGTTCGTCATCTTCTTTTGACTGATCATTCTTGATATCTTTATCACTTTTTTCAAACTTAACTTCACTAAAATGATCTTCTTTAAATGTTTCATCAATACCATCATTTTCCGGTAATTCTTCTGGAATTAATTCTTTATATCTATTTAGTGCATTAATATCAGTATAATTTTCTTGCATCATTGTATTTTTTTGTACCAAGGTTTCATTTTCATTGACACCTAGAGTAGCTTGTGCATTTCTTTGTGCTTCCTTAAGATGTTCCTGACGAAGTTGTTCCAGAACATAACTTAGAGAATTCAGTTGATCGTACAGTTTACTCCGCGACTCTCTAGTTATTGGCTTTACCTTTTTATTAGTTTTCCTTCCCCTCGACTTATTCTTCTTAGACTTTTCCCTATTCAACTGTTCTACCCTTTCGTTATACGCTTTGTGGCATTCATCATATCTCTCGCGGTGCAACGCATATTGTTCTTCGAAGTGTTGTTGCCAGCAATTCTGCCAATGCTGGGCTGTCTCATGTTCTCCCTCATCCTTATCATTCGTTATCCTCGTATGATCGTTTTGTTCATCCGTTGTAGTCGTTGATGAGATACTGTATTCTTCTGACGGAGATTCGGAGGTAACGTGACTGGACGTCATATCGTTACTAGACGCTGTGAGCTTAGTAACGTTAGTCATGGAATCTGTTGCTAGGGTTTTAGGGCTTACAAGTTGTTCGTGCTCTGAACAGGATCTCCTACGACTTATGGGTAGAAAACTGTGCTGGTTGCTTTCGTCTTCTGGCACTGGATTAATATCAGTATGCACCTTCTTTATAGGATTGATTTTAGAGTCATAAGAGAACTTCCTTTCTCGTATATCTTCTGGGTCAGCTGCAATATCGTATATGTCATCAGCTGAGTAATCCTTTTGTCTGATTGGTGATTCTGTTGGTTTGTCATCATTCATCTGGTCTGACTTAATATGTTTAGCGTAAGTCTTGATCCATGATGACCAGACGATTCTATCTCCGTTAACGGCCCAGAAATTCTCCCATGTGCTTTGAGAGAGGTAGTCTTCTAACTCCTCGGAATTATGCCATTCTTGCACCGCAGACCAAGGTTGGAAAGGGTATGATAAATCAGCCCCACTGTCACTAGGCTGTAGAGAATCTTTTACTTGCGCCTCATGTTCATCAGTGGACCAATAAGTGTCAGTGTGTGTAGCGCTTTCGTAACAGCTTGCACCTTCGTCTTTCTGTGACAGAAAAATATTTATTTATCTTAAAAAATATAACATACACACACTCTCTCTATCTTCAGTTGTTTCAATTCTAACAAATCACTTAAACAATTAGTTTAACTACTGGGATTTGAGTGGATCTAGCAATTTTTTATGACTGTGTGTCATGTTGTTTGGTTAATGACTTCATTTACACCAGAATAGATAAATTATAATTCAATAATTTAATGGGATACTAGGATCAATTTGTAATAATAAGAAAAAAAGAAATTTACAAGGGTCCAATAGGAGATAGATACAGCAATTAAAGTTCAAACTGACTATTTACATATTTGCACATTAATAATGTTATAATTTAAGTAATTATGGAAATAAAATCATAATAGTCAATTAATACAACATTACAATAGTACCCTTGTGTGTAATGAAAATGATATTTTTCTAGGGTTCTATTTGCCCCATAACGTCAAAAAGAAAATGAAAATTTTGTGTTTATATGTGGAGCAAAGTATCAAACAACTACAAATTGTAAATGTAACTATTTCATTAGTACCTGAAATAACACATTTTTACCCAAAAATATAACTAGTACTTACTTCCCCCATAACATGTAATCCTTGATCATAGTTCTCAACAAAATCATCTCTGGGTGCCATTGTATCATCAAAGTCCTGTTCGCTATCTTCGTAACCATAAGCATCTGCCTCTTTATTATCATCTACGTAGTAATACTGAACTTCATCCCTGTCAAAAAAGGTATATAGTGTATTCGCATTAAGAAAATAGTGACGTCATGATAATCAGAGGTTAAACTGGCCAATGAGATGTGAGTAAATGAGAAAACAAGTCACATTGACCAATCGCAGACATTCGTTGTCACTTCTCATTGGTCAAATCGTTTGGGTAATGATGACGTCACTATTTTCTTAACGCGAATACACTATAGTTATAAATAATGGCTATGATAGTTTTTTTAGATTTATGCCTATGTAAAGTTTTGAATAGGACTTATTGAATAAGGGTGACATTAGAAGAACCTATAACCACTGAGTGTATTTGAGGAGGTGTTTGAGTGTCAATGTGGCAAAAGTGGTTTGTCAAGATCAAGACAGATGAGGATCCATTATCTCTAACTACCCTACTGTAGGTATTAGGACATGATGTGTGTAAAGTTATGACATTTTATATCACTGAATAGTAATACACATAATTTCAATGGACGAGGTGTAAGTTTAATAATCTATGTGGCTGGTGGACAATGGACACAGCTTTTCACAGGCAGGTACTTAAAAATGTTAACTGTCCTGTCGGCACTTTAAAATTCTCGCAATTTAAAATTTTATTTTCTATTTAATGCCATGGTTTATTAAAATACCTTATGTATATTATTTTGTGAAATATGTGGCAGCCACAATAAGATTATGATTTCTCATGTGTGTGTTTAATACTATAGTATTACAAGTAATTTAAATGTAATTGTAAGCTAAATGAAGTAGTTAATTAGTTATTATTTACCAATGTGACTGTGCTAAGGAATAATAAAGTACCTGATGTATGTCCTGGTGACTAAACAATATATATAATCCTCCTCAGATTTATCACCGTCCTCAGCGCCAGTAGAAAAATGAATTTCGGCTAAAGTCTCCCAATAATTTCCATAATATTGAGGCATGTTTTTGTGTTGACGCGCACACGAACTTATTAATATCTCTGCGTATTATGAATAGAAGCAACTAGACCAAAAACATTATAGCTTATCTCATAAGACTAAGATAGTTAGTTTTAATACAATTCAGGAAAAATTACAAGGAAAAAGACAGAATTAACCACAATACATAGTTATACATACAGTGTGCTGAGTGCCCGAAATGTTTTTGTTCCTCTTCCTTCGATTCGATAAAATTTTTAAGTAGGCAACACACTACCAGAGAATTGCTAGTTGTAAATGTTACAAAACAATACATACACTGTGATTTAGCAGTGCTTCATAAGTGTGCATTTTTCAATGTCTAAACTTCCACCACGTTTTACAAAAAGTATCCGTGAATGTATGTGATCGACTCCAATTGGGAGTAAGTTATAATAGGATTCTTAAATACTTTAAGTATTTTTATAGGTACCTATATATTTAGAGAGCAGCAGATAGAACCGAGAAGTTTATGATTCTGCCGTTTATGAGTTTATTATATGATTTAATTGTAAGTTGCTGAACAAAATACTTATTGATATGTCTGGCTAACGAAAGTAGATACTGAAAAAGCGCGACAAATTAAAAATATATTAGCATTGCAACCCTAAAATAAAAAGGAAAGTCGGAACAACTCACTTTGATACTTCGACATTTATTTTTATTTTACTAGTAGATGCTTTTAATTTTGTTTGCGTTATGACGTGATTAAAAGTAGCTTATATAACTTGTTATCTCTTTATTAACTCCATACCAAACATCACACGGATACGTCACTCCATTGTAGCGTATTAAAGGAACAAAAAGAACAAACAAAAAATAACTAATACGAATATGTACTTACTTAATTAAAATAAAAAAATATCAAGAAATTTTGACCGTACTAACCTAACCTTACTATACGCAAGTCAACCATAAAGAAACACCAACAACACGCCATCTTCGGCGTCAGAAATAGGATTACCATACACTAATTCTGATTTTACCAAATTTTTCGGAAAACAGATACAAATTAATTTTCTTTAAAATAAAATTTGCAAATTTTTCTCTACCTAATTAGTTAAGATATAGTGTACCTAATTACTTAAGCTATTTATTAGACCAGCGTAAGGCTTACTGTAGCTCTTGAAATGATCCAACACGTACATACGAAACTTATTTTCGATTAACACAATTTTAATAGACGTACGAATTTTTAAAACTCATTTTATAAAATGTTTTAAATGAGTTTGTTTTAAAAATGCCTTTTTAAAATTAATTGTTCCTAAGTACTTTCTACTTAAAATACCCTAATTGTAGGGTAAATATCTGATGGTAGGAACACTTTAGTGTTGTCATATAAAAAGTTTGCAAAATAATCCAGTATCTACTTTCGTTAGCCAGACTGTATATGCTGTGATATACGAACATATTTAATGCTACAATGAAAAGATAACTATTCTAGTCCAATATATTAGGTTGAGAAAAAAAGAAGCTTCATCTATATCAATCTTCGTTTATTTAATTTCGATGTAATTAATAATGTACCTACAGTCTGGCTAACGAAAGTAGATACTGAAAAAGCGCGGCAAATTTAAAATATATTAGCATTGCAACCCTAAAATAAAAAGGAAAGTCGGAACAACTCACTTTGATACTTTGACATTTATTTTTATTTTACTAGAGATCGCGCCACATACGGTGGCAGTTGGAGGCGTCGCCACAGTCGCGTAATTCAGTGTTACCAGTAAACACGCCAAAACTAGCACTCACTGTGCCATACGGCTCGAAACATTATAGGTTTCATTTGTAACGATCTTTGGTTGCAGAGCTATAAACTCAAATAAAACAAATTAATATATCAAAGTCAAAATATGTTTATTATACTATTTCAAACATGATTAATAATTAACGGGACTTATCCTTCTTATTATATATTACATATATTATGTGTTCCTTCACTCTGTCCGCAATAGACCGTTTAGTCTGTTCGACATAGGATTTCCCACAGCTGCAATCAATCTTATACACACCCTTATATCTTATATCATGAGTATAAATCGCGAATCTCTTAAAACTATTATTTCAAACATGGCACTGAGCATTGTCTTTACATATTTTTTACCGAGGTTAGATCAGCGGAGACCCTAGCTTGGAGAAGAACTAACAAGAAACTCCGGAAATCAATTTATTATAATCACCCTTAACAAACATAAAAATTACAAAGAGTGGGCAAAAAACACAACGCTGGTAATACTAAATTTACTTTTCATACAAAATAACACGCAATGGCGGAAACGTCAAATTTAGTTCCAAGTTTGGCTACTGCCACCGTATGTGGCGGGTACTCTAGTGGATACTTGCAATTTTGTCCGCGTTATGACGTGATTAAAAGTAGCTTATATAACTTGTTATCTCTTTATTAACTCCATACCAAACATTACACGGATACGATACTCCATTGTAGCGTATTAAAGAAACAAAAAGAACAAACAAAAAATAACTTATACGAATAATGTACTTACTTAATTAAAATAAAAAAATATCAAGACATTTTACGCAAGTCAACCTAACCTAACTTTACGCAAGTCATGCATAAAGAACCATAAAGAAACATCAACAACACGCCTACTTCGGCGTCAGAAATAGGAATACCATACACTAATTCTGATTTTACCAAATTTTTCGGAAAATAGACACAAATTAATTTTTTTTTAAATAAAATTGTTAAGTTTTTCCCTACCTAATTAGTTAATACATAGTGTACCTAATTACTTAAGCTATTTATTAGACCAACGTAAGGCTTACTGTAGCTCTTGAAATGATCCAACACGTAGATACGAAACTTATTTTCGATTAACACAATTTTAGCACACGTACGAATTTTTAAAACTCATTTTATTAAATGTTCAAAATGAGTTTGTTTTAAAAATGCCTTTTTGGAATTACTTGTTCCCAAGTACTTTCTACTTCAAATACCCCAATTGTAGGGTAAATATCCGATGGTAGGAACACTTTAGTGTTGTCATATAAAAAGTTTGCAAAATTATCCAGTATCTACTTTCGTTAGCCAGACTATATGTACTAGTGTTGTAAAGAACTCGAGTCTTTTAGTCTTATTCGATAGACTCGACTCAATTTTCTAAGACTCAGTGAACTAACTGAACTCGGAGTCTTGAGTCGAGCCGAGTCTGAGTCCTATCATGAAGACTCGAGCGCCATTATTGAACTCGAAACCTTAAATAGAACTCGAGTGACTCGAGTCTTATAAAGAGCTTGAGTCTTAAAAGAGCTCGAGTCTTAAAAGAGCTCGAGTCTTCTTCAAACTGGTCTTCGAAATGCTGACAGTGATTTATTTAGAATAATTGTCTATACTTATATAATAAAGCTGAAGAGTTTATTTGTTTGGTAGAACGCGCTAATCTCAGGAATTTGCATAATTATTGGCTGCTTTAAAAAGAATGACTCAAAGCGGAAAAGAACTCGAGCGCGACTCGGCGCGTAAAAAGGACTCGAGCGCTAAAGAAGACTCGAGTCTCGAGTCTCGCGTTCAAGAGCTAATATAGACTTGAGTTCTTTATTCTTAGGAGTCTTATTGTTATGAGTCGAGTCGTGTAATGCAGAGTCGAGCTCTAAATTTAGGACTCAAAGACTCGAGTTCTTTACAACACTAATATGTACTTTACAGATGGATCGATAGACTTTTTGACAGTTAATAATGTCAGACTGCATTTGAACGTGCGTGATAATTTTAGGTTATGTTTTTGTTTCTACGAAAATACATGAGAGAAGAAGGAAATTAATTTGATAAAATTATTGTGGTATTAGGTTATTGGTAGAGTGAAGAATTATTTTGTAAAAATGGGGAAGAAAAATAAAGATTCTCTAGGAAGAGCTCTAATAAAAGATAGATTTGCTAAAAATCGTCATAAGAAACATGTAGAGGATACAATGGTAAGAGTAAATAATTTTCTGTAATCTTATATATTATCTATGTGTAATGAACAAGAAATGTAATGTGATTACTTGAATGTGTAATGTATTAATGAACGCAATGTAATAACCATACGTTTAAACATGATCTAAAAGAGATTGTAATTTACTTTACTAGAAAAATATATTGACACATCTTACCTGATAATTGAATATTAATTCATTTCAATGATGAAAGCCTTCTTATATCATTCAAATCTTTTTTGTAGTTCACATAATTTTTATTTACTACTTCATTATTAAGGACTTGTGTTTTAAAATAGTTTCCCTAAATTTTATTCTTCCAGTTACACACCACAGAAGTAAGCGATGGCTACGACTGGGGCCGCTTAAACCTGCAGTCAGTTACTGCAGAATCATCCTTGCAAGAATTTTTATCCACTGCTGAACTAGCACAACGAGAATTCACAGCTGAAAAGCTTAACGTCAAATATGTAATGACAGCACCAAGTGAGGTGTCAGTGGCTACTTCGCAACCTGACTTTAGTGAGCCTTTGAATGTTCCTAGAAGGCCGACATGGCAACCAGGAGTCACTGCAGAGGAGCAGATAGCTAAGGAAAGAGATGCTTTTCTAGAATGGCGGAGAAATTTAAATGACTTACAAGCGAGTTTAGGAGCAGCTCTTACGCCTTACGAAAGAAATTTAGAGCTATGGAAACAACTGTGGCGTACACTAGAAAAGTCAGATTTAGTACTTATAATACTGGATTCGAGAAACCCATTGTTATTCCGTTGTGCCGACTTAGAAACTTATGCATCAGAACAAAAGTGTAAAAGTATACTGTTGCTTAACAAAGCTGATTTGGTTAGTGAACATCAGAGGAAATGTTGGGCAGAGTATTTTAGTAAACAGAATGTTCCGATCATATTCTTTTCCGCTGCTAAATCTACAGCAAAGGATAGGAAAATATCAGAAGAGAGTGAAGCTAGTGATAAGGATAGTGTAGAAAATGAGAGTTTGGAATCAGATGAAGATTCAGAATCGGAATTGGAAGATGAAGAAGATTTGAAGAATACAGAAGAAGATATAGAGTTATTTAAAAGGCAACTTTTGGAACTAGATAGTGCAGTAACTAACACAGCTAATAAGATTCAGAGTATACAAAGCGCTCTCAACAAAGTTGTAGAACACATAAAGTTAGGAAAACCTTTACAGGAAATCCAAAATGAAGTAGAAAGTAAGAAAGAAACTAATGGTAGTGAAACAGATTCGGAAACAATTAAAAATTCACATGAAATACTGGATAGGGATCAGTTATTAAATATATTGAGAGCTCAAAATATAGAGCAGAAGAAAAATCCACCAAGACTAACCGTTGGCATGATTGGTTATCCCAACGTTGGAAAATCAAGTACAGTTAATGTGTTGATGCAAACAAAAAAGGTAAGGTGATATTAAGACATGTATCATTAATTCAAATTTCTACGGAATTAATGTTCTATTGGTCACTTTATGAACAATTTGTTAACCACCATATGATCTTGCACCACCTGTCAAATTGGGTACTAACGAACCAAATGATTAAAAGAGTGTTCAATGTGGCTATTACTTGATTATTCAACTAAAGGATTTTTTGATTACAGTCAGAATAGCATGGCAACGTGTATGTGGACATGGTATGTTCAATAATGTAACTGGTATATGGTTTATAGCTGTGGCTCGCAATACATTTAAAAAGTAGATTCTAACTTTAATATATACCAAAAACGTACAAAATAATTCTTCCAATACTAAAAATGCTGTGTGAGGCGCCCCACAGCAAAGTGGGAAGACTACCTGCAAAGGTTGACCGGCATCCAATGGATTTGCATCCACTGTCAGTGACAAGTGGCGTCATTTTGGGGAGGCATATGTCCAACAGTGGATTGACAAAGGCTGATGATGATAACTGAAAACCATGTAATAATTAAACAGAATAATAACATTATTTGCAGGTCATTATCTCTGGCATGTACCAATGAATGAAATTTAAAATGAGTTTTTCATTTACGTACATAATTTACAGTCGGTGAGGGAAAACATCGTGAGGAAACCTGCCTATCCCTCAGGATAGGTAATAGTTGGTGCCTATATACGGCGATGCGGTTCACTACCTATCACGTTGGGTGCTGTCTATCTAGTGATACGCGGGCTTCGAATGACCCATACCTAACATGCCTTCGAAATTTCGGAGATGGGCATTCAAGCCTCTGACTACCCCGCCATAATAAAAAGGGAGTGTGTATACACAAGTCGTGAAGCGTATGTGTATGTGTATTTGCAGGTCAGTGTAAGTTCAATGCCAGGGCACACGCGTCATGTGCAATCGCTGATTCTGGAGCATGACATAGAAATATTGGATTGTCCCGGCTTAGTGTTGCCGGCTTATGCGGTGGCTCCGGATTTGCTTCTCACAGCAGTGTTGCCAATTGATCAGGTAATTATTTTTCTAATACATTATAGTCTAAAATGAACAATACGCAAAATAGGCGCTAGTCGTCGAGTTGCGGACACTAAACCGACTTCTATTTATCTATCTAGTCTAAAATGAAACTAGACTTCTGTTTCGCTCTAGATTGGTCTTGGGTTGGCAGTGGTAAAAACATGCTATCTAGCTGCCGTTGTCATGTTGTACGAGGCAACTAAGGGTCTAGGGATAAATGGAATCTATTGGCCTATAGGCTAGCAACCTGTCACTGATCCATAATGATATTGAAACACAATATTTATTCTAATAAGTGACATATGAAATATTATACCTCCAAGGTTCTGTCCACCCGGAAAGCGATTAAAGGACGTGAATGTATATGTAACGTATGTTGAGTGGTGAAAGCTCAACGCTATGCTCAGTTGATGGTGGACACTTAACCGAAAGGGTAGTATGGTGGTGAATGCATATGTATGTAGATAGTTAATTACACGAATCAAATATAAAAAGGACCCGGCGAAAGACGCGGTCCCCTTTACGCGGAGTCTAAAATGGCATGTTTTAATTGGTGTAAAAATGTGTAGTAGAAAGAAGATACCGGATTTGATTGGCCGATGCCGTGTTTTGATTGGTTGTAATATCTCCCCTCCATCCCGCGTACCTCGTTTCACCCCGCGTAATACCACACTAGTTTCCATACAAATATTGTGTAAGACCCACTCCACAAATATTGCGTAAGACCCACTCTTATTAATTACTCCATGACGAGTATAACTTTAAATTACGTGTTTTATTATAAGTTAACATTATGTTTCCAGATGCGAGCCCACGATGCGGCAATGGCTCGTCTATGTCAACTAGTGAGCAGGCGGACGTTCGAAAACCAATACGGGCTACTCCTACCACAAAATGAAAATACCACTACTGATCAAATTTACAAGCAGATTTTGACCGCACATGCCTGTGAGTATTGATCATATAATAATAATAATATTTGGACATTGTTACACCAATTGAACTAGCCCCTTGGTAACTACATTTAAGCTTGTGTTAAGGGTACTAGTCAACGTATATTTAAGAAATGTATACATATTATATATAGATAAATACATATACATATAGGATATATAATCAACGACCAGACTGGAAAGCAGTAGAAAAGCGTAGTTCTTAACTCTGCCTCCACCGGGAATCGAACCCGGGACCTCACGATTAGCGTTCAGGTGCCTAACCGTCCGCGCCACGGAGGTCGTCAAGTAATCAATATCAATAATCTTACATAGATATTGTCACGCCTCTAAAAAGATAGGTAGAGACTATCGATCGCTAGCTAGAACGATCCTGACAAATTTCTCTTGCTTGAGTGAAACATCTATTAAACCTTATTTTACAATCTCTAGGAATTATATTTAGTTTTATTTACCATTTTATACAATAGGAAATACCATAATGTACAATCTGTTTGTGTACAACGGCGGTTAGGAGATATTCAAACACAGAGATTCAGTAGAGAATTCCTTTTACTCACGATCTTTTCTTGAAATTTAGCTCACAGTCCAGAAACCGTCGCAATCTGGCAATTATTTATTTTTTTCGAGCAAAATCCAATGAATATACCATACTATAATAAATTATTCTATTCCGAACCTAACACAAGTAATAACTTTGTCAAACATGAAAACTGTATTATATTATTGACTAGCGACCCGCTCCGGCTTCGCACGGGTATAAAATATATAGCCTACTCCACTATTTAATGGATGTTATTATACATACAAACCTTTCTCTTGAATCACTATCTATTAAAGAAAACCGCATCAAAATCCGTTGCGTAGTTTCAAAGATTTAAGCATACAAAGGGACATGGGGACAGAGAAAGCGACTTTGTTTTATACTATGTAGTGATTAGGCGACGGGCTAGTAAACTGTCAATAATCTATATAAATGGCGTAACAACCTCAATATGAATGATAGAACAAACCAAGGAAATTTCATGTATCCGATGTTCGATTGTCCGATGCAGTGATATAATATATTAATTCACATATTCTATTCCAGTCAACCGAGGCTTCATGACGGCAGCTGGTCAGCCAGACCAGTCGAGGTCAGCGCGTCTCCTGCTCAAGGAAGCTGCCAGTGGCAAGCTGCAGTGGGAACAACTGCCTCCAGGGTACCAGAAGAAGGAAGATGGAGAAATTAAGATTGAGGGTCATGCTAAGAGGAAACCTACGCCGAGGGAGACGAGAGCCGTTGAGGTAATCAATGAATGAATGATAAAAAGACTCGTTTAATCAATGAATGAATGAATGATAAAAAGTGTGTGTGTGTGTGTTCATGACCATTTACCGTTGAGGGGTAGTCCGAGGTTCAGGTTTCCATCTCCGCAATTGCAAAGGTAGTAATTTTATGGACACCTGGAACCCACGTGTTGACCAAGTTAGTATTAATGTGACAGGTGATAAGCCATGTCGTCATTTATAAGCACTAACTGTTAGTGAATGACTGAATGAATGAATTTTAATTGCAATATGTTGTGAACGAGGGATTGAGTAAAGAAATGTGTGTATTATGCGTTCAAAGCGTGAATGTGTGTATTTATCAAATGTTGCAAATTGACGACACATATATAACAAACAGTAAGGTCATTAAAATAAATTATTTAGTAAAACGAATGCTAACTAGCTGCCGTTCTACCCATAACGTCGGCGACTACCTGTCACTAATGTTCCATAAGGCATCAAAGCCTAAATATTCACGCTAAAATTTACCTTAGGAGTTCTGTCCACCCTGAAAGGGATGAAAGGACGAGATATATATGTATATACGTGTTTTCGTACCGCCTACATTATGTGTGTTTTACAGGGTTGGGTAAGTCGTTCCGAGGAGTTGGACAAAACCTTCTTTGCGATGAACAAAAGCACTGCCCACGTTAAAGGGAAGCCTATCTTAGGGTGAGTTTTGTAAATATATCTATTCTATGTTATTTGTGTATTATACACCTACTTGTATTACGATGTTAGTATAAATTTGAATTTAGTTAATTTAAATTACAAGTTAATAACCTGTGTTAACTTTGCCTTTTAAGGTTATATTGACATCTATATGTGTGTGCTTATGAATGTGCATAAATGTAAAATGAAAATCTTTTTTATTTAACATAAGGATCATAAAATCACTTATTGAAAGTAAAAAAAACATTTTGTTATAAAAAATATGTCATTAACATAAACTAATTCTTAAAATAAATCAAATAAGATTAATAAAACTAAATCTAATGGCACTTCGTAAAGGAAAATCTCAGCAGAGAAGAATAAGCTTTATTATTAAAATGCTTTATTATTATTATTATTATGAGATATATACTCGTACATACTATACGTAACTCATATCCTCAAATTTTGGATATCTGCGAAGTTTTGTCTACTCAGATAGGTTAATCGTAATTGTATGCTGAACTTGAACATCGTGCTAGTATATATTGATATATCCTTGAACACTTGAATATTACCAAAAATAAGTATTTAAGCGATAGTTTCTTGTTAGATCAGTAGTTTAATTCTTTACACATCGTTTGTTTTGTTAGTATTAAGGGAATCTGTTTGTTAATATTATTAAAAATCAATAAACGTTTAGACTGTATGTACAGGTTGCGAATAACAAAAAATTTTATCCCAGATTTTGTCTTATAAAATAACAAGTGACCTGCTCCGACTTCGCACGGGTATAAAATATATAGCCTACTCCACTATTATTTTTAATTAATATTATTATACATATAAACCTTCCTCTTGAATCACTCTATCTATTAAAATAAACCGCATCAAAATCCGTTGCGTAGTTTCAAAGATTTAAGCATACAAAGGGACATAGGGACAGAGAAAGCGACTTTTTTACTATGTAGTGATTATACGGGCAAAGAATGTTAACTAGCTGCCGTTTCATCCGGAATCGGCATATCGTAGGAATTGACTACAGGTTAATGAATGTTCATGCTAAAAAGTGTCCTAGGAATTATTATCATGTTTCCAAGGTTTTGTCCACTCCGAAAACGATTAATGGACGTGAATTTATATCTATGTATAACATAGTGCTTTTCCGAATTCGTTTATCTAGAGTCACTTTCTACCCGGAACAGGATAACAGTCGTGACGTTTATGTGTGAGCTGATATACTGGATGTGGCGGGCAGAGGGTTGGCCTATCGCCAAAGGTGGAATCATAAAGTGTCTTCTTTGGGTTTACGACTGTGTCTGCTGGGATTATGGGTCTGAGCATAACTATCTAGTATGACTATGGGTGTTTGAGAATGTATAGGATATAAATATGTAATATTATATAAGTATAGGATAATATATTACTACATAGTATAAAACAAAGTCGCTTTCTCTGTCCCTATGTCCTTTTGTATGCTTAAATCTTTGAAACTACGCAACGGATTTTGATTCGGTTTTTTTAATAGATAGAGTGATTCAATAGGAAGGTTTATATGTATAATAACATCCATTAAATAGTGGAGTAGGCTATATATTTTATACCCGTCCGAAGCCGGAGCGGGTCGCTAGTTATTTATATAACATATTTAATTCTCATTAAATAGCGAAAGTAGGGATTCTATGCGGCTTTGAATTGAAACCACGTGTTAATACAAAGACAAAGTAACTTTATTTGTGATAGGTTGTACAATTCTTACAATTAGCATGGGCTGCCTCTTCTGGCGTACAATATTGTTTCGATATTAAATGTACCAGTTTCATATAGCCCTAAGTTGTGTTTGGTTAAAGTCAAATGTTTTTATTCAACATAAGTACAAGTATAGTACATTTATTGAAAGTCAAAACATTTGACACTGATTGTATGTTACTTTTAAATTCTACCGTTAGGTATACTTATAAGAGCTGAAGTGGATTTTATAGTCCTGAAATATCTCGTTTTAGAAGACGTATGGTAGGTACTAAATTACGAAACGTTCGCATCGCTTTATGAAGGCAATAAAGATATGGAAATATTCAGACACTTTACCAAGGGACTGAGTCCACTAATGCATCTTAGCAGAATTGTAGTTCAGTAAAATGAAATCAGTAGTTCAGTAGAATTAAAATCGTAGTACGGTGGCATTTTAATGGTGTGAAGTTGTTAGTGTAGTTGTAAAAATTTGGAATTTCGCCATTTCAAAGGCTACGAACGGGGGCCCAAGTCTACTAGTGCTTGTTGCAATAATATCAGTTGGATATCACTTCAGCTACATCGTGAAATTAAAAAGTGACAACTTTTGCATTTCTTGAGGCAAAATTTGACACCTCTGCTGAATGGTGCTGCTTCAATGGTGATATTTAAAATTGTTGCTAATCCACTACCACTACTAATTTGACATTATTACTGAAGTGATATCGAACTGATATTTTACCAAAAGCATTAGTGGACTGGGGCCCGTGTTCATAGCCTTTCAAATGACGAATTTGTCATTTTTACTACTACTGAACTACGATTGTGTTAAAACGCATTAGTGGAGCTCAGCCCCAGTACATATGGTGTACTTGATAAGTTGTACAAGTGCGTGTCGATGCAATTGCGGAAAGAAACACGTGTATCTCTTACTGCACCGCCAGGGTGAGTGGTCGTTCGTTCGTTCGTAAAGTACATTGTTTTGTTGTATTGTATAAGTGTATATTCCAGACTATGTTATTAGCCTTTCAACTCACCTCTTAAAGCCAAATCACACTACATTATAAACCCCAGCACAAGTAAGCGATATCTGAAGATATGTCGATAGAATGGCAGCTGTTATTACGTTTAACGTCCCAAACTCGCACTTTTATAACTAACCTACGTTAACCCATTGTTTTGCACGGATCAAAGACTTATTTATCTTTTTCCTAAAAATAGAGCGGTCGCGAATTTATTTTCGATACAGAAATATGTGGCGGTGACGTAAATGGAGGCAAATGTAGATCGAAAATATGTTTACTAGTTCTCGAATAGAAAATACATACCTACGCATACATAATGACGTCCATGATACAGTAATAGTGATATTTACACCTCTGTCACTTTAGTATTTAGTGAGTAAGATGGATTGACTGAGTATGTATGAAATGGTGTATGGATCTCAAAGAAGTGAAAATGGAATATATGTGAAATAGGGGGGATAACATTAGAATGTGTAAGGCCTGCTTATCTTCTGCAACTTTTAGGAAGATAGTCGTGACGTAATTGTATGTATGTATTTCAAATTAGTAACTGTATTAGATGATAATTAGTTGGTGTATGTGTGTAACATTATAAATTTATTTCTTCTTTCTATCCGATAGTGTGAAAGGCGCTCAACCGGCAGGGGCTGAATACGCGAAACCCTGGAAGCAAGAGAAGAAACACGCAAATAAAAATAAGAGGGAAAAATTGAGACGTGTTTATAGACAGTTGGATGAACACTGATGGTAGAAATAGTGCTAAGTCATTAGTCATCCAATTTTTTTTTTAATAGTTCAGAAAAACTTGAGTTAGTTATGGCCATGATAATATATACAAAATTGACAGCGTCAGATTGGCTAGTTTCAGTAGAAGTGATAATATGTATGCCTTAGGAAAGGCAAATAATAATATGCCCATAGAGCACGTAATGTTGGTTTGAATGAAATATTATAGAGGCGTCTATGGTGCGTCAACAAAGTCAGCAGCTCAGTGAAAGTTGAAAATACAAATAATTATTTTCGGCTGAATATTTAGTCAATTGTGATGCCAAACTGGCTAAATATGTTCGCCTTGGGATAAGATTTGGATCCTCAACTGAAGGAACCGAAGAACAAGGAAGAGAAGAGTTGGAGCTTCGACTTCGTTTTTCTTCGGTTTTAGCGGCTGGCGGCGTTGGTGTAACCATGCCGATGAAATAACAAGAAGTTCAAACGCCGTGGCATCAGTGTTTGTACTTCAGCCGACATAACTTTAGTGGTGAATGGCTTAATAAAAAATTAATAACTTGAAATATTATATCAAGCAAACCATACATCTATGTGTGTTGTCAGTCACATTTCGCATTTAGTTGTCTTAGGGTCATGACTGCCTCAATTTTTTGTAAGTGTACAAACTGTAAAGCTATTAGGTATGAATCGGTAATAAATTATCTTTGTGTATTCGAGCTTTTATTCTATTTTATTTACCTCATCTTATTAGAAGTTAACAATGTCATTAATTGAAACAAAGCTTCTAAGCAAGTTCAATAGCTAATTATAAAACAACATTATTTTCACGACTTATATATTTGTACCTAAATATTCCCTTTTTTATAGGGGTAGTCAGAGGCTTAAGTGCCCATCTTCGAAGTTTCGATACAACTGTTGTCATCTAATAAAATGTCCCACGTAACCAAAAGCTTTCTCCAGCGTAAGTAACACGTACGCTATGTTTGAACAGTCTTGTTTTACTTACAACGTAAATAATAATATGTGTTCCTAATTTATCAGCTACATATCGAAACTGGAACTGAGTGAATTTATTCCACAATGTATGTACAATACAAACACTCCCGGTAACCATGGTAACCTACGAAATATTATATTTCAGATTAGAGTTTTAGTACGTATCCCTATTTTTTTTCAAAATGAAATATAGCCTATGTCACTCAGGGATAATGAAGCTTTCCAAGGGTAAAAGAATTTTTCAAATTCATCCAGTTGTTACGGAGCCTATTCACGTCAAACAAACAAAAAATCAAATTTCCTCTTGATAATATTGGTATAGATTATAATATTGGTATAGATATTTCGGTTCAGGGACGTTAGAATTTGTATGTATTGTTAACTTATGGAGTAAACTAAGATTAAACACTGACTGTCTCTATAATACAACAGAATGCTGAATTTTCCTTCTCGTTCACTTCAGTGTATTAGATAAGGACATAAAACAGGCTATGGGCGTTACCTTAACTGTGATTGGTCGAAACACAAACGTAGCCAATGAGACGTTTAAGGGAGAGTTATAGATTTGCTAAGCAGCCACGCCTGGAAATAAATTGAGGCGTATTGTTTGTAATAATCTGTAAACATATTATGTAGGTTATGTTGACGTACCTACATTGCAGTTAAATACATAGGTAAGTACATACGTATACATTCACGTCTCTTACAAGCTTGATGATGATGATATAGTTTCTCTTTACATACTTTTAGCAAATTTATTTGAGACCTTGCATTGATATAGAATAATGAAATTACTCATACAAAACAAGACAAACGCGTTCACGAACATTAACCCTAGCGGGGTAGTCAGAGGTTCAGGTTTCCATCTGCGCACTTTAGCAACCTCGAACCTTCGTGTTGACCAGATAGTTAGTACTCAATGTGACAGGTCAGCCATGTCGCCATTTACAAGCACTAACTATTACTTACCTGTTCAGGAAACAGGTAGGTTTCCACACGATATTTTTCCTCACCGTGGTATTCGACGTAAATGTGTTTTTATGACGATAATGTACATAGAAATTCATTAAACTCAGTAAACATTCAGTAAACACAGAAATTCATTAATTGGTGCATGCTCAAGCGGGATTTGAACCCCGTACCCACTGATACAGAGTCAAGCCCCAAACAACTGAGCTACATCGAATTACAGTAAAATACTTATACTTACTATCATATATTTACATAATGGGATGAATACTTTGTATTATATCTAGTGTAGGTACTTACACATTGCTAAAATCTTTCACTAGAACATCCTTCTTGTTGGCTCGACCTTGAGATCCACGATCTTGAGATAATGGCCCATTCAAAGAGGACATTGTACAGCTTCCCAATAGTACGATATAATAATATAATACTATATATGAGAGCGGCTGTAGCCCAGTGGGTAAGAACTCGGACTTTTTATGAGAAAAGGTTCTAGGTTCGAATCTCGGCTCTGGCATGTACCAATGAATGAAATTTAAAATATATGTATTTCATTTACGTACATAATTTCCAGTCGCTAACGGTGAGGGAAAACATCGTGAGGAAACCTGCCTATCCCTCGGGATAGGTAATAGACAGTTCCTATATACGGCGATACGGTTCACAACCTTTCACGTTGGGTGCTGTCTATCAAGTGAAACGCGGGCTTCGAGTGACCCATACCTAACATGCCTTCGAAATTTCGGAGATGGGCACTGAAGCCTCTGACTACCGCGCCATAATAAAAAAGGGAGTGTGTATACACAAGTCGTGAAGCGTATGTATGTAATACTGTCTAATTTGGGAAAATATTGCTACGCAAACAACCTAATTATATAGATATGTACAAAAGTGTATAGGTATTAGTATATTACTCGGTATTAATATTCGGTGCTTGTAACAAATGATAATAATTAGGACATTATTACACCAATTGAACTATCCCCTTGGTAAGTTCATTTAAGACTTGAGTTAAGGGTACTAGTCAACGGATATTTAAGTAATATGTACATATTATATATAGATAAATACAAATATAGCATATATAATCAACAATCAGACTGGAAAGGAGAAGAAAAGCGTAGTTATTAACTCTGCCTCCACTGGAAATCGAACCCGAGACCTCACAATTAGCGTTCAGGTGCTTAACCAATCGCGCTACGGAGGTCGCAAAAGCCTGGTCAAAAGTTCGTTCACTAACTTAGCAGTTATAGAGATGGATATTTGAACTCCTGATTACTATGCAAATTTTAATAGTCGTGAATCTTTATCACACTATAATCATACTATAGTATTTTATTATCTGTACCATAATGGTTTGTCATTAGTGACTCGTAAGATGATTCAGTTAGCTCAAAATTAATATTTTTAATAAATGTTTCCTTTTGATATAAAATCTTGGCCAAGGTTATAGAATGTAGACAAAACACATAAAGGCATCATCAAATTATTTTTACAAGCACTTATACGAACTATTTACGAGTATTTTGGGCTGATTTATGTAACTGAACTGAATCAGTTTGAAGGAATCATGATTCATCGGATCAAAATGTGGGTTATTGTGGTAAGTCATAACATTTTGATTTATTTTATGATTTGAGCCGTATTTATGGATGTCGTGTTGGATGAGAATGTTTTGAAGAATATGAAAGAATCGTATCTTGTCTTATTTTCAGGTCAATCAGCCTTCAATTAATCCAATAAGTTAATGAAACAGAGCAAATAAGTAATTAAAGTGTCATGAAAATAGAGTTTCATAGAATAGTAATTTTAATGAATAATTCTATTCCAAATCAGTAATTGCTTGTAAACTAGTGATTGTCATAGTCATATTATAAAAAACATTGCTACCGTGATCTTCAGATCATGATAAATTAAAATAAAAAATACAATTATGATGTTGCCGATTGGCGACTTATTTATTAACTGTATGCTTAAACAAACGTATGCTACACTATCTCCAGATAATTCCTGTTTATACCTGAAATGTTAAATATGTATATCATAGGTTCATTTATATCATAAATCAACGGTTTTGATGTGTTCCCTGTCTTATACAGGTGCCAACACATGAAGACTTTATTTATGGTTATATAATAAAATGTCTAATGAACGAAGCGTTATTCTAAAGAAAACTTGAATTATCATATTTTCCTTGTTTATTATAAGCACATTAATCCACCATTACACTAACCAGTAGGTTCATATCTGGGTGTCTGGGTTTCGAATAGAATTTAACCGACTTCTAATGTTGTAAAAGGCGACTATGAGGTTTTATTAGATATTTTTGGTAGGCTGGCTATCTTACACGACTTTCCCTTGATTTTTTCATGGACCCTAGGAAGTATGTTAGTTACAAGTAGTGTTATAGTCAATGGTGTACGTTTGGTACCAAATAATGAAGAATATTAGTTTACATGCTAGTGTTCTGTTCATTTGATATCCTCAGATTCTTTCGTAGCTTGTTCTCATAAAGGAGACCTTTTCACTTTGCTGTTGACGAGTCAAAAAATCAGCAGCAAAGCGGAAAAAGACAATTTTATGCAGAACTTTCAACTGCTTTGCATTTCGTACACTCTTTATGCAGCCATCTTGTATGGTCGACCCTGAAAGCAAAAAGATATTAATGTAATTTTAATTAGGTATAATTCACTTGTTGTATGTTTCACTCTGTATCAGCCGATACAAGGCTTAATCTTCGGAGCAAGTACTAATGAAAAGAGATTTGCTAAATTCATATATACATTTTCTAACACAAACTAGGGGTTTCCTCATCTACCTTTTTCCCGAAAAAAAATTCTAAGCTTTTCTCTATTCACCACTTTAGTCATTGTACATGTAAGTGTGCTAGGTATTACTGCAAATACTACTACGGATAACAAGTGAAAGAAACTTAAAGTATTAATAAACGAATAAACTTGAGTAGAAACTTTAACCCCGTATAACAAGGAAAACCACGAGCCGATCGTTCTGTAGTAGGAAACTAGTTAAGAAGATATCGTTCAGTCCTTTTCTAAGAATATTTATTAATAACCTGGCGCCGCTCTCTCCGCATGTCATTCGTCGGTATGGTGTGACACATAGAATTGAAAAATGTTGCGATTATACTCTTAGCTGTAGTATTATATTATCTGTGCTCTTAGTATTTGGAGACATGGTTGGTGCCGCGGCTTAGTTACTGGACATCTACTATCTGTTTACAAATAATAATAATATTTGGACATTATTACACCAATTGAACGAGCTCCTTGGTAAGTACATTTAAGACTTGTGTTAAGGGTACTAGTCAACATATATTTAAAAAATGTATACATATTACATATAACTAAATACATATATAGCATATATTATCAACGACCAGACTGGAAAGCAGTAGAAAAGCGTAATTCTTAACTATGCCATCACCTGGAATCGAACCTGAGACCCCACGATTAGCGTTCAGATGTCTAACCGATCGCGCCACGGAAGTCGTCAAAAAAACGAAACGTTTACAAATAGTCACGTGCTAGTCCTGGAGTTATAAATGCTAATTAGCTGCCGTTCTTCTCAGCATGTCATAGGTAGCGACTTAGGGATAAGGAGTAAATGAGATCAATTTGGGATGGGCTAGCAACCTGTCACCACTGTTCCATAATGACATCAAAACCTCAATAATCATGCTAAAAAGTGGCCTAGAAGATATAATAGCTTTAAGGTTCTGACTACCCCGAAGGGATTTAAGGACGCGGATGTATATGAACTTTCAGTTTAGGTAGACTACTTAACGAAATGATTTAAAAGTACCTAAAATATTTACACAAAATCCACAAAAACAGATACGTCACTGAGGTTTCGCGTTCTTATTTTTAGAATACGGCAAAAAATTTCGTTTTCGAACACATAATATTAAAATTATAGATTAGTCAAACAGTTAAGTCTGTAACAAATAAAATAAATCTTTTGTTAGTCTCTGATATGACGTCAATATCGTTATACAAAAGCACATTTTCAACCTAATTTTGCAAAAAACAAATTGATTAAAATTAAAAAGGCAAAACCCCAAACCGCTATACTATTTATCACACTAAATCAAATTAAATTAACTAACACATTTGCAAATCGTTCGTGAAAAGAGACTTTCATTCATCTCAGGTCGTTTGTTAATCATAATATATTCATTAGGATAAGTCGACCATTGGACTTTGTCATCATGCCAATGCAAACACACTGGACCGACATTTCATTATAACCGGTCATTATTTATGGAAGTTGCTGCATCTGTGATGTTGGTAGTTTTAGTAAGGCGATGGAATGGCAACCTATGGTCGAGATAAGATATCTTTAAAGCGCTATGGTGAAGGTACTTTTATTAGTAAACGTTATTAAATTACTGATTTTTCCTTTTCTATCTATTAAAAATTCAAGGTTGGATCTTTTTGAGAGAAATATTAATTAAAAAGTGCGTATAAGAAAAAATTTGGTGTTGAAACGGACAATAATTTGAGCTACCTAACTAAAGTTCGCCTACCAAAAGGGCTTTAAGCAATAATTGTATGTAGTTAATAAAACTGCTATAAATGATACAAATTACTCCGCATACTAAACAGACGTATTCCATTCACCAAGTACTTTTCCACTAAATGCAGCCAAGATCCAAACTATTAATACTCACATAGTATTTATACGCGTCATTCACGCAAAAAGAGATTGCTCTCTCGAACTAATTCATTTCTCCACAGAGTACATTAATCAATCATACATAATTTGGACCAAAGTTTCCAATTTGCATCACGTCCGCTTCCGTTTTGACGTGTAGGTAGAGATCGTAAACCTATTTTGCCTTTACTTCATTAATAATCATATACACATCAGTTACGCTTACATGTCAATGGTTATAGGATACTTTAAGTAGTTTACTTATTACTAAGTACTGTATTTTATGTTGTTTATGTTGTTGTATATTGTATTTTATAAACAAATTGCTTTTATTTTATGTTTATGTTTTTCAATTAGATTTTAACTTGGCACTAAGAATCATAACATCTACACACATACTGCTACGACACAAAAATATACTTCATAATTCCTTCAATTATTTATAACCAATTTATAACTACAAATAACAATGTTTACTTATTAGATAATGTATTTGTGTTTGGAATTTGCACGATGAATGATTATTCATAACTTCTTTTCGTTCTTCACCATTATTTATTTTTACTCATTCATCAGATCCACTTCACTACAGTGGGGGTATGTATGCACCGATCTTTTTATAAAAGTTTAGTAGTCAAGATTTATGTAATCTACACGTAATTTAATTTAAGGAATGTTTAATATTACATTATAATATAATGTAAGGAATTTCTTTATTGTATTTTTTCATCTAAACATACTATATTATGAAGACAAACGACTATATGTGATTCTAATCCCTATTCAAACTAGGGAATAACAAACATACGTGTTTTTAACACTCCAACTATTAGTATGGATTAGATGTTTCTATAAAAACGCCACGTAGCATCACATTAGCCAGAAACGTCAGGAATAGTGGGTTTGTAATTAATGTCCCACCAAGTATGTTGGTATTTCGCCAAAAGTCCATTTTACTACGTCCATGTTCAAACAATGAAATGTGTTGTGGTAGATACGAGAATTCTTCTAAAGTTTAGTGAATAGTCTTAATCTTTTTATTTTATTTATGGTTTGTTTTCTAATTAAGATGCTTATATATTTTGCAGTAGTAGAATAGATCCCCACTTTAGTTGTAGTAGCGTATAAATAGTAGAATTTCGTATGACAAAATACAACAAATTGAATTAATAAATTTTAAGTGAAAGTTTTATATCAATATTAGTGTAACAATCAATCACGCTCATTGAAAATAATAATGACTACAAATTCAACCCAGAACATTTTATACAAAAATTGCATAGCTTGTCTGATGGCACTAGTTTCTAATGTCGTAATGCAAGACCATTTTGTTTTTCAAAAGTTTTCCATGTTCTGTTCATATAATTTAGCAATTGAGTGTAATGTTATTAAAGTTAAGCTTAGTAAAATATTGTTTTGTTTATACAAGATTTTCAAGCATTCAGCATAGGTTCAAAATATCTTTTTATATCATGCGTTTGATTTCGACGTGGCTTATGTTAATATAATATAATAATAATATTTTTAGCGTGTTCTTTCGTATATATGTTGCTGTTAAGAAATATTTAATACTACAGTAGTACGAATTCAAAAAGACGTAGGTATATAAACTGTACATACATTTATCTAGAATTTATCGGTACAGTCTAGACAAATCTCTCACAGGCCGCCCTTGATTTATTCCTAGACTAATGTGCTAAAAGCGCAAATAAACATTTTAAATTCAAAATAAATCGTGTATAAAAAAATAAGCAGACATGAGCGTAGCGAGATTAAACAGGTGGTTCCGTAGAATGTAGAGCTCATTCATTGTAGATTTGGGAATAGTGTGATAAGGACAGATGTGGTTTTGAAGATTCAATGACCTTTTCGATTTTACAAAGGGGCGTGTTTCGATGGTTTGATTATAAATGTGGGTGAGGTAGATGAGCGGTTGGATAAGATTCCTCACAATAAGATTCAGAGAGATGACTCATTGAAATAGGGTTAGGTTAGAAGTCCTATAAATGCCGAGTGTGTATGAAGAGGTGTATACATTAAAGAATTTGGCAGTTAATATATTCTAATGTATTTATGTAAACTGGTTATCAGTTGTAGTATTATTACATATTAAGTATAAGCCACTTAAGGCCCGCTTTTCACTAGATAGACAGCACGTCCTATACAGGTTATCACCTCTCCCGAAGGATAGGCAGGTTTCCTCGCGATCTTTTCGCTTAACGTTAGCGACTGTAAAATATGTAAGTAAATGAAAATCATATTTTAAAATTCAATCAATAATTAATTCAATTAACCTGAGCCGGGATTCGAAACTAGGATCTCTCGTTAGAAGTTGGAGATCTGAGCCACTTGACTACAGCCCCTTACTTCCGAAATTTCTGATATGAGCACTCAAGCCTCTAACTAACAAAACAAGTAGGGAAGCGTATATTATATTTATGATTACACTAGGGACCCGCTCCGGCTTCGCACGGCTATAAAATATGTATATAGCCTACTCCACTATTTAATGGATGTTATTATACATATAAACCTTCCTCTTAAATCACTCTATCCATTAAAAAAACCGCATCAAAATCCGTTGCGTAGTTTCAAAGATTTAATTAAGCATACATAGGGACAAAGAAAGCGACTTTGTTTTATACTATGTAGTGATTACATGTCAACTACCTGGTAAAAAGTTATCACGTTATCTCTGAGTGGTCATAATCAAGTATCATCAACAACTATAAAACTAAACGGAACCCTAAGCGGCGTCTTCATGGGAGTCAGGTTTTTGGCACAATGCCATAGGATAACGAGTGGGGCTACAACCGCTCTCAGCTACGTATCTGTCTGAATTATTGTAGGTACGCTTCATGTTTTAGGTTAGTAGTAGCGCCACCTTGGGATTTGATATAATAATCAGCTGCCTATCTGAATCAGAAGGCTTAATATGAAGCTAGGTTAAATAGCTGTGACATATTGAAACTCCGGATTTAATCGTATACAATATGTAAAGTAATTCGTTTGGACATCTAATAAAAACAAGTGTATACACACTCCCTTTTTATTGTGTCTGGGTAGTAAGAGGCTTGAGTGCACATCTCGGAAATATCGTGATGAAACCTGGCCATGCCTCGGGATAGGTAATAGCTAGTGCCTGTATACGACGATACGGTTAACTATCTATCACGTTCACTATATCTAGTGAATCGCGGGACATGAGAAGTGGAGGAGTGGCCATACCTAACATGGGAAATTAACTATTAACTCTTTTTAGTTATAGAGATACATGGATTTATTCCTTGTAGTGAAGGCAGAGGTTAATGTGTCCATATCACGTCAAAACCGTTTTATAAGTATATAGTCGTCATCATCCATGTATTCATACGAAAGAGCTCAAAAATGCACTTATAGGGTTTACTCAGAAGGATAAGCTTTCAATGCTTTTCCTTTATACATACATACACATCACGCCTGATTCCCTGTAGAGGGGTAGGCAGAGATCACGGATCCCCATTTGTTCCGATCCTGACAGACCACTTTCGCTTCATTGACATTCATACACCTTCTCATACTTTCTCGGCGGTTATAGGTGCTCCTAACGTCACCTTTTTTCAATATAGCGTCTATCTGATTGTTATATGTTTTATTATTATTCCTTTATGGAAGTAATAAATTATACGTTTCTTATTTGTAATCCTATTTATGTAATGCTAGAAAGGGAAGCGTAGCATGAGCGAAAATATGTCAACGACGCGTCGTAAAGAACTGTCACCCGATCTCTAGTCTTATTCTTTTGAAGTTCATTTTCGTTTTACGGTCGTAGAGTATTAATCAAGACGATTTTGTGACGACATACACACCTTTAGGTATTTTGGTGTCAATAAATTTCTCAGTGGGTGTGGCGGTGAGGTAATCCTATTCCTGTGAGATGTTGGTAGGTATCTAGTATGTGTATAGATGTGTACTTAGTAGTCACTAACACTTTTTTAACTTTTGGACTCGCTACATACATACATAGATACATATATTGACGTCTTTACAATCCAAAGTACATAGGCAGAGACGATCGGCGCCTGGGACGATCCTGACAGATTTCCCTTGCCATTCAAACCTTCTCTTACAATTTCTAACGAATGTAAAATACATACACACACAACACGCCTAATTCCCTGTAGATGGGTAGGCAGAGATCACGGATCCCCATTTGTCCCGAATCTGACAGACCACTTTCGCTTCATAGACACTCATACATTTTCTCATACACACTCGGCGGATGGAAAATCTCGTGATAGTTATGTTTAGCTATGAATATAGTAAAAAGTGAAATTAACAGTTAATGGTCTTCAGGGCTGTGAGTAACTAAAATACTATAAATCACACATCTAATATTCAGCTCGTATCTGACTAAGGATAACCTCCCATATTATTGTCTGATGAGCTTTATAACAAAAAAATCTTATAACTAACATGATACAATAACGAAATTCAGTTCAATTGTACCTTTCTATTTATTCTATCTGCCTCGTGGACAGTCTAGAAAACTCACCCAAAAAAACAACCCAATAAAAAGTACAAAGACGAAATTTATGCCTCGCAGAGCGCGTTATGTGGTTAAATAAACATAAAAATCTCGTCAAATTCGCTGCAATAAGGACGTCAGTTAAATTATACAATTAATAATACGATGGGTGGATTCACTCCTACACCTATATTTTAATAGTAGTGATTCACGCTTGTTATTCAATGAATAGGCACGAAAATAGTCAGAAAAATAGAGCAACGAGTTTATTGATAGATTGGATGAATAAAAAAGATATATGCACGTTTATTAGCAATTTATACCGTCGCCTCTTTGTACGGATTATAATAAGGTGATGAAAACAAACTGAAATCACTTGTTTTTGTAGTTTAAGAGATGTAGGTACTAAATTGTAGGTTTTTAGTTCAATCACTTGTATATCTTATAAAGTTAAGTTGCTTGCGTTGGACTTATTTGCTTAGGTACACATATGTTATAACATAACATACATACATATCACCCCAGTTTCCCTGTAGGGCGATAGGAATAGAATCTATCATAGATCCATTTCTATCTCTAACCTGACTAACCGCTTTCGCTTCAATGCTATTAATACACCTCATACATACTCGGTATAACATAACAATATATTACAATATAGAAAGTAGAAACAATACATCAATTAACAGGGTGGTATGCCGTTGGTAAGCCAAGGAACATCACTCCACCTTTAAAATCAATGTGCGAACACACATTTTCATTCGCATGTCAACACGAGGCATTCTGCGAATTCTGCATTACAGCTAATGCCACCTATTGACAGATAAAACTGCAATCCGAACACTGATCTGTCATGACAGGGTGCATAAACAAACGAAGATTTACACGTGTTGCTGAAATAGACTTGGTAAGTAACGAGCGGATTTGATTATTTAAACAACCGTCCCTTCTGCGATGCAAGAAATTTGCAACAATTATAATGTTACAATATTGATTTGATATGGTACAATATTTAAACTATTCATGAGCCCCTTTAGTCTGTTTTAGTAGGACAAGTTTTTATATAACATCCCTTCACAACCGTACCCGACCCCACAGGATAGGCAGAGACTAACGATCGCCACTTGGAACGATCCTGACAAATCTCTTTTTCTTCATTCACACCCATTAACCTTCTAATACATGCTCTTCTGTTCTTCACACTGCGTACACTCACTTTGAGAAGAATGTCTCCAATTAGATTTTTTATATTTAGTTAATTAATTTATTAAGGTTTTCGTCTAAAGCCAAAAGTTGAGATTGTATACTTTATATGGTAAGCGCATAGCCTATGATATATATTGTACTAGCGACCCGCTCCGGCTTCGCACGGGTATACAATATATAGCCTACTTCACTATTTAATGGATGTTATTATTATACATATAAACCTTACTCTTGAATCACTCTATCTATTAGAAAAAACCGCATCAAAATCCGTTGCGTAGTTTCAAAGATTTAAGCATACAAAGGGACAGAGGGACAGACAAAGCGACTTTGTTTTATACTATGTAGTGATATTAACTACACGAATCAGATGAAGACTTCCTCAAAATACTGTCCTCTTGTCCACTAATCACTGGATGATAATTCATACAGACTTAGACCATGCCCCTGCTACATATTTAACGGCGTTGTTCAAAATCCGATCAGGTGTGACAACATGAGGACAACCGTTGCTGAATTTAATTCTTGCATATACGTACATTCACGTTCTTTAATCCCTTTCGGGGTGGACAGAACCTTGGAAACGAAAACATGTCCTTGGTCACTTATGAGCATGAATATTAATAATATTTGGACATACACCAATTAAACTAGCCCCTTGGTAAGTACATTTAAGACTTGTGTTAAGGGTACTAGTCAACGTATATTTTTAAGAAATGTATACATATTATATATAGATAAATACATATATAGCATATATAAATAACGACCAGACTGTAAAGCAGTAAAAAAGCGTTGTTCTTAACTTTGCCACCACCGGGAATCGAACCCGGGACCCCACGATTAGCGTTCAGGTGTCTAACCGATCGCGCCACGGAGGTCGTCAATATTGGAGTACATTACTTGGTGACTAAATTTTAATAGTTGAATTTTTACTCATATGTCTAGTTTTAACCATTTTCTACTCATGCATATGCAATACTTATTTACTACTTCCTCAAGCTGAAATACTTTATTAAAATAAATAAATACTTCACCAGTTTATATTGGCCTACTTTACTATGAAATACTCGTAAACTTCCACTAAAATCACGTAGCTTCGGATTAACCAACAGGAAATATTTGGAACGTTGAGAAAACTATTTTGTATGTATACTAAATAGCTAAGAACTAGCTGCCGTTCTTTCCAAAATGAAGTAGGTGACTAATGATTCAAAGGCTATATAATCTATTAGGCGACGGGCTAGTAAACTGACAATATTCTGGATAAATGGCGTAACAATCTCAACATGAATGATAGAACAAACCAAGGAAATTTTATCTATCCGATGTTGTACCTATTTAAAAGGTATTACAAAACGTGCATGTATATCCCACGAATAAATTTCAGTAGAAAGTTTTTACCCCTGTCAGCAATACAGCCGTGATGTGTGAAGCCTATTGCGTCACATTAATACAAAAATATCCTGTGGAATTCCCGACGGGCCATACAGAGTTGCACAACCGCATAAAATATACGGCAGCGGCCGGTTCGTGCTGGTCTGAGACGCAAATAGAACGCTAACTAGCTGTCTTTCATCCCAGCAGTATTTTTAGCTAGTATGTATATATCTTTTAATCTAATCGGGGTTGATAAAACTTCGGAGACATGTTTTCAGAAAAAAATATAACATAACTTTAGATATTGTGATAGCACTGAAATAGTATATAGTGACAAGGCCCTAACCCATCACTCAACATAATCTCTAATACATTAACCCTTAGTCACCTCCTACGAGAGGAAGAAAAGTAGCTAATTAACATACTATATACATATTCGCGTCCTTTAATCTTCGGGTGGACAGAATCTCGGAGATATATTATCTCCTATATCAATTTTTGGCATGAATATTTAGGTTGTAATGTCATAAGGGAACATTGGTGACAGGTTGCAAGCCCCTCGCCAAATAGATTCTATTTACCCCTAGTTCCTTAGTCGCCTCCTACGATATGCCGGGAGAAATGGCAACTAATTAGCATTCTTTTTACATCCCAGGCTTGTAAAGGGACCCAAGTCAACTAATGCTTATTGCAAAATATCAGTTCAATATCAGATCAGAAATAGTGTAAAGTTGTCAGTGGATTATATACACAATCCAGTACCAACCTCATACTATTACTGATCTGATATTGAACTGATATTTTGCAAAAAGTATTAGTAGTCTTGGGCCCAGGACACATGCACAGGAGTTAACACACTTATATAAGTTACTAGTGACCCGCTCCGGCTTTGCACGGGTATAAAATAATAGCCTACTCCACTATTTAATGGATGTTATTACACATATAAACCTCCTCTTAAATCGCTCTATCTATTAAAAAAACCGCATCTTTTAAAGATTTAACCATACAAAGGGACATAGGGACAAAAAAGCGACTTTGTTTTATACTATGTAGTGATATGCACTGTATAGTTGTAATACTTTCAGTTAGTTTAGCCACTATAAAGGTCGTTGAACTTTGAGCCTATTTTTATTAATACGCCAGAGTTGAATGCCTGTCCCCTTCGATTTTATTCGGAGATTTGTTCACGAAATGAGGCGATCGTTTGTTATAAGCGACTTTGATTGCATTTCCTGGTTTGTGACGTGAATAGTCAACGACTATTCTTTATTCACATTACATATATACCTACATTTATTATCACGTTTATGTGAACAGAACAAAAGCTTCTGTACAATGATCCATACTCAAATAATGTGATATTTTTAATTTATTATTATGAAAGAAAGTAATATTTAGCATGTTGTACTTTGCACAATCAAAAATGGAACCCATACTTTCACGATGTGTGCTGGATGTCTAAAAATCGTGCCTTTTATATGATTATATAATTATTATATTGCGATGATATGGGTGATGATTTGAATATAAGCAATAGCATTAAGTGAATGTTAATCATTGGTGATAATGTACACGCAATCCTGACTTCAATTATGAATATATTTCACGTAAATAGAATACTTAAAACTTGTTCGAGAATAATATGATAATAATTATAAGTTCCAGCTACTACTACGGTATTGCTACGAATTCTGAGGTCACTCGTAGTCACTTGAGAAGAGTGACCTGTCGTTCATTTTCTCCTAATGAATAAGAATTGAATTGACTAAGCCCGATTGTTTTTGATAACAAAAAAGGCATTCATGACCATTAATCCTTTCGGGGTAGTCAGAGGTTTACGGGTCTATCTCCGCTATTGCGAAGGTAACGGTAAGGTAACGTAAAGGTAAAGTAATGGCCACCTCGAACTCACGTGTTAACCAGATAGACAGTACTCAATGTGACAGGTGGTAAGCCATGTCGCCATTTATAAGCACTAATCAATACCTGTATGATTTTATTAAATACCTATATTAATCTACCTATATTTATATCAAATCCAGTATATAAACAAATAAAAATACAGTTTCCTTGGGAACCTATTGATTTAGGAAATCATTAATTTGAGGCTCGAATGCATTTTATTTCGGGCATTCTAACCAATTAAATAAATCACGGAGAAACTAATTTGTCGAATATTTGTTAGAGGCAAGACCATCAGTCTTGTCTTGAGTAGTAAAATGACTGATATTTCTTTTGAAGAACGTAAAAATACAAGAATATTGGTGCCTTTGTTGTCATGCGATTTGACCATCTCAAATGATGTTAGAAAAATGATTTTCAGTGAGAGGAAAATACTGAAATACAGATCAAAAAGATATGTCAATGCGGATTTAAACTATACTTTCTTGATCGTTATATACACATAAACAAATGCTAAACTAGCAAAAAAATAATGATAATTAGTATTATTCCTTTTTGGCACTGTTTATGATAGAAGCAGACTAACGAAAAGTGATAAACAGGTTCGATATTATGTTATCATATACGGTATCGTTGCATATAACGTAAACTAAATACTATTAATGAATTAGTTCAATTACTATGACCTATTGGGAATAAATATAATCATCTATCTTTCTATAATATCCTAAAATCTTCAACTGGAACTTCAAAATAATGCTAACTTTCCAAGTTTCTTCGTATCTCTATGAAAGAGACGATGTAATTAAAATATAATTTTAATTACATTTTAATTACATTTTTTTTTGGCCGGAACGCTAATCGTGAGGTCCCGGGTTCGATTCCCGGTGGAGGCAGAGTTAAGAACTACGCTTTTCTACTGCTTTCCAGTCTGGTCGTTGATTATATATGATATATATGTATTTATCTGTATATAATATGAATATATTTCCTTAAATATACGTTGACTAGTACCCTTAACACAAGTCTTAAATGAACTTACCAAGGGGCTAGTTCAATTGGTGTAATAAAGTCCAAATATTATTATTATTATTATAATTTATAGTACACCCGTTCACCAAAGTTCAAATACATCTCGGACAATAATGTTAAGAGTGCATGAGGTATTGTGTCCCAGTGATAGAGATGCGAACGGCAACTGACAGGGACAAGTGGCGTCATTTGGGGAGGCCTATGTCCAACAGTGGATTCAGACAGATCATGATGATACAGTCAACTTGTATACACCCCGCCATTTCTTAAACAACAATTTCCTTCCGCGCTCTTTCCCGTTCGCACCCATGACAAATATACGTACATGGGAGAGTAAATCACGAAATTAATGGCGCATCAGAAACTGGGGCAGGACGATTACGAAAGCTCACAATCTATTGGCTAATTAGGCGCTGCTTCCGCGGGGCTTCCGGACAGGAATAAATAGCGACGTTGGCTCGAAACCAAGTTATGGCAACGCAGGTGGGTTCGCTTAGGGTTCAGAAGCTCTTAGGTTCGTTTGTAGCCACATATGATATTATTTCCCTCACATTTTCCCTCACCGTAGTATTCGACGCATTTCGTAAATGTATTTTCATAAAAGAACTAAATGACGATACGTAACATACGTCACGCCTTTACGTCGCCAACGGGATAGGTCGAGACTATGAATCGCCTCCTGACTTGATCGAAAATGACGAAAGGACGATAGAAGATTAAATAAAATTAATGACAATAAATAAAACAAATTTTATCGGTATCAAAAATGAATCACGTTACTGGCGTAATATAATGTAATCAGCCGTCTTTCCTCTTGCTTGTCGTAAAAATAACGATGAAGGTTGTTATTTTGTTAATAGTTGAGCGAGAGCCTTACATTAGATTGGTCTAGCTTATAGTTTGTTTAACATACAAATATAAATATTATACAAACAAACTTTCTTCTCTCGAAACACAACTTTTCCTTAAGTCACCTTAACCCTAAGTATTGGGTACAGATTCCTAGTCCATAGTCTAATATATTGCATTGTCACCTACTATTTGAATTCTACGACACAATGGAAAATATTGGTCAATTTCTGCTTAAAATTGGCAATGAATATTTCTAGAAAGTAATACATATACATTATAACACCGTCCTTTTATTCCAGTTACAAACAAAAGTATCTTTCGATTCTCTTAAGATTATTGATCATGAGGACATTGATATTGGAAATAGGTGACAGAATATGAATATTTAATTAACATTTTCGTGGATCCAGAAATAGAAAAGTGGTCAGTTTTTACATAAGTGTGTTAGAATGTCACTCAACGAGACGAGAAGTTACATATTTACTTCAAATTAAAAGCATCTGTGATATTGCCAAAGAAGTTTCCGAAAAAAATTGGCAAAGGTTTTTCCTACAATTTGTTAAAATATAATTAATGAACTTAAAACTGAATCTGGCAGTGAGTTCATTGTAATCTCTATTTAATAATAAGTATTCTATTGTATCGACTGATAGACTCGTATAAAATTATCTGTATAATTATTGTTAATTAAAACAATATCTTGACTATGTATAAGGCCTTAAATAAATTAAATGAAGCTTTCGTTGGGTGTATGAATGTCAGTACAACAAAAGTAGTAATGGGGTAAACGATATTGACTTTTATATTATTAGTTAGATGTAAGAGTAGCATTAACTAATATGTTGACCATTACTCTTTCAACTACAAATAATTTAGTTTAAATTTTAGAGACGTGTTGGTACAATAAAATATTTCGTAATTGATGATAATAGTACGATATGAACTGAAATGGTATGAAAATTATGTACGTTGTTTGAATATATGTATGTATGTCTGAATATATACGTAGGTATACAAAATTCGAAAGTGCTAAGTATAACGAGAAGGAAAATTTGTGCAATGTAATAAACAAAACTACAATAAAATTTTGTACAACAATACTTTTGTACGAACGTCCAATCATTGTTAGCTAACGATCCCTGTTTTCTTAATTATAATATTACAACAATACACCTCGGCTTACAGTCCACCGCCCCACTAAAGTTAAAGTCCCTTGCATAATCTCAGTAGTAAACTAGGTGTGAAGTTATGAATGCAGAGGAGGATATCTCGTTATATTTAGCTCGTAAGCGGCGTGAACTCTCTATTTCGGGGAGGTGGATTTATAGGGGTATCGCCCTTCTTAGAAGTGCTTCCATGCTCCTTTGACTTATGAACGCCTGGTACCTCGTGTGTGAGGTGTATGGATGACAATGAATGAATGGCGAAAAAGGTCGTCAATACGTCGATAGCAATGATTAGGCTTAGGTATATATGCGATAAGTCAGCGACTAAGACATATGACAGTCATATAGACGACATATTGATAAAATGTGATGTTGGAAGTATTTATTACCGCTGTATGTGTTGTTGTATGACATAAGTCTTATTTAGCCATCCCCTACTTAATCTCCTTTCCTCATATAACATAAGTATATTCATGTATGCCTGGACTCTTACAGAAGGCAAATCACAAAGAGAATAGAAATCAAAATGTATAAGAACACACGCATTCGCTAACACGTGATCTTCCTAAACGAATGTGCTATACATGAATATCTCAATAGATAAAAAACAGTTATAACTAAGAGTTTCCTGTGATATTCAGGAAGTGTGTTTAGAATAGGAAACTGCTTCGCTTTATTACAGCTTACCGGAACCAATGTTTCACAAGTAGTAAGTAAGAGTAGCAATTCGTAATATGTGAGCGCGTGTGGTCGCATATTGTTGTTTCCTTTAGCCAATATTAACGGCGTGCTGGAATGCATTAGGTGGAAATGTTGATTAATAGAAGCTAGTTAGTAAGTTGTCGGCGCTATTCTTAGAATGAATGGCCTGGGTACGATTTTGGGTGGTTTCGTGAGGATTGTGTTATCCTGTTTTGTATGGTGTATGGTACGTGACACGTCTATCTTATGTACTTGAAGTCTACTCTTTGGTTTTAGTCCGTTTACCATTTCATTATCCATTTACAAACTCCGTAAATTTGCCTTTTTTATGTTAAATAAATAGAGCATACTTTTGTCATATAGAAAAGCGAATTTATTAACTCTGCCTCCACCAGGAATCGAACCCGGGACCTCACGATTAGCGCTCAGGTGGCTAACCAACCGATCGTGCCACAGACGTCGTCATAAATACGAATCTATTGTAACGTAGTTTCAATCGAGACCAAATCTTACTTTATATAAACCTCAACTTTGTTTATTTTCCATCCTGATGAAATGTGTTGCAATGAGGGACAAATTTAATTAATTTATTGTGTTTAGATGCACTAGGATCAAGCGAAAATACCTATCTAATTTTAACAGCAGTGGTCCATAACATTCTGTTAATACAGATCTCGTTCACTGTACTCTATGTACGTGTAAAATATGTTTATAACTGATTCTGGGTTTGATTAAACACATTTTTTTTGCCCTTATACAATGGTTTAATCTCCCGCAGTAGCACATAAAGGATTCCACCTAAGGAATGTTTGTTAGCACTGGCCGTCTGGCAAGCCTTTGATGTACAAATAGCACCCACTCACACCGGGCACGTGTTGCCGACGTTATCGGCCGCCGATGTTTACACCATCCTGTTCCACATACAAAAATACACGTTGCTAAAGATTATAATAAAAACTGAGATATTGGCTGGCGAAAGATACACGAGATTCGGCCGGATTGTTTGTTTGGCTTCCCGATTGAAAGCAGTGGCTCTTCCATCTGCAGTCGATTGCTCCAAATAGTTCGAGGCACTTGCGTATGTCGACACTTGGCCGCTGGCTGTTTGGCCGTAGGTTGCAGTTCAGTTGCGCACTCGGCTAATGTTTATTTGAGTTTCTCATTTCGTATTTCGTGCCGATTAGGTGCTATAATGGGGTCGTGGAAATGGTTTTCCAGTTGCGTTTTAGAGCTGAGCGAAAATTGTTATTGGGTGGCAAGAGTATAAAATTAACGGGGAACATGTTTAGGTCGTTAACTGCAGGTAATGCATTTTACCAATATGTTACTGCAATTATGCGGAGCTTAATGCGAAACTGTTCGGTGCAAACTTTAACTATTTAGGTGTGACTAACGGATATGAGTACTATTTTAAGTCCTCGTCACTTTTACGCATCAAATTATTGTAAACAGTTTTCTATTCCATGGAGTCTCCCTGGATTCGAAAATTCTTATGCAATAAAATTTTATTGAAATGATTAGTTGTAACGTTAATCTCAAATATCAAGTAAATATGAATACCAGTGACGTTTTACTAAATAAATTCAGTTTTTTCGGGATTTATGATTCAATATTCTGTCATTTTCAATTTTAGAATAGTCTAGTGTAGTTTTACTCAATCTCATGTGTCTCGGAGCACGTGTAGTATAGAGACAAGGCTTTGGAGAGTGTTTTTTCCACTCTGAATGCGAAAACCTAAGACTTAAGTGTGTGCTGCCGGAGGACCAGTGATGCAACCTAGCTGCATCGCATACTGAGACAGCATCTTTTCACTGCATCAAGGTTTCCATTTAATTTAATGTTTGTATTATGTTCTAATGTAAATTGCAATATGCAGTGAATAAACTACTTTTCTTTCTTTTTTTTCTTTAAGTGTTCATTTTACTCAACGACTAGTGCAGATCTTTAGGTACAACGTAATAATAACTTCACTGTGCTGTAAATATTGGCTATGGCACATATACTAAGTCCTCATAAGCTAATCAATCTTATAGTATTTTTTCTCACCTGATCCAGAGCGTGGTGACAGGAACAGTGAAGAAAACTCACAAATTAAACTTATATCTATTAAATTTTATCTGAAACGAATAATTGCCACGTTTTGTCACAATTCATCAGTCTGATTTTCAGGAATTGTTTTTATTGCATAAATAAGTTTAAAATTATGATGATTATCAAATGTAAAAATATTTTTGCATTATATTAGATAGTTAATTATAGTATTTTGATTGGAGATATGTTCAAAAACTGATTTAAAAACTTTCATGCGCTCTCCTGTAAAGTCATGAAAATGAAGAACCATCACTGTTCTTTGATTGTGACGATTTGTTAACGGATCTTGAGCCAATTCAAAAAGAAATAAAAATTGAGTTCATAGCCCTTAGTCGTCTCTTACTTAAAAGAAGATTGAATTATAGTCTCAAGTCAAAAGGTGTATAACAACTAAATCAGGGGTTCCTTTATGCGTCAAGTTTGTTTGGTTATTTTGTGTTCAGTGTTCGCACCTAACACGCCTGTTTTCCGAGTAGGCAGAGATCAAGGATACACATCTCTCCTGATCTTAACGAAAAACTTTCACTTCATTGACACTCATACACACACGGCAGTTATAGGTACTCAAAACTTCACCCTTTTTCAATTTGGCGGCCTCCTGACGTCATATGTTTTATTGGATCGGCCCTTACATAACCGCCCTTCCACTTCACCCACATATGTGTTTTATGTCAATCGACTATCATTCTTCTGCATAATATGTGTGAACAATTTTTACACTTTTATGAGCAGGTATGGTCAGTGTATTGCCTTAGGCATGTAGTGTATGATCACGAAAATGTTGATAGAGATTCAGACGCTCTTCTGTACACGCTACGTTGGGTTTTAATCCCGAACAACCATTGATAACATTAAATTACATCCCCGTATAATATTAAGCATATTTTCCAAGTTATGTTAACATCACCTTGGTTACTTTTAGCAAACATAGGTTTACGAAATATTTCTTTTTGAATGAATTATTGTCCCATCGTGCTCTCCTTTTATAAACAAACGCTGTCACAACCATTAACACTTGCGGGGCAATCAACTCCGCGATTGCGGAGGTATTAATTCTACGACCACCCACGTGTTGACCAGATAGTCAGTACCTACTCAATGTGACAGATGCCAAGCTGTGTCGTCATTTACTAAGTCTTTTTCCTCCTCCTACTAACAGGTTTCCTCGAGATTTTTTCACACACCAAAGTATTTTTATTACAAAAATGTACTACATTTCCATTGCTACATCCTCCGAACTATGAACCTTGTTCCCACTGGTACAAAATTAACTCCCTAAGACAGGGCCACTCGAAATTAATTTTCGAATCTCCTTTTATAATGATCACATCATGTTTAACTAAATCAAAAGCCTTTAAAAAGTTCCGCAAATACCTCAAGCTTTATGTGCCCTTCACCACCCTTTCAATTTCTTTTGTGATCATTTTTAAAGTCAAATTAGTTACTGTAAACATTTACAGTTTTTTGAGATATCCCATAACGGCATTAAGTTTTGAACTGGACGATTCTAATCCTTAGATAGGGTTCAGGTTCAGTCATAAGCAGGAGTGTGATAGAAAGAAAGATAGCTAGAAGCAGCTTGTACTAACGGACATATTGACTACATGCTTAACGTTAAATATTGACTAGGTATATCATGAAATATGTACTTACTACTCTGTAATTTCTCTACATAATTCGAATTGAATATTTAGCGATCAGATATATGTAATTTTACGAGTACCATTTCTACTTATTTATACTAATAACAATATTGAGATAAAACGATTGTTATAAAAATAATACTTCTTTTGAAATAAAAAAACGCAGTTAACTTTGAGCATAAAAAATAACTGAAAATTAGAAATAATTAACATACATGCAATCGGAAAAAGGTAAGATTCTAAGTTTAAAAATATCGAAAGCTTAAGCACAATTGAGAAGATTCTACCATTAACTAGTCGATAAAGTTTCTATAACTATTTAAATAAAAAATTATAACCTTTTTTTTCAGTTCCTTTTTAACGTAAAACTACATTGTATAATCGCGAATTAGTGTTGCAAGTAGCCTAAATACTCACGCAACTCCCGCGCAGCTTTTTAACCACCACACGCACTCTCGCAACGCACTTTGAAGTTAGTCCATAACCCGTCGCACATGAATATATAAATATTTGCTTGGGAGGAAACGTAAATTACGTTCGTTTCCCGGGGCGCGTTAACGGTATGACGCCTAGTCGTGCTTTGAGGGAACTCTGACGCATACGGACTAATTTTGGTACTGCACCAAATCCTAAATTCTGTAAACACGAGAGGCGCGGGCGCAGCGACTATTTTAACGAAAACCATTAATTTCTTTCTCTACCCATGATCCCGTGGATCTATTTATACTGGTATCCCCAAATAGTCAACTTTCTAGAATCAAGCTTTATTAGTAGTCAATAAAGTTTATAGTAGATTGCTTTCTGAAAGAAAAAGATTGCCTATTCCCTTTCTATGTTAAGAAAACCCGTGAGTCACGGAAGTTTGAGGAAGTGCGTGCGTTGATCAAGCAAAGCGTCTTATCACGTTTGAAATAAAGTTTACATTAGAAAAAAAAGATCAGTGTACTAAATCTGACAGTCTATAGTCTACGATGTTTGATGGTTTTATAAATCTTTGTGGAATGTGATGTGATCATTGTACCTTTTCACGATGACTTTATTCTCGTCGTTGCGTCGGGAAAAGAACTATTGTTTGTTTAATGCCTGTAACGAGTATGTAAGATTATTTTCGTTATGAAAAATCTAGTTAATTTGATTGTGGTAGTTTGAAAGCATTATTTACGAGTGAAATTCATAAAGCTAAGGTGGATGTAATGTAGGTAAAAGGGCACATAGAACTTATACTGGTAGACTTGGTGTACTGATTGAAGTAATGATGAAAAAGTTAATAGATGTGGAGTAGAGTTGTTAGAATCCTTAAAGGTGGTAATTGTATTCATGTTTATGTGAACAAGTATGTATAATATATCTTCAATCACAGATTCAAAAATTATAAACAGGAAAGTTCTGATAAATTTCCACTTCATCCACATAATAATATAACGTTACTATATTCCGAAAAACATACTGCTTTATCACGACACTTAATTGTGTCCATAAATCTTTCACTTTTTAGTACATGTGTCTTTTTATTGTGTCTAAACATCCGACACTTTGTTACATTCGCACTCGGTTTAAAGGGAAATTTCCTATTGAAATAGCAAAGTGTTAAAATGTCGTAAATTCTGGCGGTTTATTGAAGAATTTGTTAAATGTCGTTTTGATTGTTTAAGCTCGTTTTACGACGTAACGCACTTATAAAATGAAATGAACATTATTTATAGCACTGTTTGAAAGGGTTGTTGTTAGTCAACATTTTCCAGACTACAAATTTTGACACAGTTTCTGAATACTTGAATGTAACACTGTAATAATTAAGTTCTATGAAAATAACTTTCACGACGATAAATATTAAGTCTAGAATAAATTAAGATGTGGTTGACCGTGTTAATTTCAACAGCCTTAGTCATCAGTCTAGATCAGTGCTGTCCAAACCACTGCACTGGTTTAGATTACTGCGGCCCATTGAACCTTTTTAACCGACTTAAAAAAAAAGTTCGGTTCGGGTACACCGACTACAAAGAGATCTGTACCTACTGCATATAATAATACGGCCCCCCAATGTTTTAGTCTTTTTTATTGGCCCTGGGTCCCATCTAGTTTGGACACCCCTGGTCTAGATAGCTTGAAGGATTCACATATTGATGTTTTTAGGCGTGAATTTTGAGTATTGATTCTTATCTGAGACAGGAATAGGACACAAAAAAACAAAACAAGGTTTTTGAATATTAAGTCCTGTGCTTGAAGATATAAGGATCCTTTACTAGATACCATCTTTCCCGACATGTCGTAAGAGGACACTAGGGACTTGTGGTGAATAGAATCTATTAGGCGGTCTGTTATAAACCTGTCATCAATGTTCTATATGAAAACACAACCCCAAAATACATGCTAAGTGAGCTCGGAGGTATTATATCTCCAAGAATCTGTCCAAATCGAAAGGGATTATAGACATAAATGTATATGTATGTATAAGTTCCTTGACATGTCAACTAACACCATCAGTACTCCTAAATTTCAAGGAATTTTTGTGATCAAAAAAATCTTTTTGAACGAAATGGGTGTATAAATGTCTGTATATGTAACTCACATACCTAAATAACCAAAACCCACCACTACCTTACTATTAGTTACTAGGAATAAAACAAAAAAAAAACAACTGCCATTTTTTCAACCTCTTTTATTTTCACCTACCCTCACTTTTTCAGCACTTCACACGCCTCAACCAGGCCTAACCCCTCCATCACATAGACCAGATTCTCCACCGACGCGTCTTCATCATCATCAAACCACAAATGCAGCATATTCTTGGCCCTGGTCTCATCCGTTGGATTTTCTGTCTCAAAGTATTGAATTTCGTCAGGTTTAAAGCCTAATTTTGCTGCTAATTTCTTCCAGTTTTCTGTCAGGACTGCTGACACTGCTTCCAACTGCTCTGGAGTGATCATTGTGATGCGAGACCGGGCTTTCTTGTCGTCATCGTCTTCTTGGGTCGTGTCTCCTGCCTAAGGAACATAATAATGGGGTTATTAGTGTATATATAGAAATTAATAATATTTAGGTCTCTTATACTATGAATTATAAGTGTTACAAATGTACGATGTCTAAAGACACTAATAAAACTAGCTACTCGGTAAGCTTATTTATAAATTCAATTTATGTAATTATTTATTTTTGAAATCTTTTTAATCTTTAGCACCCGCTAAGAGACTAAAGATTGACGTACATTGAATTTATTGGATATTAGCATATTCACTAATATTCTTTTCACGCCATCAGTACCTGTCTTGGTAAAGGTATGTCACCTCTAGAAGACATACATACATCCAAGTTTATGAAAAAGATGTTACCCATTTTATTAATTATCTGAGACCGGGTCTAAACACGATAAATTTATAAAGATATGTGATTACCTTTATTTTGCCCTACGTTTCGACCCAGTTGCATAGGCCGTGGTCGCGGGAAGACCACGTAGCGGGTAGTCTTCCCGCGACCACGGCCTATGCAACTGGGTCGAAACGTAGGGCAAAATAAAGGTAATCACATATCTTTATAAATTTATCGTGTTTAGACCCGGTCTCAGATAATTAATAAAATGAGTATAAAACGCGAGTGTTTAAAAAAAAAAAAAAAAAGATGTTACCCGACCCAAAATGACTGAATGATCTGAGTGTTTGTTTAATATACCTGTTCAATATCATTGTCTCCCTCTTTGATGAGCTCCGTCTCGATTTGTTCTTCAGCTTCTTCTTCATTCGATTCCTAATCAAATGAAATCATATTATTATTTATATATACGGTGGACATTATTTATTGGCTAATATTATTATGTGAATTCGATACGGTTAATCTTAGATACTATACTAATGAAAAAATTAAATGGTGTACAAAAAAGACCAACGCGTTCACGACCATTAACCGTTGTGGGGTACTCAGAGATTCAGGTTTCCATCTCCGCAATTGCGAAGGTAGTGATTCTGTGGTCACCTTGAACCCACGTGTTGAATAGTCAGTACTCAATGTGATATAAAACATTTTAAATTTTATTAAAAAAACACGAATTTTTTCATTCGATTCCTCAAAAAACAGGTAGTTACAAAAATGTTATTTTATGGACATGGTCGTATGTTATGGTAAACCAACTAATAATTTTGGATTATTAGTTGGGGAATTTAAGATGTCTCCTTTCTCTTTCAGGAAACCAACAATACCTTGCAACCTAACCTATAACCATTCACTAAGCTACAGAACTCTTATCTACACGTAGTTGGGAGGTATCTCACCTGCTTGGCAGCCTTCTCCTCGTTCCCGTTCAGGCCGTTAGATGTCGCCGCTGCTGCACTCGCCGCCACGTCACGACTCACGCGTTTCACCTACAAACATACATAATATATCACTACATAGTATAAAACAAAGTCGCTTTCTCTGTCCCTATGTCCCTTTGTATGCTTAAATCTTTGAAACTACGCACGGATTTTGATGCGGTTTTTTTAATAGATAGGGTGATTTAAGTGGAAGGTTCATATGTATAATAAATAGCCAGAAGTGCGAAGCCGGAGCGGGTCGCTAGTAAATAATAAAATGTTTCTTATGTTACTTTACATTCATAGTAGTGGTCTTGGCACCGATCATGCATCCCCATTTATATCGATCCGGGCACATCACTTGTTTCAATGGCATCCATACAGCCTTAGTGCTTATAGACAATTCTAACGTCACTCATTTTCAATATTTCACATTCAACATCTCCTGGAAGAGCTGGATGCCGAGGACATGGATGAAGCTTGGGACCGTGTGTCCACTGCTTTTACTAAAGCTGGTCAGAAAGTCCTCGGTTATAAACGCAATAAGCAAGAACCGTGGATGTCTCAAGAGTTGTGGTCTACGATAGAGAGAAGGCAGGGTGTTAAGATAGAGCTGTTGGCAGCTGACACCACAGTTGCAAAAGACGCCCTTGGTGAGGAATACACTGCCCTACGTCTCCGAATCAAACAACTGGCCAGACGAGACAGACGACGCGCCGCAGACGAGCTGGCGGACCGGGCTAACGCAGCAGCTGAGATAGCTAACATGAGGGAGTTGTATGACGTTACCAAGCGCCTATGCAATAAAAAACTCTCCTCCAAAAAGCCGCTGAAGGACGCCTCGGGACAACTGCTGTGTACCACAGAGGAACAACTAAAACGATGGACTGAGCACTTCTCCAACCTGCTCACCATATGCCAAGGCCAATCAGTAGTTGCTTCAGAAAGCCCCAGATCGCTCCTAAATCTGCCTACGACTCCACCAAGTTACGAAGAAGTAGTTGCCGCCATCAAACAACTGAAGGCGGGTAAGGCACCGGGAGTAGACAATATAAATGCGGAGCTCCTAAAAGCGGATCCGGTTAGGTCAGCCGAATTACTTCAGCCTCTCTTACAGCGTGTTTGGGAGTCGGAGCGTGTTCCTAATGGGTGGAAGCAAGGTTTGCTAGTAAAGGTACCGAAGAAAGGTGACTTATCAGCCTGTGATAACTGGAGGGGTATAACCCTTCTACCCACGGCGGCTAAGGTACTGGCAAAAGTACTCCTCAACCGTATGTCCCCTGAAATTGCGAAGACACTGCGCGAAGAACAGGCCGGTTTCCGTCCTGGACGATCATGTACTGACCACAAGAACACCTTGCGCATACTGATAGAGTCGTGCGTGGAGTGGCGAGCCGAACTTTTCCTGGCATTCGTTGACTTTGAGAAAGCGTTCGACTCCGTGCAGTGGAGCGCACTGTGGTCCAGTCTCAGGAGGAGAGGAGTACCCGGCAAGTATACAGGGTGGCGCATTCAAAACGGTCAGTATGGGGAAGTCTGAAACTATAAGAGATACGAAGATTTGTTCTTAGGAACCATGTCACCGATTTTGATAAAAATAAAAACTGCATTCATACTTTCTTTAAAAAATTAACTGTATCCTGTACGGGAATCGAACCCGGTTGCTTTGAAAAAATAAACTTGCCCTTTTCGCTTTTTCTTTTTAAATATCGATTGTGTAGGTCTTAAGCTGTAACTTTCTCTATGAAACATGATGTCCAAAATGAATAAAATGCATTGTTTTGGCATACTTTAGTTTATCATAGTAGTTTACATACACCGTTACAATACTCAACAAACTCAGACATGTAAAATTGTCTCTATGGCTTTTTGTAGTTTTGTACCTCTCTATTTGTTACATACACATACACATACATTGCATTAATCCTTTTAGAAAGTTTTGTTATCTACAGTAATCAAAAACTAACAATCTATTGAAAAGTCTACTTAAAGTGACATGAAATTTTCAATAGTTTAACACACTATTGAAAATTTCATGTGGGGTTACGTTAAGAATGAATTTTACAAAACAAGCTATGACACCGTTGAAGACCTAAAAGTAGCAATAGAGTCAAATTTAACGCAAATTCACCACATGAAAATACAAAATTCAATAGTAAGGTCGTTACCTAACGTTACCGTGTTGAATATTGTATTGTAAACAACGGTGGTCAACCTACTATGATAAATGAAAGTATGCCAAAACAATGCATTTATTCATTTTGGACATCATGTTTCATAGAGACATTTACAGCTTAAGACCTACACAATTGATATTTAAAAAGAAAAAGTGAAAAGGGCAAGTTTATTTTTTTCAAAGAAACCGGGTTCGATTCCTGTCCCGGTTACAGTTGTTTTTCCAAAGAAAGTATGAATGCAGTTTTTATTTTTATCAAAATCGGTGACATGGTTCCTAAGAACAAATCTTCGTATCTCTTATAGTTTCAGACTTCCCCATACTGACCGTTTTGAATGCGCCACCCTGTATAGGTATCATCCAGTCCCTATATAACGGCAGCATCTGCAGGGTGGTACATGAGCGGGTTCTAGGTGAACCAATTCCGATGGCCACAGGGGTCGAACAGGGTTGCCTCCTGTCACCACTGCTCTTCATCATCCTGCTGGACGACGTCATGAGGAATGTCACAGTAACACCCAGAGGCATTCCGTGGCACAATGGCTCGCACCTGGAGGACCTAGACTACGCAGACGACATAGTGTTGATTTCGCCTTCACTATCCGATCTCCAAAGGAAACTTGACTTGTTAAAAGAGGAAGCTCAAGAGAAGGGACTACGAATCAACGCTAAGAAAACCGTAGAAATGCGTGTTCAGTCATGTGAGAAACGGCCTGTAATGCTCAACGGTGCCCCACTAGAATCTGTCGCAAAGTTCACTTATCTCGGCAGCATGGTGACTGAAAGTGGTGGAGCTAGTGACGACGTTGACGCCAGAATAAGGAAAGCGAAAGGCGCCTTTGCCCAGCTAAAACCGGTCTGGGACTCTAATGTGCTTACCAGGCGGATCAAGATTTCCCTCTTCAATTCCATTGTGAAGTCTGTTTTGCTCTTCGGCAGCGAGACGTGGAAGGAGACAAAGGGACTGACGAACAAGCTGCAAGTGTTCGTCAACAAATGCCTGAGGTTCATACTTCGCATATTCTGGCCGAACACTATCAGAAACGAGGATCTATGGAAGCAATGCCACCAAGTCCCAATCAAGCGTGAAATCGCTCAACGTAAATGGAAGTGGATAGGGCACACACTCCGAAGACCGGAAGACAACATCGCCAGGGCAGCATACACATGGAGGCCGCACGGGAGCAGACGCCCAGGCCGGCCGGCGCACACCTGGCAGCGCACAGTCGACGCTGAGTTGAGGGCGGCTGGGTTGAGTTGGAGGGACGCGGAGTGCAAGGCACAGGATAGGAGCGGTTGGCGACTTCTCACGAAGGCCCTTTGTACCACTGGGGTACCATAAGATGATGATGAACATCTACAATGAAAAAAATCTGGTTTATTTAGAAACATATTGAAAAAGGGTAACGTTAAAAGTACCTATAACCGCCGAGTGTGTATGAGTGTCAATGAAGCAAAAGCGGTTTATCAGGATTGGGACGGATGGGGATCCGTGATATCTGCCTACCCCTCTACAGGGAATTAGGCATGATGTACATGTATGCATTAACTGTCAATCAGTCTTCAACACTCTACTGCGGATTAGTAATCAGCAACATACTAATTTCTTCTATCAGAACTCAAACAGTTTCACAAGTTTTAACCTTAGCGGTAACTACGATATGTTTAAGTTTCCATTTCCGCAATCGCGGATCCGTGTTCTTACCATATCATCCAAATACTCGGACAGGCGGCCTATTGGGTTGTTGGTGTGCACGAAAAAGTGCGGCGACCGTCTGGCCAATAGGCGCAGCGCACGCCAGCCCCACGCCGCGTCAGTCACCGCTGACGTACCGCCTGACAGCATGTAGGTTTCTGTAAAAAGGCATACTTAGACGTAAATCCTGATAATAAATAAATAATTAAAGGAATATAATATATATTTTTTATGATACGAATTATACCTCAAAATGACAAAGGAGATATTATCCCTAGGTGTTGTCCACCTCGAAAGAACGAAAGAGATTAAAGGTCTTGAATGTATATGTAATTTACATGAATTAGCTTATGACAGTCCACTTTTGGTCGATACTAATTTTATTATTATAAATAAATAAAAAAGTTTCCATGAAGTCCTTTTTTTAAACTTGGGGCATTTTATCTAGGACCTCTTTATTATAACTACAAAATCATTCTTACCTAGGTTAGGCATAAAATCTCTCTCCTTAGTCCTGCAAGCAGCCAAGTTATCCGGACAAAGATTCCATAGTTTGGTAAGCTCATTACTGTAACAAGAAAAGGAATATTAAATTAGCTTTTTTGTTAACGTTTTGCATGATTATAGTTTTAAGAGATTCGCGATTTATACTCATGATTAATAAATCAGTCTGCCCGTGACCAAGGCTACTGCAACGTAGCCGAAACGTCGGGTAAATAATAAAGGTAACTTTATTATATAAAAACTTACGCGATAAGTCCCGTTAGTTATTAATATTGATTAATAATAAAGATAACTTTATTATATAAAAACTTACGCGATAAGTCCCGTTATTTATTAATATTGATTAATAATAAAGGTAACTTTATTATATAAAAACTTACGCGATAAGTCCCGTTAGTTATTAATCATGAGTATGAATCGCGAATCTCCTAAAACTAGGCTTATTCAAGGCGACAATGATTAGTGTATGGCTTTCACATTAGTGAACCAGAGGCGTGAATATATGTATATGGGCGTTTTGCAGGGGCAAAATTTTTTTGTGACAGGGTTATATTTTCTAAAATATGAGACCTATTTTTTTTCTAATATTTATTTCGTATAGTATTGTAGCGTCTAAAATCTGGCAAGCATGTTTGATTATGTTGTCTTAGTAAATAAAAAAAATACAGCTTTTCAAAAGTCCAAATGTCATGAAACATGGGGTGTGACTAAGCCGTTTTTTTGTACTCCTGCCTTTATAACTAAAATTCTAAGCAGAATTGAGGAATATTTTTTGTTTACAGGTGTTGTCATATAAATTTGTTATTAATTATAAGTATCAAACCTACAATCCAATAATAAAAAATATTGTTCACACGCACTTACTTTTGTGACTAAAAAATCGGTCAATGACGTGGTGCTCCAAAATCGCAGATATTTTTTCTCCTACTAATTAGACTATTTAAGAAAAAATAAATTGTAACACATGTTTCGAAAGAAAACAAACTCGGCCATTTATTTGCAGCGACGGGTGAATAGAGATTGTTTCTGGGGCCGAGATAATGAATTTCAAAGTTTTTGGTGTTAAAAATGTAAAGCATAACCCGTCAATGACGTGAGTCGAGTCAGTATTTTTTGGGAAATATTTTTACTGCCGGTTTTTACATATAACTTAAGAAATGTTGTCAAAATGCCTCCAAAACAATAACAACGCTATCACATAAGTTTTAGGTAATGTTTTGCAGACACGTTCGAAGAAACTCAAAAACGTGGTTCGTAATTTTTGTCAAAAACCTGTGTTTTGTGGTTTATTTTTAAACACGTTTTTGACAATAATTGCACGGTATTGACATTTTATTCAACTTAAGATATAATTACTAGGATTTAAAGTCGCGAGAAACTTTTAATAGGCGTAATTCGTGAGTTTAGACTTCAAAGATTTATTTCTTCTTCCTCTCAGTATATATTCCACTGCTGGAGATACGCCTCTCCGATAGTCTTCACCTTGATTACAACACAAGATTTATTTAACCTATTTCCTTTGATTTTGTTTGTACTTAAGCGATTTATTGCAGGGTTTCATAGCCTTTCAATGTTGAGACCATTATTTCTGAACAGATGGCTCGATATAAGAATAAACCAATGGCTCTATTCCTTTCGTAACCCTCCTTTCACTACTCGATTGCTTTCATGACTCTTCGGACAAACCCAACACTCACCACCATACATAACCTTAGGAACCAGAACAGCGTTATGGATAGCCAGTCGTGCCATTTCTGACATCAACTGACTATACATCATACCACTCACAGCCCCATTCACCGCATTTCCCTTCTTCACTCTTGTAATTTCCATCTCTTGTAAACACACTTCCCACATAAACAAGCTCTTAGTTTAATAACTCATTCTGTTATACTTTCCAGTCTCTCAAAAACCATACATTTCGTTTTTTATTTACATTCACCTATATACCTTTTTTTTTTAAAAGCTTTACATGTAATATCCATCATCTCCTGCAACTCATGCGTGATTGTTTTCTACTATTAAGTAGCAGCAATTTAAGTTAAGTTTTTAAGTACACCTACCACATTTAATAAGTTATCGTGTCACATTTGTTCTAACATCAACTGACTAGACATCATACCGCTGCTCAAAGTCCCATTCACTGCACTTTCCCTTCTTCACTCTTCTTTCAATATTACCATCACAGTTTCCTTCTCTTGTATGCATACATCCCAAATACACAAACTCCCTCACTTGTTCCAGTTCCTTACCATTCATTTTATTAACACATACTTTTGTCTCTGAAAATTCTTAGTATTGGTATTACTTACTTTCATTTTTTCTTTCAAAAGCCTTACATGTAATGTCTATTATCTCCTGCAACTTATTAGTCGAAGCAAGCAACACTTGATTGTTCGCGTATAAGACACACTTGATGAAAAACTCGCCTACATTCATGCAAATCTGTCTAGCAATCACCCATAAATAGGTTGAAGAGCCAAGGTGAGGCGAGGTGAGGTGAACCCTGGCGAACACCCCGACAGGTGGCAAATCAGTCCGTGCAACCATCACCCACTCTCACACATGTACTCGAACCATAATACAATGATTAGAGTGCACGCACAAGCTGACCCTCCAACCCAAACGCAGACTACGCTTTCCACATTTTAATCCACCTATTTACCACCCTATCATAAGCCGTCACTAAGTCTCAATCAATGAGACTATGTTAGTTCACTGCTAGACGTAAGCCTCCCTAAAGTAACACCACAAAATACGATCACACGTGGCCCTCAGCCAACCACTACCAGCGACCTTTTTCAGGTCATCCGTCCATCTAGCAGGGGGGCGTCCTACACTACGTTTGCCGAGATGCGGTCGCCATTCGAGAACCGCTTTGCTCCAACGGTCATCGGTTCTGCGACAGACGTGACGGGCCCACTGCCACTTCACCTTGCAACATCGATAGACAATGTCTACGACTTTGGTTCTCTGCCGGATAATCTCGTTCCGGACTCTGTCCCTTAACGAGATACCCAGCATCAAACGTTCCATTGCTCGCTGAGCAACATGTAATCGGTGAGCCAGCCCGACTGTCATGTACCACGTCTCGGCACCGTATGTCATTACAGGTAGGACGCACTGATTGAAAACCCTGGTCTTAAGACACTGCGCTAGTGGCGACGAGAAACGCAACTTCCCGAATGCTGCCCAGCCCAGCTGCACTCTTCTGAAAATCTCACGCTCGAAGCTGTCCCTACCCATTTGCAGAACCTGGCCCAGGTAGACATATTCCTGGACCACTTCGATCGCTTCTCCACTGATCGTGATCGGCCCCGGGACAACGAGTTCAATGAACATGACGTTCATCCGGAGACCGACCGACCGTGAGGCAGCGTTAAGACTGTGCAGCATTCCCTGCAAATCCTGCAGCGACTCCGCCATTATGACAATGTCGTCAGCGAAGCGGAGATGTATGAGGTATCTGCCATTGACATTGATACCCATCTCAGTCTAATCCAGAGTTTTGAAGACGTCCTCCAGTGCGTTCGTGAACAGTTTTGGGGAGATGACATCCCCCTGTCTCACTCCTCTGAGCAACTGTATAGAACTCGTCTTCCTGTTTTGGACTTGAACAGATATCGATGCCACGCTGTATAGGCTCCTCAACACCTGCACATAACGCCAATCGACCTGGCATCGCTGCAAGGATTCCAGAACAGCCCAGATCTCTATGGAGTCAAAGGCCTTGTCGTTTCTAATTCTATAAAGGAGCAATACACCTGAAAGTCCTTCGCTAGAAACTTCTCGGTGATGCTCTTTAATGAGAAGATTTGAACCATGCTTTTCTTTTTGAATCCTGCTTAATCCTGTTCGATAGCCCACTAACACAATACAAATTTATATTGTTTCACCTTTCTGCTTTGTGTGTACTTAAATATTACATGAATGTACATGTGTCTTTATGGTATTACTGTGAAATTAAGTAAAAATAGTTTTCTATTCAAAAATAATGAAATGCAAAAAAGTAGGTACCCACGTAATCTATTTAAATATTTTATTGCCGTTAACGTAGCTCCATTTATGGCTATTTGTCAAAAACGTGAACGCATTTGTCAAGGCACGTGGCGTTTATTTTTTGGGGGGGTTATTTTTCCTAATTTAGGGGGCTGTAAGCATGGCGACCTATACCACGAGTTAGCTGGCTATGAAAACTATGCATTACATGTAAAAAAATCGGATTTTGAAAAAAATATGTCAATAACACGTTTCGTGCAAATCGCCCATATATGGTGTACAAACCTTCCCATGAACACTTTATTCTGTGCTTCGTATTCCTTAACAATATCCCCTAAGGGCCGACGTCTCTTTCTGCTTTTCTTCATATCTTCAGGCGTATCTGACTGAACAGGCGGCTTTGGTTTCTGGAATTCTGTAAATAGAGAAACATTATAGCGTATACTTATAGAGCAATGCTTTAGTAACCTGTCACTAATTATCTTTATTGATAAAATTGCCAACCCAATGGTAATATTAAAGAAGACGAGAATATAGTGGTTTCGCCCTGACGGTTAGTGAAAAACACAAAGACAGTATATGTGCCTAAACTTTAAACTTCTAGTCACTACATCGCACATCCGCTAATATAGTGTCATAAATCAAAATCTTTCAAATTTTAAAAAAGTAAGCCACTGTTGTTAAAATTTCATGTATTTTATTCTACAAAAACACCACACTTCTAGTTCCACAAAAAACCCTCCAAATGGCGTTGTGATGGTATAATATTAGAGAAGATTGTCCCCCGCCTTTCCTCAAACAGTGTTACATTTCGCTTTGTGCAAGCAACAACTCGAAAAGTTACAGTGTTTTTCCTACCTATTTATCGTACAAGACAATCATAAGTCAAAATATAGAAAAATCTATGCAAAAAATATAACTCAAAATTGTTAACCTAATTATGACAAAATGTCTAATATCTTTTCTAAAAAAGTGTCATAAATGTAGTTTAGACGGCTTTTTATTTAATTTATTATTAAAAACTAAAGAGTACGTTAAAAACTGATTCTAGTAATGTAAGGCAAGTTACTGGTTAATAAAGATTTATATTATAAATAACTAGTTTTTTTTTTTCAAAAACGTTTTTGCCTGTACTGAAAAAACATGATTTTTGAGTTATGATAGTATTTTAGCGGGTGTGCGACATAGTATAAAACAAAGTCGCTTTCTCTGTCCCTATGTCCCTTTGTATGCTTAAATCTTTGAAACTACGCATCGGATTTTGATGCGGTTTTTTTAATAGATAGAGTGATTCAAGAGGAAGGTTTATGTGTATAATAATATCCATCAAATATTGGAGTAGGATATTCAAGGTGGCGCATTCAAAACGGTCAGTATGGGAAAGTCTGAAACTATAAGAGATACGAAGATTTGTTCTTAGGAACCATGTCACCGATTTTGATAAAAATAAAAACTGCATTCATACTTTCTTTGAAAAAACAACTGTATCCAGTACGGGAATCGAACCCGGTTGCTTTGAAAAAATAAATTGGCTCTTTTCACTTTTTCTTTTTAAATATCGATTGTGTAGGTCTTAAGCTGTAAATGTCTATATGAAACATGGTGTCGAAAATGAATAAAATGCATTGTTTTGGCATACTTTAATTTATCATAGTAGGTTTTCTAAGTGACCACCGTTGTTTTCCATACAATATTCAACACGTTTAGGTAACGTTTTACTATTGAATTTTGTATTTTCATGTGGTGAATTTTCGTTACAATTGACTTTATTGCTACTTTTAGGTCTTCAATGGTGTCATAGCTTGATTTGTAACATTCATCCTTAACGTAATCCCACAAGAAATTTTCTAATATGGTTTAACACGTCACTTTAAGTACACTTTTCAGTAGATTGTTAGTTTTTGATTACTGTAGATAACTAAACCTCCTTAAAGGATAAATGCAATGCTAATGCCACATGAAATGGTGTATGTAACAAGTAGGGAAGTACAAAACTACAAACAGCCATAGAGACAATTTTACATGTCTATTGAATATTGTTACGGTGTGTGTAAACTACTATGATAAAATAAAGTATGCAAAAACAATGCATTTTATTCATTTTTGACACCATGTTTCATAGAGACATTTACAGCTTAAGACTTACACAATCGATATTTAAAAAGATAATGTGAAAAGGGCCAATTTATTTTTTCAAAGCAACCGGGTTCGATTCCCGTACTGGATACAGTTGTTTTTTCAAAGAAAGTATGAATGCAGTTTTTATTTTTATCAAAATCGGTGACATGGTTCCTAAGAACAAATCTTCGTATCTCTTATAGTTTCAGACTTTCCCATACTGAGCGTTTTGAATGCGCCACCCTGTATATTTTATACCCGTGCGAAGCCGGAGCGGGTCACTAGTATTATATAATTAAAGACAACGTGAATATACTAGGTTTGCCCTAACCGTTAGAGAAAACACAAAGACAGTATATGTGCCTAAACTTTAAACCTCAAGTAAATAAATATAACTGACCTGGACATCCATCATTCTTCCAGCTATTCCAATGTTCTTCTCTCTTAAGTATGCCCTTGACATATTCGGCAAAGCATTTCCCATCCGGAGGGGTTTCTGCCAACAACTTGTATATCAGCGCTGTTGTTTCTTTTATCCAGTCTTGTTGATCTTGCTTTAGTTCTTGTGTGTCACTAGAAAAAAAAACAAAAAAAAAACAGTTATTCTTTTTGTAACATTACAGTTAATGGTACTTGTTGGAATAAAAGTCACAGTAAAATATAAAGACCATAGTAATTAAAAGAGGCATTGTCATTGTTGCACACAAATTGTTTTGGTGGTTACCCAAGTTTAGCTCAAAAGAAAATATTCTTACTTCAGTAACACTCACAAAATATCTTAACTATAAGTAAATATCTAATATGTATCTAAGCTAGCATGTTTAAGTAAATACTGAAAAACTATACTCACACTTTAAACTTAACAGTAGAAGTTAGATACTGGAACAGAATTAGAAACTGGATAAGGACACATCTTCTGAAGTTTGAATCTGACAGTTGAAGCTCTAACAACTTCTGATTGGTCAGGAATTTGGCAAAATAGTGTTGTTCCTTAGACTCTTGCATCTCAACGTCCATCCCCACTGGTTTGAGTCTGTTCATCTGTGTAGTCTGCAGTTCCACAGACTCTAATTTATAGGACGAGAAGGCTGATAAAACACTACCGGAATGCTGTTGAGAAAAGTTCATAGAATAGTTAATATTATCAACATAGAATTAGTTGTATTATAAAAGTATAATATAGGATTCTAGAAACAAGTATAAAAGATTAAATTATATTTTTAATATACAAACTATACATATTCATTATAATTTTTGTTTTACTGGTTGTGGTAAAATAATAATGTACAGTAATACTAAATACTTTGTTTTATTGATCGCTTTGATTTAATTGATGGTATGGTTGATGTTTCCAAAGGTAAGCAGAACTTTTAGATTTAATTCTCCATAGAACATAACTTTATCTAAATGTTTATATGTATAGTGACTTCCTATATAGAATACTAAATGGACAGTAACTATAGCCACACAATAAAATACTATCCTGAACACAAACAAAGATTAATCTAACTGAAAATATATATATTTATCATACTTACAGCAACAAATGCCTTCCACTGGAGCTTATTGTAACAAGTATTAGGATTGCGGAAGAAGTCTTGTAAACTCCAAAACTTGCAATACAAGTTATAGTCAATGGCAAGCTTGCTTTTATCTTGGTCCACTACCATTTCCTCTTCAAGAGAGTCTTTAAGAGTACTGGAGCTGTCAGCACCAAACTCTGTCACATTTTCAAGGTTAAACTCGGAAACTATATTCAACCCTGATCTCTCTGAGAAGGGGAAAAATTTAGCCAAGAACAACAGTATCCTTCCACAAAATATGGTGTTTTGAGACCTTGAAAGTCGTCTCAGAAGGTCATTGCACATGCGAAGTAGGTTATTTTTGCAAGCGCCGAAAAAGAGATCTTCTTTCCAAATGCTAACTCCGTTTTCAACATAGCTGAACATTTTCTCACATTTATTCAGAGTCAGGGCGTCAAATATGTCCCCGAGTAAGACGACGGGCATAGTTGGGGTTGCCATCTGGCGTCTACAGCATTCGATGCAGAAACATACGTAGCTTTCTAACTTTTCTTCATCCTTCAAAAGAAGTTCCAGCAGTTTATCTCGAAACGCTTGGTCCATGGCGGCTTTTCGATCAGCTTCTGAAGCTGTGGATTTAGTGAGAGAGTCCAACATGTCCACATTGCTGGAGGCGAAAGCTTCAGACAAGAACTTCTGTAAAAATAATGGAAATTTCAGAAAAAGAGTTGACTATGTTAGGTTATGAATTTGGTACGACACGTAACTAAGAGGACCTACCTTATATTTTTTACGGAGCTCTTCGAAATCATCGTAAGTATTCATTTTTACAAGTTATTATCATTGATATTATTTACTTGTATATACTAAAAATGATTATATGTTTACGGGCTCCACAAACAAACTTTCTAGTGATGCGATTGTGTTTTGTGATATAATATTATTTTAGTGATGTGATTAGAAAAAAATAGTATCAGTATTCAGAATTAGAAAATCAATTATTTTTAAATTAAATGAATGTTATGCTATGATAGTTTAATCTCAGATTTAAAACTAATATGCTAATGTTTTTCCAATATTTCAATTTGTGTTGTGTACTATTTATTTGGTAGTAATTTGTAGATTTTGGAAATAGTTATGATTACAAAACAACTCTGCTTTACTTAATGGAATTAAAACAAATATCCTAATTTAATATCGTTTTTCATATAAATGGAATCTTATCCGGTAATTTGATTAAACACAGTTCAAGTCATAATAATATAACCTAATTTTGTGCGTTTTCTTTGAAACTCTAATGTATTTTTTATGAACTGAAACACACTTAAGCTCTTGTTATTGCTTTGTTTGTTTGACAGCTGTTTTGTGTCGTGTCGTCGTTTAGCGTCCCCAATATTTTGTATTCCATTGAGATCTTGGGGTAAATCTTTACCTTACCTAGGTGCCAGTTTGAAAATCCTGACACCAATCCTACACACATTCCTCTTTTATACTCAGATGAAATCTAGATTTTAGAGTTCAAGACAAGATACCGATTCGAAATGGAAAGAAACATGAGGTAAGTTATACTTTCTCTTGCCATTTTATTTGTTAGATACTTTGTAATATGCATCTTCTAAGTCATTCGTAATCGCCTATCGACTATATTTCTTAAAAAGATTTCGTTTATATGACCTGGGCTAAACCTACACTGGATTCAGAGTTGTTTGTTTACATACACTTGCTTTGTTTGTGTGTTTATGTTTTTGTGATAAAAGAGCAAATACTGTGTGAAAAATGTTAAAACATAAATGAGGCTTCAACTATTTAGTGGTTTTCAGTGTACGAGAATATCAATAAGCATTACAGAAACTGTATTTAGTACTCTTCAATTACACAATTGATTTTTCACATTATCATGTTAAGAATTTTTATTATGGTCGTTTATCTCAATAATAAAGTAAAAGAACCAATTGAATTACCACAGTATAAGCAATTAACAGTGACAGATTAATTACCATACTTATTCGTCACAGTTTTCTTAAAATTATGTCTCAATTACATTAATTTATAAATCATAAGATTCATGTTTGTTAAACAAAGTTGCAACTTGTAGTATTAGGTTACAATGACTAAATATACCTTATGCGTAAGTAAATAGCATCCGAAGTAGTGTTAACTCTAATATTACAAAACTTGATATAGTAATATGCTGTCCTAGAATGCTATGTTTAATTAGCTTAAGTAATAAAGTTATTATTCTACTGAGCTAGCAATAAAGTTATCTGCCTATTAGTCTATTTCGAAGGATATCTGAGCTTCATATTCAATACATTATGTATCTAATTATTGACAAAGTGCTTTAAATAATGTAACATGAAAAAAAGAACTATAATTGATGGCTATTGAAAAGATAGTGGTTCATAGGGACTAGAGAAAAGAAGCAAACAGAGGATGGATGATAAATACCATCATAATTACTTAGGAAATATTAAGCTCTGAACAATATTATTCTGTGTACACACCATCAGATGACACATTCTTTAGGCAGACCAGAAGTTAAATCTTTAAGGTTCTGTCTACAACAAAACAAATTAAAAGATAAACTATGTTCTTCACACTATTACCTCTTATTTCTTTATACAGCCTACAATCTCGGTATTCAGTTGGCACACAACACCAAATTTTTTTTCTGTAATCTATAGCTATGTTGTGTATTGAAACGATTTAAACCTCAAGAATTCCGTTTCTAAATTTCCAGGTCAAGTTACGTAAACAGCGGCACACGGTCCCTTCCGCACATGGGCAGCAAACGGCACACAAATACGGGACCTCGTCTCAGCCCACCCTCGTATCATTCCTCCCATCTCAACCACAGTAACGGCAACCTGACTAATAGCAACAGCAGCCTAAACCACAACGGCAATAACAGTAACAACAACAGTAATAACTCCTGCATCACTCAGCATGATGATCTCATCCATTACATATATGAGGCATGGAGCAAGGTGTGTATTAACTCAATAATAGTAGATAGATTGACTTGACGATCTCCATGGTGCAGTTAGACGCCTAAATGAAAATTGTGAGGTCCCGGTTTGGATTCCCGGTGGAGGCAGAGTTAAGAACTACGCTTTTCTTCTGCTTTCCAGTCTGTTCGTTGATTATATATGCTATATATGTATTTATCTATATATAATGATTATATATGCTATATATGTATTTATCTATATATAATGATTATATATTTCTTAAATATACTTTGACAAGTACCTTTAACACAAGTCTTAAATGTACTTAGCAAGGGGCTAGTTCCCTTCAATATTATTATTAGTACAATATTGTTATTATGCTTATATAATTATGGTTTTAGCTTAACCTCTGACTGTGTTACAGTACAAATTAGTTTATAAACCTATTAGATAAAACAGCTATTCAACAGTTTCACTGCTATATCAATGCATTAAAATCAATTTCTTCAAATATAAATGTTAATCTCAATTTGAGTCTATTCTGCTTACTTACATTTTTATAACTATATTAATGAATATATTGTATAATAAGTTACATATAGTAATCTAATTATTGATATAATGTAATTTGCAATATCATGCATTTTGAACCTTAGACCATTATACATGTAACTATTGTTATTAACTACATAATATTTCATCATGAGAGAATTAATTATAAATAAAACATTGCATTGTTTGGTGTCTGAATGAAAGAAAAATGTGACAATTGTCTAAATCACAATTCTTAAACAACTATTATCTTGACTAGAATATTATAAATATATCACATTAAACAGAACAATACATCCATATGTATGGAGTAAACATAACTTAGGATTTAGATATCAATGAAATTTAATTAGGTGATGAGCTAGTAACTTGTCACCAATGTTCCATATTGTCATCACAACCCTAATAGTTATGTAAGAGCTTTATGGCACAAAGTAGATGGTCCCAAGGTTATTCCCATTCTTGAAAATATTAAGATGGTTTGGACACATGGGGTGGATAGATGATAGGAGGTTTACAAAAGGAATTTATAGAGCCAAAGTGGATGGTAAAGTAGCAGCATAAACTTATGCAGATCAAATTGAAGACATTGTTTTTAAGGCAAGTGTGCATAGTGTGAAGAACAGAAGAGCATGTATGAGATCGTTATTGGGTGTGAGTAAAGCAGGTGAGATTTGTTAGGATTGTTCCAGGTGGGGATTTATAGTCAGCTTATTCCGTTGTGGACGTAGAGGCGTGAATATATGTATGTACTAGCGACCCGCTCTGGCTTCGCACGGGTATAAAATATATAGCCTGCTCCACTATTTAATCGATGTTATTATACATATAAACCTTCCTCTTGAATCATTCTATCTATTAAAAAAAACCGCATCAAAATCCGTTGCGTAGTTTCAAAGATTTAAGCATACAAAGGAACATAGGGATAGAGAAAGCGACTTTGTTTTATACTATGTAGTGATATCTATCATGTAATGAGTTCGATAGAATGAAATGTGTATATATCATGTGCTGATACCCCTTAATACAATTTCAGGTGACAAGGGATCTGGAACGAGGGAATGAAGATGCAAAATACTACCAGGAAGTGCCAAGCCCTCGTCAGCTTGCTAATTTCAGGCCCTTCAACTTTGAGGAGTGGCGAGCCAGACGGTTACTCCAGACTATAAACCGCAACAAGCATAGATCTTAGCTTCGTGCGGACTGAAGACACATTCTACTTTTATAATTGGCTTATTCGTTTAAACATATTTTTTATTTCTAACTGTGTTTTTATTGGATTCCCTTTTCTGTAATAAGTTTACAAATGTGACAATGGTGATGATTTCACCATCTTACATTGGCTGTTGACAAAAGCATACATTCGCATTAATTACACTTGCGGGGTAATCAGAGGTTCAGGTGACCGTAATTGCAAATGTAGTATTCTAAGGCCACCTGTTGACCAGATAGTCGGTACTCAATGTGACAGGTGGTAAGCCATATCGCCATTTACCAGCACTATTACATGTTTGGGGAACAAGTAATAATGCTCATGCTCCAAGGTTTGAATTTTGTACCCACTGATGCAGTGTCAAGCCCCCAACGACAGTCACGCCAAACTGCGTTTTCAGCGGACATATTTTTAAATTAAAAGTAAAAGCACTTTATTAACAACTAGCGACCCGTTCCGGCTTCGCACGGGTATAAAATATATAGCCTACTCCACTAATTAATGGATGTTATTTTACATATAAACCTTCCTATTGAATCACTCTATCTATTAAAAAAACCGCATCAAAATCCGTTGGGTAGTTTCAAAGATTTAAGTATACAAAGGGACAGAGAAAGCGACTTGGTTTTATACTATGTAGTAAAGATACAAGACCAACGACGACAGAAACAAAACGGAAAACAACAATTTGATGGAGAAAAGGGGCGTGACGCCGTATGCAATCCCGTGCGAAAGGAATCCGTCTCAGTTACTTAAAAAATCAGTCAAAACATTCAATAATTCATTGAATGTAAGTTTGTGCATATCGTTCAACATTTCATTCACATATTGTGTGCTTATTTAAATGAATTTAACTTCAATTACCTTCCTATAGAGCATATTTTTGCGACGCAATACTTGGACGCGGATTTGCGTTCCGGCATACAAGCCATCAATTTTTTGGCGCGTAAATCCGCGTTCCGGCAAATCGGAGGTTGCAATGTTTGATAGTATAGACTAATTAACCTGCAAGGGTTAAGGTATGTATATGGTATTTTGTTACAAATAGGTGACATTAAAAGAATTAATCACCGATTGTGTAGGGTTTAGTAAGACCTCTGACTTCTTGCGAGAGAGGTCCTAGATTCGAATCCCAGCTTTGACAACTGAAGTACATATATACACATCACACCCTGTAGAGGGGGAGCAGAGATCACAGATCGCCATTTGTCCCGATCCTGACAGACCACTTTCGCTTCATTGATACTCATACATCTTCTCATACAGACGGCGGTTATAGGTACTCCTAACGTCACCCGTTTTCAATGTAGCGTCTATCTGACTGTCATATGTCTTATTAGGTCGGGTCCGACGTAACCGCACTTTCACTTCACTCATATTTATTCCTTTTGTCAATCGATTATCATTCTACGCATAACATGTCCAAATCTTCGCAGCTGCCCTTTTTTTAAACTTAATCACTATATCTTCTTTCAAACCACAACCGTTCCTTATCACACTATTTTTAATTCTATCATTCAATGTCACTTCTCACATGCTTATCAGTGACCGCATTTCGACGGCATTGATTCTACTTTCATGCTTCTTTTGCCATACCCAACTGTCGCTTCCATAAACCAGGATATCCAGCTGTTGGAATCAGCACAGCCCTATGAATAGCCATATCTACGTGCCGATTACTGAAGTAGTCGCATATTTATAAAACATTGATGACAGGTTGCTAACCTATAGGCCAATTGATACTATTTACCTCAATCCCTTAGTCGCCTTTCACAGTAATTCAGTAAGAAAGGCATCTGTTTGGCGACCGTCGTGGCGCGATTGATTGAGCACCCGAACGCTAATCGTGAGGTCTCGGGTTCGGTTCCCGGTGGAGGCAGAGTTAAGCACTACGCTTTCTTTTGCTTTCCAGTCTGGTTGTTGATTACATATGCTATATATGTATATTTATCTATATATAATAAGTATATATTTCTTAAATATACGTTGACTAGTACTCTTAACACATGTCTTAAATGAACTTACCAAGGGGCTAGTTCAATTGGTGTAATAATGTCCTAAATATTATTATTATCATCTACTTCGCATTATACATATTTTTGTCTCCTAGATGATAAATTGTAACCTTGTCATCACATCTGTGAGATGTACATACATATATAGAACTCGTTCGTTTTTCTTACACATACACGCGCTCAGTCATTACATTTCCTCACTACTTAAAGGCAATCAATAACGTGATTCTATCCCAATTGCCCTGTATCTTTTTTGTTATTAGCTAAACTTGACTATACGTAATCTCTTTTCATTGTTGTCCTATCTTCTATCTCTTTTCTTTCGCCCATTTATTTGAAAGTTCATATTTTATTTTTGAAACATTTGTTTTCTCTTCGGAAAATTTGTTACTATACATATTAAATTAGAATTATGTTTGAGAAATAAAAATGTTTACTCAAATGTTAATTTATTAAGTTTTAAGGTTTCCTTTTAATTAAATAGGTATTAATCAAAACGGTTTTCCTCCTTTTCTCTAGTTATCAAAAGAATTAATTAAGTAAACTTTTTATAATATATTTACCTACTTGCTTTTTGGTAGAAATATTCCATAAGTAATAATCAATATGGAAGTCAAAGACAAGACAAAATATACTTTCATACGTATATAATATAGGTACCTAAATTCACGCTTCTACTTCTTAATGGCGTATGCAATTTATCGATCGCGACCTGCAACTATTCTGAAATTCTCTTGCTACATTATTCTTCACTGTAAGTATATAAAAATCACGTTACTTCATATATAAACACATACGCATACGCTTCACGACTTGTGTATACACACTCCCTTTTTCATTATGGCGGGGTAGTCAGAGGCTTGAGTGCCCATCTCCAAAATTTCGAAGGCATGTTAGGTATGGGTCATTCCAAGCCCGCATAACTAGATAGACAGCACCCAACGTGATAGGTAGTGCGGTTTTGCTGTATATAGGCATTATTATTATTACCTATCCTGAGGGATAGGCAGGTTTCCTCACGATGTTTTCCCTCACCATTAGCGACTGTAAATTATTTACGTAAATAAAAAACACTTATTTAAATTTCATTCATTGGTACATTACATGCCAGAGTCGGGATTCGAACCTCGCGCCTTTCTCATAAGAAGTCTCATCTTACCCACTGGGCTACAGTCGCTTCTATACTTCATATATAATATTGTCAATAGCTATCTATCTCTAATGACCATCCACATATAATCCCATAGCACTTCTTACGACTACAATCTAAATAGTATGTTCTATATATTTATTTATTTATTTATTCTTCCACATACATCGATCATTACAGGTTAAACCTAATGCAATCGAGTAAGACATTTATATTTACCTATTCACGTCAAAGTTTAACACGAGGCATATTTTTTCTTTTTAAAATCATTAAAGTTACTCGTGGAGACAGGCTACTGAAAACTTCTGAGAGCCAGACTACATAAGCTTCTTAGAGGCTTCGCAGAATAGACTTTTCTTTTTCACTCTGTTTCTAGGAGAAAAAACTGCAATTATGGTCGTGTCACTTTTAAAAAGGTTGCAATGACACAACACATAATTTGACATAGGATTTCATTTGAATCCTTACGAAAATAAACTATGATTTACATACATAAGCATCCTACAAACTTTTTCTCGTCCTTTCGGGTGGACAGGACCTTGTCGAGACGATTACACGTCACTTTTTAGCTTGAAGAACAATTTTAGCATTATATTAGCATGAATATTGAGGTTGTCATGGAATATTGGTGATAGATTGCTAGACCATCACCCAGTAGATTAAATTGACCCCCAGTTCGGAAGAACGTCAGTTAGTGACCATTCTTTTTATATCTCATATTAGTCGGGCAATTATGATTTGCAAATAATGTGTAGGCATTGTAAGTAGAGACTAATTATGTAACATAAACTATCGTGTTTAAAAGCATATTGTAAAATACCTGGCTATTCTTCAAAATAGGCAATAGTAAGTGTCTTTACACGACGACATGGAATGCCACTTGTCACGTCGGATGTTGACTATCTGGTGAAAATGATGCGGTAATATTCAACTATTTTGCTATTGCGGATAATATGGACACGAAAATTTTCGACTACCCTCAAAGTATGATGGAAGTGAAATGTATGTTATTGTGAAGTAGATATGCTGTTTAGTGAACATGGAATATAGGTAAATAAAAGTCTAAATTTAATCATTTTTTAATTCATGATCATTTGCAACTTTTTACAATAAACTATTTAAATAAAATATTCTCAGATCCATTAACATGCCATAGTCTCTTGGTTTCATTAATATTTTTTTGTATTTTTTAGTATGCTTGCTTCTTATAAGTAATAAAATATTATATCTTTATTTTATTAACAGATAATACTGAAATATGAACGTACTTATCTATTTAATATGGATATATTAATTTATTGTAAACGATTAAATAGTAGATATACGTTATACAAAAATACTCTAACATGCATCGTATCAGTTTTGAATAGCTATATTTCGTCATTTATGTTTCATTGCCTTAATACTAGATAAAGAGAATTTCTATACAATAATAGTTAAAAATTTTAAAATATAAATTAAAATTTTAAGCAAAATTTTCCAGTTTGTTATCAAATTGACGATCTTTTCGCTTAGTTAAAATTAAATATCTAATTTTCTTTTCAAATCAACTACCAATATTATAAAAGGTAAAAATAAATAATTAAAGTAAATATCAATGATAAAAAAATATATGAAAAATTTAATTCTTTGAGAATTAAAATTAACCACAGATAGGGAAATTGTTTTAATTAACCAACTACTCAAAAGATTTACTTCATTCTTTCTTTTTGGCACCGTATTCACATATTATTATACTTCATTCATCTTAATAAAAACAATTTTAAAGGTACCTCTAACACATTTTATACTATCATCACTGTTAGTATTAATTCGCAATCATTTACCAAATTTCATAATTGACTAGCTGTAAATTTTTGGTCTTTCAACGAAACCGGATTGGAACCACTTTTCATGTTTGCCACCATTTTATAGGCTATCGGTCAGGACATATGCTTTTTGGGTAAATGCATGTTTGTTAAGCTTCTGGAGTATTCTGTGTCTGTGCAGTACCCACGCTGGTGCTCGTTGATGCAGTGTCAGGATCCTGTTCCCTGACTCCTAACCATGGTATACGTTTTTGAAGCTCCGCTCTGAAATTTCAAATTAAATTAATGTTTCGAGAATTGTGCCATAGATTGGTTAGTCCTTCATTAGGTGATAAGTAACTGCACACAAAATACGCATACAAAGACGCTTTTAAATGTACTGTAGTATTCATAAATCTACACTGGGACTTTCTTTTACCATATTTGTAGAAGTATTTCCGTTGCAGTACTGTTCGGAGCAGACTGGTTCTTGAGACTAAAGATACACACAAAATATAGTACCTAATAAACCGTACCTAAATACTACGGTGAGGGAAAATATCGTGAGGAAACCTACCTGTTTCCCGAACAGGTAATAGTTAGTACTTGAAAATGACGACATGGCTTATCACCTGTCACATTGAGTACTGACTATCTGGCCAACACGTGGGTTCGAGGTGGCCATAGAATTACTACCTTCGCAATTGCGGAGATGGACACCTGAACCTCTGACTACCTCGTAAGGGTTAATGGTCGTGAACGCGTTTGTCTTTTTGTCTATAAACCGTACCTGTATCTCGGATGGTTGATAGCGTATACCCAGGGATCGATGCAAGACACCACTTTGGCGCATACAGCGGGGATCATCGTAGCCACGGGAGTCAGGATATTCCTAGACAAATTCATCCATCAGTTACATTTTAAGAAAGAAAGGAAGAAAAGCATTTATTCACAAGAAACAAAAACATATACACACTTTGACACAACAACTATATTAAAAAGTAGGCACTTGATTTTATTTATGTATCATTTATGTATGTACATACATTCGTGTAAATTAATCCCTTTCAGTGTAAGCCGAACCTCGATAATGTAATATCGCCTTGCTCATTTTTAGCATTAATAATGGTGTTGTGATATCTTTCATAAGGAACAATGGTGTCAGGTAGGTAATCCATTGCTAAATTGATTGAATGCCTAGTCCCAGTCATTTTCAGCAGCAAAACGGCAGCTAGTTCGCATTTTATACGTCACTGCTGAGACTATTATAATGTGATTTCCAAAAATCATTTTTAATAACAACAATTTTACAAACGTTTTCCAAATTCGATATGTGCGATATACTGAGTGATGTATGAATGAATAAACATTCAGTTCATGCTATTATAAGGGACATCTGTAGTAAGACGTTAACGTTGAGCTTTTTGTAAGTGCTTATGTAGTAATAATAATAATAAAATTTGGACATTATTACACCAATTTAACTAGCCTCTTGGACTTGTCTTAAGGGTACTAGTCAACGTATATTTAAGAAATGTATACATATTATACATAGATAAATACATATATAGCATATATAATCAACGACCAGACTGGAAAGCAGAAGAAAAGCGTAGTTCTTAACTCAGCCTCCACCGGGAATCGAACCCGGGACCTCACGATTAGCGTTCCGGCAGCTAACCGATCGCGCCACGGAGGTCGTGTCATGTAGTGTATATGAATATAAACTCACCTGTCGCCAAAAGCTCCAGTCATGGTAACGAAAGCATAAGGGGTCCACGCACAGATGAAGAGGAAGAATATGGTGAAAGCCACCTTCGCTATCCTGATCTCCACACTCTTGCTCGCATCTTCTTTGTTAGCTGCTAAAGATTTGACGTTCATTTTCTTGGCTTGTTCTTTAAGCATCTTCTCGTGGAGACGAACCTGATTAAATGAAGTTATTTGTATCATTAGGATGTTTACAAAAGGTAAGGAAAATGTATACAGTAATAAGTAAGTACCTATAATTAATAACTAGCGGGACTTATTATTAATTATGAGTATAAATCGCGAATCTCTTAAAACTATAAGTACCTATTTAAATGTTAACAAAAGACTTCGGTTTAAATACGAGTTTAAGTTCTATGAATTTTCTAAAAGATGTCTCAAGTTGTCTGGATTCCTTTGTTTTATTCCTAGGATTGTATTAGGCGTTTTGTTTTCGTTGAATTACTTTTTATATCCAGTAAAGTAAATCAGTAAATACTACGACCTTTAGTTTTACACATCGCCTCTTCACAAGCATATCGTGGTATTTTGTAAAACACGCTTTAAAAAAACACCTTATTCTTGTAAAGAGGCGATATATACATATAGTCGGCTCTTACGATATGTCAGGAAGACCGTTAACTAGCATTCTTTTTACGTCTCAGCTAAAACATCACGGAATGATTTACAATCCTACCTACACTAAACAAAAAAAAAACGTCACAACAATGGTTGTACAAAATTGATCATATGTATTTTCTACCCTCACTTTGTGGGCTATATCCTTGAAAGTGCTGCTTCGTTGCGACCTACATTCTAACCCATTGGAGTTTGTCTGTCAGTCGCCTAATGAGGTGTGAAGGTGAATATGGAAAGATTAATTCTCTTTGAATAATTCGGTTATTTACTAGCAAAACATATATCGGTTTAACCCTGTTTCAGAAAATACGTTTGCGTATTATTTCCACATCTAGAAATTGGTTGTTTAGTGAGCTGAATATTGCCTCCAGACATGCCTTTCTTTTTTGAGGTTAATATTACTGTAATTTCATAATAAAAAACGTATATTTGTTTTTAAACTAGTCTAAAGTTCATCAATTTCTCGTATTTATAGTAGTAGTTACAGGTTTTTACATTTGATATGACGATTCAAATTGGCACGGAAAACTAAATTCAGAGAAAAATAATATAGATTCATACGTAATTATTATACTCGGATCCTACATTTTTCGCAGCCTAGGCACAACATAAAATTATCCAGAGAAGCCCTACGCAAACTTGGAAACAAAAGTTTCGTAACTTGTTCTGTGAAAATTGTTATTCAACAATGTTTGGTCTCAGTTGCTATAAGGCCTTTTCGAACTTGTTATTCAATAATAACATCTGTAGCTTAGGAAACCTTTGGGCATATTCGGAAGATCAGAGATTGATGGGTACCTATTTATTATGTACGAGTTTATACTGACGTCCTTCAATCCTTTAAGTAGTGGACCTATTTCCGCAAACACCTACACTCTCACTCTTTGGTCACCTAAAGGTATGGGTTTCATGGAATTGATATCATATTGATAAGGAGGATTATTGATTGATATGGAATATTGATCGCTTCTTGCAGGTTCCCAATCCATCTATCCTATTTTTACATCCCATATCTTATTAAATCCCTCTTCGTTTTCAATTTCGCTAAATTCGCAATTGTTGCTTTTCAATTACAGAAACATGTCTAGCTAGTTAGCATTTTTACAACCCACACTATTACAAGACTACTGAAAGGCTTTGTAAATCTATCGTTGGTTCTTTATATAACAGTCAGATAGACACTATATTGAAAAAGGGTGGCGTTATAACCGCCGAATGTGTATGAGTGTGAAGCGAAAGTGGTCTGTCAGGATCGGGACAAATGGGGATCCGCGATCTTTGCCTACCCGTCTACAGGGAATCAGGTGTTATGTGTATGGTTCTTTATATGTATATTATGTATAGGTAAATACTTACAGCTCCAAACAGCTGTGAGTAGAAGTAGCAGATGAGCGTCATGGGGATGCAATAGCTCCAGATGAAGATGCAGACGACAAACACCTTCGTATCCTGGTCATCCGTGAAGTAGTCGAACGAGCAGGTGGTAAGGAAGCCCTCTGGAATACAAACAGTGTGTCATGTCACCTTTTCACTGCATCAACGGTGTTCTTTGCATATATTTTTTTCCATGTTTGTGTTTTTGTATGTTAGTGAATAAAGATTTTTCTTTTTTTTTTCATTGATAGAACCTGCTAGAGAAAATAAAGACAATAGTTATAAAATATCATGTCTTATGAAAATACTTGCATTAGAGTAAATTTGTTACTGTGTAGAATTGATGATTTATATCTTTCAAATTTTTAAAATAAATTCTTATTTTACAATGGAACGTAATTAAATGCACATCAAAAATACTAAAATGTACACCAAAATATAGCTAAACGCACACCAAAGGTTAGGTTTGGACTCGAGTATACAGATTATTTTATGCGTCGTAGAGGATGGTATCTATTTCTTTTTGTTTTGTGCATACGGCAGTAAGCGAAATATCACTTGACGTTAGTTCAAAATTCAATTCACCTTATTGTTTATTATTTTTTCATTTAAACTGAGTATAATAAATATAAAAAAGGCTTTGAATAACGAAATTAATACAAATAAGCCATTACCTGGTACGAATTTGCCCCAAATTCTTAACATAGGCAGCACAGTAAATGGTATCGCCCATATCCAAGTGAAAAGAATTAGTAGACTCGCCTGGACTTTGTTGATACGTCCATCTAGGGGACACGAAATGGTTCTGAAAATATACAAGTATATTTAAACAATACATTATAGTGCTACAGAAATTAAAAAAATATTGAATCAAGGAAAATCGTATGTTAAAATTGTTCCACTGTATAAATTATGTACTTAGTATCTAAAATTATTACATAAACGTATGTTCTTAATCTTCGAAAGAACGAACGCCATATATTAAACATAGTTACCAATAACATACTTATTGATTTTTATATACAAAAAATACAGATTCAAGCTTAACTTTTACAGTGCGGGAAGCTTGTAAGATCGTCACCATTTTAAAATACAGATAAAATTAACGTCGTAGTGTTTATAGAATAATGTGACATTCCCTAGTACCCTTTAATTTGTTTCTGGGGCTCAAAGATGCATGACACTGGTGACAATAGTTAACACATTCCTTACTTGTATCTATCAAAAGCGATGACAGCGTTGCTGATAGCGCCACCTATCCCAGAAAGGGAACCAAGCGCCGCGTAAATGTCACAGCCCAGCTGATATCCAACGAGACGCTGGTGGAATGAATTGGTGATCAGCAGTGGCATTTCCAGCATCATCATCATGTCGAACACGGCGAGGTTGATCACGAACATGTTGCTTGCACTGCGCAAGGATTTGGACCTGGGAATTGATGTAAAAGAAGATAATTGAACGTTTCTTAAGTTATGGCGCCATGACTTACCACCTGTCACATTGAGTACTGACTATCTGGTCAACACGTGGGTAGGTGTCCATAGAATTACTACCTTCACAATTCCCAAACTATTCCGCAAGCTTTAATGGTCGTGAACGCGTTTGTCTTTTTATTAAAATTTGATCTTCCATTATAACGAGAAACATGAATTCAGTGTTGTGACGATCTTTGGATACTTAATGACGACTTTTTACTAGGTATCTAGCACCTAACGTGATACTTACGTGATAAGTAGACTTTACTTTAGAGATCGTTCCAGGTGGCGATCGATAGTCTCTGCTTATCACCTTAGGGACATAGAGGCGCGAATAAATGTATGTATGTATGAAAACATTACAACCGGCACCGCGCATTTACGTTTATCTAAAATTCATTACGAAAGTATTGACTAGAATTTTAAGGCGCCGATAGTTTGGACACTAAACCCGACTATCTACAAAGAAATCATATTTAGGTATAACTTTAATCTCAAAATCCAATTAAATAACTTAAATTCCCACATTCCCTGCATCGATTTATTAAGCAGACTAATTTTAGCCCCTTACAGAACGCTAAAACTTCTAGGGTTGCAACTCTGGAATATAATTGAGCTGTCCATCAAACCGGGGTCCAGTGTCGCGGAGACGCTGGCTGAATTCCAGATTGTGTCCCACTTTATACATTGGGTCGAAAGGACTATACTTAACGCGGGAGCTGTTCTGTTCCATTCTTTCGCAACCCACTTTCTTGGGCCTTACTAGTGATGATAAAGGAATTTATGTAAATCATGAATGATTTATTTCGTTCAAATTCACTTGATGTGTTTATGGTAAAAGTTTTGATTTGTAGTAACTAGGCATACCGTATTTTGTCTTTGTCTTAATGGTCTCTTGTAAACCGATCGGCGAATTTGGGTTAAACTAAATACCTTGCGTGACGAAATAAAAACCAATTATTAAATGTTGTATTCAAAACCACAGTATTAGCAACCAAAAAATTCTTGTAAAATAGTATAATGCAACATGAACAAACGAATTAAAAGGTTTGACGAAGGAACCTGATACTATGTTCTCATATAATTATTATAACATTGCTTAAAAGTTTCTATTATGATGGATCGTCAAATTATCAGTTATATACTGGAAACTATTATTGTAGGTTCCAGTATATGTTATATACTGGAACCTACAATAATAGAAATTATTTCGCCCCAATTTGAGTAAGTGCGAAAAAATAACAAATGTTTAAATTACATTCAAACTTGTCTAACAAACATAATTCCGAGCACTCAATAGAGCGCTTAAAACTTCTTTATTCGTAGTAGGGAAAAAGTTTCCAAGAAAGCGTCTGATGTTATGCGAAGTGTTTTTGCCTCGATCTGTATCTATTTGTGTTGTTCGTATTTTTCTCCAGACTTGGTCCAATCGGCGTTTTAACGATATCGGATAAAGTTTAGTTAAAAGTCGACTCCGTATTTCTTAATGGTTCGCCAAATAAAGTTTAAAGTTTTGTGTATTGGTTAAGTTTGGTGTGAAAGTATTCATTGATTCATACAGGCTTAACTATTCAAGCTTACTATACTAAGAAGTGCAAATTATAATTAATATTCGTAAGTAATTTAAGGTGAAAGACATTATATTACAAGTCACAACTGCCTCTCGCCAGATGCAATAATATTAATGTAAGATAACTGTTTACCCATATAAAGTACGCATTTCTATCATCATACTTTTTTCTGTAAGTCGCATTGGGACTGCATAAAATATAAAATCCACCGTTTTCCATTAGGAGATAAATGATTACTTACAAACACAAAAAATATTCACCCAGTGCCAAGATAACTTACGTGCTAAAGATCCAAATGACAATTCCATTCCCGACCAAAGATGACAGCATCAAACAGGTATAAATGAGTGCCAGGCCGTAGTGCCAGAACTTGCTGACTGCCGGGAAGTTCCTCCAGTGCTCGTGGACCAAATCTTGGTGCTCTTCTGGAATGTTCCAGCCCAGCATATGGTCTACTACATCACGGGAGACCCTGGGTGAAGAGAAATAGGAACAAAATCAAAGGTAGAACAATTAACAAGAATACTATTACTTGTATTTAAGAAATCAGTTCAATGGTACATTGAATCTAGATGATTATCGATGCTAATTCAGAATTTAGGCCGGTAATTTATTTAAGTGGGAGTAGATTTGATTAAAATTGCAATGAGTATTTTTATGTGGATTGAGAATATTATATTTAGGAACGCACATGTACATGTACGATTGAGCATGAATCGGACATTCTTCGTCACATCTTTATTTATAAGAACTTTTGGAACATTGATTATTTACATTCATCGCAAAATACCTAAAACAACCTGTAAACTTTCAGTCACTTCTTGGTAAACAACAGAAGTAGCAGAACTATGCCCAACTGATTAAATTAGTGTGCAAGTGAATGGGAGAACAAAGTGCACCGAAGCCTTGTTAACAATAGTTTCGGCAAGAACTGGGACAAACTTCGCTGCAGACGGAGTTTAAACTCCATTAGTTTGCTCACTATGTATTCGGCATTCGATTAGTGGCCTATTCGGTTCTAAACAGCTCCTGGTGTTTATTGAAAGGCAGGAATTTCAACGTATATGAGGATTAAGAGGAACTAGGATAACAATTTTCTAGGATTTAGGGTAACTTTTTCTATTATAACTACCCATAATTTCGGGTATTTTTTTTCCATTGTAACTACCTAAATGAATTATTAATTAGATGATTTGATCCTCTTATACATAATAATAAAGAATTAGATGATATAAAATTAACTATGACTACGTTTTACGTAAATACGTTGTAAATTATTAATGAATATGAAATCCTGCAGAAGACAACTGCAATAAAATGCGTTACGTCGTTTATAGTGCATTAAGCACTATAGTTATAAGATGTTACGTGAAAGAAATGTCTTAAATACCAACATTTTGAAAGGCTGGGCCAGGATCCCGATATCTTCAAACGTGTGATTGGACGCCATCTTGTGTCACGAAATGGCGCGTCTTCAAATCAAAATGGAAACATTTGTTCGGATCTACGGAAAATTCTAGAGAAGTTTTAAAAGAAATTTGACAGAGTGAGTAGTCCGACGCCTGCCGCTTCTCACTTGTGCCCCAATCAAGCTGAGCTGGGTTTTATATATGTGGTAAAATGGCGTGCTTGATAATACCTTAATTCAATAATGAACCGATAGTAAAGCTTCATGTAATGTTGTGTTTGGTCAACCGTATTTGATATAAACGGTTTTAGGAGGTTCTCAATCTGTTAATAACGCTAAGTATACAAGATCATGGTATTAATGCATAGTATGGTATGATTGTCTTAATTTTTTTCATATAATATAAATATGTGTATTATTTTATGTCAAACCTTACAAGGCCAATCTAAATTGCCTCATTTCTTTCGTAACTCACGACATATAGCATTTCTCCTCCTAATTTCATCAGGTAAGTATGAGTAAATACTCTAAAAGCCGATTATTTCACTCATTTTTAAGTAGTCAAAGTTCTGAGCGAACCAGTTATGAAAGAAAAAGGACCCTCGAAACAAATGAGTACAAAAAGTAAGTAGGACCAACAAAGTAACCACAATCAGTAACAGAGACAATTCCTCTTGAGCCAGGGTTGTGCAATGCCAGATGAGAAATGTATCCGCGTCTCGCAAATACGTGCTTTGAATGCCTGCTGTGCTAACCCTGATTGCTTTGTTTCAAACGACAAAGGACCCTATTACTACACTGCGGGAGCTGTGAATGAAACTACAGTTTACAATCCCTCTATGGATGTTGACTAATAACTGGTCTAGCTATTTAAATAAAGAATGGAGTCATAGATAACAAGTAAATGATAAAAAACTATAATAAGTTAGTTGTTGTTCTTCCGCGTCCTAGGAAACGATAAAGGCCTGGTAGTAAATAGACAACTGAAAGAAAGTCTAAGATACCTATTACCAATAACTCATATCAATAACACTACCAGTAGTAACGCTATCAAGGTGGAGATTACATCTTCAATAATCTGTCACCCTGAAAAGTTTAGTATAAAAGTATACCTATATCACTTTCACGTCCACCAAAGACCATGGACTGAGGGTTGTGATGATATTTGGTTAATCAAGGACCATATTTGAATGCCTGCATAAATTACATAATGTTTTTGATAATTAATGTTAATTGATAATCCAACTATCATACATACTTTCAGTTATATCTTCGCATATGGATCTCAACTCGTGAACAATGCATGTATATGTATGAGACACGTACATATATGTAGAAACAAAGAGTGCGTTGTGTGTTATTTTTGAGTCCTGTGCTAAATATGAGTGTGTTTTTTGTGACTAGAAGCTGGAATAAACGTTAGAAAGCCTCTGGGCCGAGCTTTGTTCTTATCCTAAATTGTGGTGTTTTTGTAAGAAGTCTTTGTGGAGACATAGTTGAAAATGTATATATATATGTTTCTTTACATTTATAATATAATATATTGAAGGACACTATAACACCAATTGAACTAACCCCTTGCTAAGTAAATTTAAGACTTGTGTTAAGAAATGCATATGTTTAAGAAATACTTAATATAGATAGATAAATACTTATATAGCGTACATAATCAAGGACTAGACTGGAAAGCAGAAGAAAAGCGTATTTCTAAGTTTGCCTCCACCGGGAATCGAACCAGGGACTTTTTCAGGTGGTTAATCAATCGCGCCACGGAGGTCATCAAAAATGTGGATGGATTGTAATGGAATGGTAACGTTACGTATGGTAACGGTAATGGTAAGTATCATTTATACTATAAGTAATAAAAAATATATTCAGGAAAAAGGAATAAGTAAGTCCTGTCGGATTTTACTAATTGGTATCCTCATGATGTTTTTCTTAATCGAAACTCATTTGATAAGTACATATAAATACATATTGAGAAGCATAGGTTAATGCGTAATTTATAATCTTCTGTACTATTTACAGAAGGTTAAGTAACAAACATACCATGTATGTATCTTGATCATAGTACCATGTACAGGAATGTTCGAATACTGAAAACGGATGGTACTTGAAGTACTCAGTACTTAGAACGACCAGTAAGTTCTTTAAATATGCGCAATGTTATGGAAGGTAATAAAATAGATTAACAACTATGTCAATATACAATTGCACTGTGTGTATCTGTATTGAGGACTCATTTTTCATTAAAGACAGTCGTAATGAAACTCCTAGGGTATTTAGTAAAGAACTTTACATTTATTTTCACAGTTATTTTCAAAAAACTTGGGTTCCCAATAGTATATCATAACCGTAGGAAACAAAATATAAATAATAGCAGATACTTTTCATCCCAGTAGGAAATTAGTATTACGATCATAATATAATTGACAAATAATATATAATTTATGCAAAAAATTGTTTGACAAAAAAACCTTCATGGATATATGACAACACGAATTTTAATAACATTTCTTTAATAAGTAACAAATCAATCGCCAGTTTGTAATAAAAAACTTTAGTGACGTTCCTTTTTCAAAACGGTATTCTTAAACGTCCCTTCAAAGTCCAAAAAAATCGATTAAGATGTTGAATGAGTCACAGCAATTGAAAAGAGACTACCAGACGAAGGGTGGGCCCCTTGCAAAGACTATGTGACATCTATAACTATAGAAACAGCTACTGAATTGCAATTTTGAATGCCACACCCATTCTGCTTTGAAAAAAATTGAGATGTCGCACACCGTGTATTGTGTCGCATGATATCTTTGAAGTGTTAACTTTGGATTTAGCAACAATAGATTCCATGACTTCTTTTCTTTGAGAAGTAATTAAAGGATAATAGATTTTGGATTTCAATGTAAATTCGACGTAGCTCAGTTGTTTGGGGCTTGACTCTGTATGAGTGGGTACAGGGTTCAAATTCCGCTAAAGCATACATGTACCAATGGAAATGAAGTTTAACGAATTTCTATGTAGCTTGTAAATGGTGACATGACTTACCACCTGTCACATTGAGTACTAACTATCTGGTCAATACGTGGGTTCGAGGTGGCCATAGAATTACCTTTGTAATTGCGGAGACGGACACCAGAAACTCTGACTACCACGCAAGGGTTAATGCTCGTGACGCGTCTGTCTTGTCTATTTCAATGTAAAAAAGCAATGAAAGAAAGAAGACATTTATTTGGAGCATCGTGATAGCAGACAGCTTATAAACAGGGTGGCGCATTCAAAACGGTCAGTATGGGAAAGTCTGAAACTATAAGAGATACGAAGATTTGTTCTTAGGAACCATGTCATCGATTTTGATAAAAAGAAAAACTGCATCAATACTTTCTTTGAAAAAACAACTGTATCCAGTACGGGAATCGAACCCGGTTGCTTTGAAAAAATAATTTGGCCCTTTCACTTTTTCTTTTTCAATATCGAATGTGTAGGTCTTAAGCTGTAAATGTCTCAATGAAACATGGTGTCGAAAATGAATAATCGACACCATGTTTCATTGAGACATTTACTGCTTAAGACCTACACATTCGATATTGAAAAAGAAAAAGTGAAAGGGCCAAATTATTTTTTCAAAGCAACCGGGTTCGATTCCCGTACTGGATACAGTTGTTTTTTCAAAGAAAGTATTGATGCAGTTTTTCTTTTTATCAAAATCGATGACATGGTTCCTAAGAACAAATCTTCGTATCTCTTATAGTTTCAGACTTTCCCATACTGACCGTTTTGAATGCGCCACCCTGTATATAACGATATTTATAAAACAAAACATACTTAAAAAATAAATAAATATACGCGTATTTGTAGCCCACAGAGATGCTATCTCTTAGGTTTAATAGGAAATGAACATATTACTGATACTAAATACACTGTGTATTATGTCGATTCCCGCAACACACTGAAAGTAATGTTTTATGTTAAATTCTTTGTCGGAGCCACGTGAATATGAAATGTATCAATTTAGAATATTAAAATTAACATACATATTTTGATTTTTAGGTCCGACATCTGTTACAGTCACATTTAGCTTAACATACGTAAGATTTTCTTTAATATATTAATACAAATTAATCATCGTACCCTGTCCTTACCCAAACTACTTCGGCTCAGCCCAACTTAATTATCTCAAATTAATATACACGCAGAAAAAAACTAATAAAATATTTTCTTCTTAGTAACCCTCTCCTAAGTTCCACAGGAAAGAAAGTTCAAAGCAATTTTATTTGCAAAATGCTCCAGTCACCGCATCTGAAATAAGATCCATCTATCTGTCAATAAAAGAGGCACTTGTCCCTTTCCCACAATGGCAGAAAGCACGTCGAGGGACAGGAACAAAAGACTGACAATTCATCACAAGATTCGTTTGAATATGCTCTAGTTCTCTGCTGGAAATGAAACCGCAAATCGTTTGAAGTCTCGCCTGTGGTGGGGTTGGTTACACTTTAGCTTTGGGCATGTAGTTTAGACCAAGGACGCCAAGACAAATTTAAGTTTGGAACGCTTTATTTGAATTGGCTAACTTTATTTGATTAGGTTTAGGAAATAGACGTAGTGATTCTTCGAATGTCCAATGACAAGTCGAAGGTTATGGTGGTTTGCATAGGTTATAACCAATGGTTACTTAATTGCTCAAGTAACTACCGAGTGTTATGTCTGATGAAAATAGGACAGACCTAAAACAATAGAAAGTAATTAAATCGTATGAAAAGAAATCTAGGTAATGATCTGTATAGGGAATAAGCAGTTCATGAGGCAATACAATTATTACCTGTCTTGTTAGCTACTGACTATATGGTGAAATGTCCATTTTGAGTTACTAATACCTTGAACACTTATTTATTTAGTATAATATTCCTATACCTGTGTCTTTATAATGAAGACTAAAAATGCCAATAAATACAACTCATGTAAAACAAAGACTAAGGTCCGAAAAGGTGACTATCTTGAACGGATGCTAATTTGTCTCACTTAATAGGACTACGAATCCAACTTAAAGCCTGTTGTTTAAGATTATTTCAACAGCACGTTTCGACCATTTCCCGCTAATGAGTTAGCAAAAAATATACGATCCATTAATGCTACAATTTTTCAGCATTAACCCAAATACGTACTCGAAATGACGGACGGTCGCATTCCGAATTTTAATCAACTTTTTCCGTTCCTTTGGGGATTTATATCCAATACGGTCTCGTTTTAACCATATTTGGTTCGATAGTGGTTTTACTGATATTTTTAATTTTAATTATGTATTCTGATGGTCTATTGTGACTTTTGAATTGAATAAAATGACAGCGAGTTTCATTATTCTTGTTTTATCTGTGTTTCACGGAGTATCTGGTCTCTGGATGGACACAAATCTATTGGCTACCCAACAAAGGAATAGTCGTTAAGTCTATTATGTACCTATGTATGTCTTCATGTAAATCGTAAGTAAACTTAAAAAAAATAGGTGCATGTAGTTAAATGTCTGTACGTTACTAAAGAGACGTTTAGAAAATCTACCATACTCTCTGAGATTTATTGTCTATTTAACGATTGTGTTCATTTTTTAATTTATTTTCAGTTCAGATTTAGATAAAAGAGCAATCAAGATCTACTTCGCAATAATTACCGCATTTACCTAACCTAACCTGACTGCCTAACGAATCGTGAGCAAACTTGTGTAATGTTCTTATAAAACAAAACCCAACCAACACCAAGTTTGAAAGACCCATTAATCAACCTCAATTAATGGATGGATGTCGATTTATAAAAGGTTGCAAGCGCTAATCGCCTTTGTCACCGGAGGTTTTGTTTCGCGGCTAATTGGTCGAATCCGGATTAACAGAGGACCCGGTAATCCCCGGAATTAATTCAAACGGTCCTCAACTACCGGTAAACACCTTTAATGCTTATTTATTTATATAGTACCGTGGTGGGATGTAAATAAAGATGAAATTAAAATGCTTACTCGGTTCCTTAAACAAACATATTAGGTGTAGACTTTAAGATAGTGATGGGCTTGCAATCTGTCGTTAATAACGTCTAATAATGCCATTACAATCCTGATTATTATAAAGTGACCAAAAATATGTACATCTGAGATTCTATCTTGTTTAGATGGAATAATATAATGACGTGTTTGTATATAATTAGCAGCTGAAAATCTTTGGGTCATAAATAGTTTCAAATTCCTATTAAAACATATGACGCACGAGTATGTGATATAATCAAGAAGGGCACTTTTAGAAGTAGATGCAGAGAGTCAGTGACTAAGTATGCGGAAGTGTATGACGTATAAGAAAGGAAAGTATAAGTAGGTATGTATGTGTGTAGTTGGGATGTGCGATGGAAATAATAATATTACATAGAGCCGTAATTTAAGGCGTCAATAAATTTCTGTGCATAACCTAAAATAAAAAATGGACAGAAATTGGTTATACATTCCTTATTCCGCCCAATTTATTTCCTTACAATAACGGTAGGGCTCCTTCCACTTTATTCCACTTATATGTGTACGTAAGTGGACCGAGAAGAATAAATCTTTCAAGCATTTTAACCCGAATCCTACTAAATGGACCCTTAGTGTGTACCCTACATCTTCTTAAGTCTTTATCGTTACACGTGCAATTTAGGGATTTTTATAAAGTGTGAATAGATCTCGTTCTACTCGGCGTAACGTAAGAGGCAAGATAGTCAATGCTAAAAGTGTAATCCCAGAAACTATTTACGAGTATAAGGTTTAAGTTTAAAAAACAAAAGACAATATTTTACATTTTAAAACTGGCGCCACTATGCATTGTCATAGCCACTATACGTTACCATGGTTCGAAATGAAAAATATTGTCTTTTGATCTTATAAACGTAAACTTTATAAAAAGTTACTGGGACTTATTTGATCAATTTATTTATGAATGTGAAACATATTGCAAATTTTTGTATTTTAATTTATTTTATTGTTAATATTGTTATTCAATTATTTTTATTACTGCATGGGGTGCAAACTGGTCACCGTAAGGCTTATTTGGATATATAATAAGAAAATATTTATTTTTAAGTGAGAGATTAAACTGTTCTCTATATCAGTCGGTAGGGCGGCTCATTTTGCCCTTTGTACCGCAGTCCAAGGCAATTGAAGAGATGAGATTTCGCTCGGTTGTCACAAACACTGCGCTGCCTATCGGCACAGCAATCTTACCTTTGTGCTCTCTTTGTACACGTATCGTGCAGTTGATGGGGTAGAAAGGTCAAGGTTTTGACACTTGGAAGGTTGCTGATATGGCCGTGTGATATGATCATAGACTAGAAGATTGGTGAGTTGAGAGGTGTACGTTATATAGATACTAGGGCATATAAACATTTAAACAGATGATAATAATTATGTATACTAAAGTTGTTAATTATGTTTTTGTGACACGCTGTTGCAGGTCTGCTATAATTTTAAATTAATTAAATAAATAATGCAACACAATTGGGCAGCTGAAAGACAATCAACCTGCGACCACTTCGAAAAGGCTTACTGTAGTGAGGTATCTAAATACAAGGAGCGTACCATATCTCATAAAATACTTACCAAGAGTGAAACTTACTCGTAAGATAGCTTGACAAGTTAAACTCCTTTAAAAAGCCAAGATAGATTTTAATGCAAATTAAAGCGATTTATTGGCAATGGACCAGCCATTCCGATTCGCAATTACGCCAGACTAGCCATTTCATGAGGAAACAAAGGAAACCGGAAGTTTATGAAGCGGAATCAGCTGATAGAGAAAATGAGGCTTCGACGCTGCGAATCAACGGCCGTTTAACGATTGGACGCGACGGAAACGGAAGCGATCCTACAAGAATATGCATTTGCTTCATGACTGTCAATAATGGCTAGAAATTTGTTGTTATACATACATATATTTATGCCTCTACGTCCCCAACGGGATATGCACAGAATATGGATACCCACCTGATACTTGTTGAACCTGGAATTCGTTGTCATTTGTGATAAAAATAATTAGGCTTTTGACAAAATTACCCGTGATCAAAACTTATAAAGGTCGTGTTGCTAAAGTACATATTTTCGGTGTAATTCAGGGTTTCGATTTCGATTCTGGTCCAATACCTTTTTGATTTTGGGCTCATATTGAGTCAAGAACAATTAGAAATACTCCTCTTAAGGTGGGTATAAAGAATGAAGGATAGAGGAGCATGTATGAAAAGAATAAAGAGTGTGTGCTTTGACTAGCTCGCTCATGTTAGCGATGATAACCTCTGCCTATCTCGTTAGGGAAGTTAAGACGAGAATATATGTACGTGTTTTTCGTATTTTTGAAGTACGAATGCGTGTGATGTGTATTCAGTGAGGTAGAAAAAATCTTGTCAGGAAATTAACGTTGCCATTGGGGTGGGCAATGACTATAAGCTTTTCAATGTGACGATAGAGTTGGAGAGTAGGTCTTTTCGACATAAACCTTCGAAGCCTCTCTAGTGGGTTTAAAAGAGAGAACAGTCTACAATATTTACTATGATATTCAGACTCATGATCCAAACATCAACAGCTTTCACGGCTCGTTCAGTGCCTTCAAGAGAAGACTACAAGCTGTAAAACTTATTTTACAGTTGTTTTTTTGTATATTTTATTTTATAATTGTTAAGTGATATAACGAGAGTGTTTGTCGTGGCCGCAACATATTTTTATACTTTTTGTTTGTATTTTAAATCTAAGTTGATGTAAGTTATTAACTATTATAATTTTTGTATTGTTATTGTAATAGAGTTATGTGAATACAAAAAAGCATAAAACCCAATCATAAACACCAAAAATAACAACGAATAATTATAAGATAGAACCTTTATTCTAATATACATTAGGACAACACTAATACTACTTATTTCGTTATTGAAAAGGCACAGGCTAGTAGATATATGTAATGAAATTGTACTAATAGTTTAATAAATACTACTGACTATAGCTACTTAATATGTTCTAAGGTAACTAGAACATCGAAGTTACAACTGTAGAGAGAATACAAACTGAATTCCAAACAGGCAAGTTTATTATGAGTTTGCATGGTGGCCTCATATTGGCATAAAACTATCCGAGATAGAAAATGGAGTAGTAAATAAAGGAAGGGACCAAACGCACATCGGATGCAATAGAAAGGCTTACTGTGGCCACGAAAACGTAACATTATGATAAAAATAACATTTATTGTCTAAATACATTGTTATAAATTTAATTTACATCGTTCAAATGTAAAGAAGGTTTTTAAAATGTTAAAGAAATAAATAAATCTAGATAGTCGGCCGGTCCAAAAATTATTCCCGTCATATTAAGCTGTTGTTGGGAAGAAATTCCACGTCCACTTGCATGGAAGTTGTACGTTCTTCTGCGGAGATATCTACTCATTCATTTATAGATGTCAATAGTTGGCGATATCAATGTACCCTGGTTGCAGTCATCCCTAGGAGTATCTTATCTCGAAAAGTTATAGAATTAAAAAATTCAAAGTACTTATACTTTAAATTTTTTAATTCTAGAGATTCCTTTTCTATACGGGCTGAACAGAAAATCGTACAGATCATACTATATTTTCGCTTGCTTTATAACCATTGAGACATAGAAGATCTTTATTAAAGAATTTTGATGTTAGGTTGCTAGCCTATAGCCGATATATTACTCGTAACCAATTCTCAAACGCCAAAAGCACTCATAGTACACAAAAAACACCCCAGCATTTTAACAACGTTATAGCCGAATATTACACGTATATCTTATAAAAAGCCCTTGAAGAATAGCACTCATAGTATACAAAAAAGCACCCCAGAAAACGTAAATACCTGTGTTCATGGCCACAACCCGGTGTGTGCCATCAGAGGCTCGGAGGACGCTCCAAATGCAATTATGACGTCACTGCCTCGCACAATGCACTATCGGAACATGCACTCAACGGTTCAAATTCGCGTACACACTGATACTGGAAGCTTCTGAACGATTAACCATCCTGTATAAGAATCAAGTGTTAGTCTAGGTCTTAGTCTAGTACTAACACTAAGGTTATCGCTGAATGTGCGAAAATATATGGATGACAATAACGTGTAAGTTTACCACGATCAGAACAAAAAGGCATTCCTTATTACTGTCCACTAGGCTGAGTAAAAGGCTTGATGTGTATGTATGATAGAAAAAAAAGCCTAGATTAAAGATAAGTATAGGATTTGTAATTATAGTTTAAAGAGATTCGCGATTTATACTCATGATTAATAACTAAAGGGACTTATTACGTAAGTGTTTATATAATAAAGTTACCTTTATTAACCCGACGTTTCGGCTACGTTGCAGCAGCAATTAATCTTGAGGATTTGTAATGACAAATATTCTAAATTTTGTTATTTTTAATGCCGTATCGTGCTAGATGGAATGTTAAAAGATTGCTTACTAGTTGCCGTTCTTCCCAGCATATCATAGGAGGCGACCAAGACACGTTTCGCTAGATTCCGAAGAAAAGACTAGTTCTCTCAGGATCTTTTCACTATACTCATCATACTCGTATATATATACACACACAATCACGCCCTTTAATCCGTTTCTCGTGGACAGAACCTTGAAAGATATATAATCTCTTAGATCTAATATCTAGGTATAATATCTCTTAGGTCACTTATTTGCATAAATATTAGGGTCGTGATGTCAAAATATGGGACATTGACATCAGGTTACTAGTCCATCACCCAATAGCATTTACCTCTAGTTCCTTAGTCGCCACCTACGACATGCCGGGGTAAACGGCAGCTAGTTAGCATACTGTCTCCGACCCAGAGTAGCACCGGATAAACAAATATACATATGTGTATGATTTTAATTCATTTACCTACGTTACAAACTTCGTGCACTCATCTGTACCCAGTAGTTACCTAACTGCGTATTTATGGGAGGTTTCCTTTGTTGCTCGGCTTGTGACTTGTGATGATGTATACCCTTAACTCCTACTACTAAGTGCAGAAGAAGCGTGGTGTGGAATAAGGCATTAGCGGTTCATCCACTATATAAATATCTATATTATATACCTTTTAGTTTGTCATGTGATAGCTTGGGACGTGAAAAGAATGCTAAGTAGTGGCCCTTCTTCCTGACATGTTGTAGGAGACGACTAAGGGACTAGGAGTAAATTGAATCTATTGGGCGATGGGCTAGCAGCCTGTCACCAATGTTCCATATGACATAATGAGCCCAATATTATCCTTATGTGACCAAGGCAATGTTTTCATATCTCCAAGGTTCTGTCCTCTCCGAAAAGGATTAAAGGACGTGAATGTATATGTGTATATTTTTTACTTGCTATTTGTCCTTATCAATATATTTCCTTATAAATACTCGATGATTAATTTCTAAATATTTCTATTCACCCTTTTTAAGCAGGAGTCCACGAGTTCACATCAAAAACATAATATTTGTTTATTCCAGCATAACTAAATTAATTGTCATGGCATTATTATGACATAAGACACATCAATGGTAAATTACATCTATGATTGATTTATTAGCTCTGTCGTTTGTTCAGTAACTTAAGATCTTTATTTGACTTATAAACTAGGAATAAAAGAAGCATTTTAAAGTGTAACATTATGTTCCCTTCAGCCCTTGGTGGGCCCTAAATGTGTGTGATCATAATAAATAACTATACATAGATGTGTAGGATTTTCTTAATACGTTCCTTCACCGTAAGCGTGTAGTAAATGTACGTAAACAATGAAAAATGTCCCTTAGTACACGCCCTTAAGCCACTGACCGGAACCGTTTGCCCTAAAAGGGTATTTGTGTGGGATTTTCGTATAATTATACGAGCACGTTACGTATTACTTACACAGCTCATGAAATACATACTAGCATATAAGAACCAACATTTAAGTATTTATAAACCTTATTTTAGGTATAACACATCCTGTCTCACGATAGAGTTATACCAAAATTAAATGTGTGCATAATAATACCCGTAATAAATAGAAAATTATTGAAAGCTCATCAAAAATACTGAAATGTACACCGAAATATAGCTAAACGTACACCAAAGGTTAGGTTTGGGTTTGGACTGTATTATTTTGGTGTACAATCCATCCATATTGGTGTGCATTTTCGTACTATTAGATAGTCCTTTAAATACTACCCGTAATAAACAACACATTCATGTTAAAATCTCCTAATAACATTAACATCAGTCCTTCAGTAGCTTCTCACGAATTGGCTGGGGAATGACAGCTGGTTACATTCTGATAAAATCCCAGATCGGCAAAGTATGGGGCGTGACGAGTTCTGTGGAGGTCTTTGGAGATAGTTCATCTAATGATGTGTGAACGTTCACATTTCCCCAGAGAGTAAGCATTATCCCAGTGTACTGTAAACAATTTCTTGAGCTTAATTCAATTGATTTTGTAGTAAGTACAATGATCCTTGCTGTTGTTTAACTGCGTGTGATAGAATTGTATGTGATAGTAAAATATTGAAGAATTAATGCAAATGATGAGTAAATTTAAGGAGGTAATTTACTCATAGCCAAATTCCCAAAGTCAATGTTTCGTTACCTAAATGCCTATTTATGAATAAAAAAAATATTATCTGATTTCTATTAAAGGCTGTTGTATAAGTAATTAAAAATAAGTAGCTCTGTCTGAAATTACCTACTATCCGATAAAAAATATTTTATTACGTAACTGTAATAAAAATTTATAAATCTATCTAAAACCTGTTATATTGTTTTTATGTATTTTTGTAAATCTATCTAAAATTTATGTAAATAATTAATATTAAAGTTTCAAAAAACTTTAATTCAAAAACTTCCGTTCTAGCTGCAAACTGTACGTATAAAAAAATTCCATATACGAAAAGGTTCTCAAAGATATTAAACTAAATTTATGACATCTTTCGCCATTTAATAAATATTGCTAAATAAAATACTGAAGGCAAAAGCTGCGTTTGTACAAAATTAAGCTGTGCGTAGATAACATACGCTGTAACGGCGGCATACGAAATTGCTACGGCCTAATAAAGTGTTCATTCCAAGTAGGTATCTCAGCAGAGGCCGTTGACTCAATGCTATATTATCAGGCCTACATTTTCTTCGTCCCTTTCGCTCAAAGCCACCCTACTCTTCCGTAAATCGAAATCAAAGCTCTTCGGAACCTTGCCGTGAAGTTGCTCAGCAGTGTAAGCCCACCCTCTTGAAGATAGCTTCGTTTGGGCGTGCGTTCGAAATTCTAGAATAGAAAAAATAGTAACAAGATTAAAATAGTGGTTATTATCTTGAGAAGACTATAATGATCATCTGAAGATCAATCAAATAATTAATGGTGATATTTTAAGAAGTGCTAATTTATCTTATTGCCGTTATTGGAACTATTATTAACTTTTAAGCAGTTTTATTTTGTAATGAAATAGCTGTCAAAAGTGACAGTTGAAATTGGTCTTTCGAACGTATTCTGCATATGGCGGACATAGTTTGTGTTTATGTCAATAACAGGCCGATTTTGTTAGTTATAACGCGGGTGTTATTTTAGATATATTTAAATGAATATGTGTTTGTGAACTTGTGTTGTGTTATTTTTCTTTTGGATAATGTATGTGACTTTTGGAACTGTGGACTTTTTACTATACGTAGTGTTTTAAAAAGGTATGTTCCGTAACCAAAGTGTTCAGTCAAATATAAATAAGTTTTAGGACAAAAAAGCCCATTTAAAATTCCCAAATTCATTTATTACTTCTTCTCATTAATTATCATACACATATCATCTCGAATTTATCAATATTACATAGAATTAAGTGAAAAATCCCACATAAAATCGAAGGTTATAATGCCAGGCTGTATGTTTGATACTTTTTAGCCTGAAAAGTATCAATATATCTCTTAAAAGTTCAATGAATACTATTAAATTATATTAAACTGAAACTCTTCTGTGTATTCACGCTTTTAAATTAACTATTTACCTTAAGAAGCCAAAGTAAACCAGGCTTTAATTCAATAACTTTAGTTAGTACTTACCTTTTATAGTTTAGAAAGTATAAAACTGCATTGCACTTTGAGTAAAGCTCTAGTTGAACTATTACTTAAGGTAAATTGCTGAATGACTAATGATTACCTAGAAACAGGTTTTACATTTTAGTCAATCACTTCTTTCAAATATTAAAATTGATAGGAGATAATAATAACTAATAAAATTAAACAAAGCTAGTTACAACTTTAGTACACAATTATTGTAATATCAATGAATTAATAACATAACTCATATAAATTATGCCAAAAATAATACATTAATGTAGTAAGTACAAGAATTGTTTTTTTTTTAAATAATACAATTCATATTAAACTAAAAAATATTATTGTCTGAAATAAAAATTTTTGTCTTTACAATCATTTCATACCATCACCATAGAATTACTCATTTGGTATAGTATGTGATACTTATCTCAATCTGTGCCTTATAAATAGAAGAAACATTTTAAACATCTGTTACTAACTTCCTGTGAGTAATCCAATACGTCTTAACAAGTACTTAGATGAATCAATTATATTTATATGAAGTATCCAACTTTAGTAGCCAATAGTTTAAAACAAAAATTAAATGTGCTTATCTTTACTAGCTTTATAACTATTGTTCTTCAGAACAATTTGTTGTGAAGTCATACATTGTTTAAGCAGATACATGTCAGTGATGAAGATTATCATTGAGATGGTTATTTTGATCATGTAGAGACTATGATACAATACACAGGTTTATATATTTCATGAAGTGATGGGCCGTTACCTTTCGTTAAAACAAATTTACTATTTGTCTTGAAACACAAGTATAGTAATTTACTGTTTAAAAAATTTTTTTATGATAATGTTGACATACAAATTGAATCAACATTTATTTTTTAAATTGTAATCTTCTAATAATGTTCCATATAACATTCCAACCCCATCAAAGAAATTTTGGGATAAAAAGTGACCTAGGATATATTATTATGTCTCAGAGTATCTATCCAGCCCGAAAGCAAGAGAATGTATGTGTATAGTATCATCTTTATTGATATTGGCTACCCCATATCGATAATGAATATGAAGTGTATTTGTGCGTATTTATAAAAAGACATTTTATAAAAGGTCTAATAGCCCTGTAAATATTTTATCTAGTTGTGTGTCACTGGTAAAAACACATACTAAAAAGAACAGGGTCTTTGCTATACTGACTATGGATGTTGTAATCGTAAAAGACTAAAAGAAGAGAAACTTATTAGCTTGCAAGTGTACACTGTTACTCCAAATTTAGCCAGTAACTGTATTTGAAATATTAATTATAAGCGGGGATGTGTTCATTGTGTCATTGTACCATATTCTATCCCGTCTTTCAGGGATTTACAAATATGAATTTATGGATCTTGGATGACAATGAAAAAGCGCTATAAGTGTGTGAACTGGGATGCAAATCCAGGTCGATGGATAACTGGTCCAATATGTAGTGGTTTGCTATAGGCTTCAGTCATATCCCTGATTTGTGTAAATTAAGAATATGTAGCCTATTTAGTGAACCTATTATTATTAAACTTGATTACTATAATATTATAAAGATATTACTAGAATTGAACTACTGACCAGAGTTGATGGTCGTGAATGTGTTTAATAAATTTTATTGTAGAAGTCTAGTTTTCATTTGCAACTCATGAGTAATTGAACCCAGTAACTACCTCACAATTAGCGTTCAGGTGCTTAACCAATCATGCCACGGAGGTTGTTGTGATGTTTTCTCAGGATCTCTGCTTAACTATCTGTTGAGGATTGGGCATGATCAGTAACTATGTCCAGTTCATTTCATATTAAAATGAAGTAAATGAACTAGTTTAACTACAAGTAACTCCTTTGAGAAAGTATTTTCTAAGTTCTAGAACTAGGTTTGATAAGATGTATTGTACATAACTGAGTACTATTATTACTCTCAACTTAGTAACTTTAATAACAGCTTCAATATTTTTAAGACTAAGTTGGTAGGTCAATGAAACGAGGACTATTAATTGAAGCAATTTTTAAGGAAAAAATCTTGTGAATTGAAAAAATGAAATTTTTGTATCTTATGTTTTAGTTTAATTGTGTTTTTTTTCTCTCGTTTTATTTTTTCCTAATTGAAATTTATGTATGTACGTAAGGCGTAAGTACGCATAACTTTACATCTTTTATCATTATATATTTTAATATGTAGTTAGTAAAAGTCATATTGATTAAGAAGATAACAAGAAAGAAAAATTATTTAACAAGTAATTATTCACTTAAAAATACATTTATCTGTGGTAGTTATACAATAATCCAATAACATTGAATAAAACTCTTAAATTGCCGTTGTAAATGGTTAACTCTAGTTATTATATTAACTAGTTAACTATTTCTAAGTAGTTTACTGAGTGTTTAGTTAATAACTTAGATAGTTTATCCACTTGTATTTTTTATCCATTTTATATGAAAACATTCTATTCCATTTTCAGACTGTAATATCACCAGACATGGAAGACAACATAGCTGTGGTAAGTCATAGTTTAAACTCTAATTCTATCTATATTTATAGCCATTATAGACATTAAAATAGTTAAGATTAATTCTCAATTAACTTTTATTAATTAAAATGACATCAAACAGTTTGTTAATTGTTGAGATCATTGAGAAAGAATCTTTTTCTATAAATTTATTTTAGAATTAATAAAACACATCACAACCTTAGTAAATAACGCCATCTAGATTTTTCAACAAGACAACCGCATAGTACATTTTAGAATCCTGTTTGTAAAAGTTCAAGGATAGAACCTTAGATGTCGTTGTTCAAGGAAGCGCCGCTTGGAAAGCAGGTGAAACTTTCACAAAGTTTTTTATGCACCATCCCATAGGTGGCGTTAGTTGTTCTTAAAATTAGTGTGGTATTTTGTTAGTGTATCAAAAATTAAAGGCAAGCACCGGTAAGTAATATATTTTCAATTACAATAATTTTAATTTAACTTCTTAAAGTTTAGAAAACTGTTTTATTTAAAATGATGCACCAGTTTGCAAAAGTAACAAAATATTAAAAATAATCTATTTTGTATATCTTTTTCATACTTATTATAGATTGTTTTCTAAGAAATGGAGACTTATCGCGTATATTTTTTTAACTTTGTTACGCGACGTGTCGGCCATGTCAAGGGTAGGAGGTTGGTCCTAGATAATTTTACTACCAAACATTTACAAGTTCAATTGAAAATTACGGTATCAGATTCATATTATACTGGATCCAGCGGCAAACTAATATTATTTATTTTGTTAGGTTTTTTTGTTTTCTCTTGGTTGCTAGGGCGACTTAAAACATTTTAAAATTACCTTCAATCTATCTTATATATTCGTGGTCATTTTGGATGTTAAGCTCAGAGACGTATTTATCCACCATAACCATATAACATGTGCCAGTACCACGACCCACATAAAACTCCAAGGCTGTACCGAGAAGGTTGTTATTCCACGTTTTGTTATCTTATCAAAAATTCCCTTTTGCCAGGCCAGTTGGCTTGTTTAAAAATTCACCCTTGCTTCATATGCTGCTAGGCTTAATTTTAATGCTTTACATACGAGGCCAACGGGCTGGTTCGCGCAAAATATTTTTACACATAATTTCACACGGTGGCGTAACGTTGCAATGCCGAATTAAAACGTTTTGGCAACGGTGGCTGGTTTGGGAAATATGCGAAAAAGTTGCAAGCGACCAACTACAGGTTGTTTGGATTTGGTCTAACCATTGTAAATGAGCAACGTTTACATGTTAGTTGAAATACCTAAAGATGTCATGAAAATGCCCAACAAATATGGCGGTAGTTCAGTAATAATACTTATAATATACACATGTACTCACTCTATTGTTTAGAAATGATGTACATTCCACATCTTGTATTCTTTTTGTTCATATTTTTAAAGTAAAGTGCTAAATAACTAAGTAAAACAAAACTAGCCAACTTCCAAAGCATTTGCTGGTACTTTATCACTGAACTGCATTTTTGTTAGACAGATTTCATCAGATTTTTAGAGGATACAGGGTTTAAATCGATGTAAACAAACGACACCCTGTGGAAGCAGCTGCACTCATGACTGGCTCACTGGAATCGTGTCCATTGTCCTCGGGCTAAAGTGCGTCCGATTTATGGATGTTTTTTGGCGACTACCCGCATTTTGGAACGCTAGCTGACATGAGTGTTAAAAAAATAGCGTTACTGCGTTGTTTTTTCAGCATTCGATGGTCCGAGCTTTTTATTGTATCTTTTAGGTATGGTTACTGAATATTATGATTAGGGTATTTTCATTAACAAAAAGTCGTTATTTTTAAAATTAAAAGACTTATTATGTCTTTACTAACTATTCTATTTATCCAACGTCTATATTTGAACAGATTTATATTACAATCCCTGCAAATGGGTAAAATTACCACCATATTTTCCCAACCTAACCCACGTCGAGATTATCAGTAAATTTTTCGGCTGAAATCCGCACAGATGGCTCCAAGGGAGGAGCTCCGAAGTCATTAAGTCCTCCAAAAATGATGGTTAGAATTTCACGGCATGAAATCCGATCGTTCGCCGCAGTTTCAATTATTCAAATCGGCTGACTGTGGCCATCCACACAGCGTGGCAGTAGCATATTTACTGACTTCCCGATAATGGAGCGCAATATTTTCAATGGTATTATGTATTAAGCTTTAAAACGGGCAATTTCGATATGCGGTCGGAATTTGAAAGGCGATTCCATTGTGGATTAAATCGGTTGGTTTTTATCTAAAAATGTTTGAGTAATAATATCCAAAAGCAACCCACAATAATAACGCAAATAATGAGTTGGTACTCGACGTATTTAGCCGGTATTAATCACATGGAAGTGTTGAAATGGTTGATATGTTATGTGTTTAAATTGTCGATAATAAATTTTCTTTACATAAATTTCTCACCATTCTGTGATTTCATCCTGCATACTAGGTTAGAGTGAATAGTAGGCTATATGCAATAGCCAAAGACTGACTTCTAGCCCGGTCAGTTCACAACCACAACCAGTATGTTTGCGATATGTTGCGACAATAACACAGAACCTAAAATAAATAAATAATTGTAAATCTTGTATTTCTGTTTTGTCTTTCCAATTCGAATTTACGTACTCCTGTGTATGTATGCAACAAGAGTAAAAATGACTGCTATGCCACTGCACTTGGATTCAGAACCGGGTCCCGCCCCAAGTGGGTTGCTACGAACGCCCGTTCCGGATATCAGCGTTACGAATGGCTTTATTAAGACTCCACCGTTACGGTTTCGGTAGCAACTAAAATGTATTCAGACTAAACCGTTACGGTTTTCCTAACAACTAGAATTGCAAATGCGCCGACTTTGGAGATGATAGCATCTACGTCTTCTCTACTGTTGTAGTTTAGTAAAGGAAACTAAACATTTTACTACCAAAACGGTATCATGACAGGCTTATACATGTACATTGTACAATATAACTAGTTAAAAATATTTTTAGACATGTAACTGTGAATTAGATTGACTCCTTGTTCGAGGTAATTTGAACCCAGAGTGTCAATTACGAAGTGTTATAAAGTTAAGTATGTTGAAAGTTTTGAAAACTATATAGTTAAAGACTGTTGTCTGAGATGAAAAAGTGATTCCCAATTTTTAATACAATTTATTACACTTATAATATTACCTGCAATAATTTACTAGTAGTCACATTCTTGAAGGCTGCCATTGAAGCTTGTTCCTTGCATACTACTCATATTAAGGAAGTGACGCCATTTCCGCAACAGTCGTGTGTATTGTATGAAACCCTTGGAGAAGCGACTACAGTGCTACGGATCTCTTTTACGAGCAACGAATGTTTTATATTGTTAGTAAATGAAATAAATTACCCACCATACAAGCTACTTCGCTCAGAGCTAACTTCCTCGCAATGTCTGGGAGAGATAATAATAGCGTCTATTCTTCTAGGTATACCTTAGGAACAGCTACATTCCAAGCACAACTCTCGTAACTTAGCAATAATAACTGCTGAATTTACTTTAACTGCAATATTCCAGATCCTTGATAGCTATGGTTAAAGATGATCGAATAAATTATCGATTCTTCGATGTTCTATATGTTATATAAAAAATATGATATTTAGGTAGCAAATATTTAAATTTAGTCAGGCTGCATCGCTGATCTATATTTATGTACATAAGTCAACTATAAAATGAACGGTCTAGTTTATTTTATCAAATGGAAGTCCAGTAGGCAGTTGGAATTAGCGAATCTAAGATCTCTTGGCAAAGAATCCTAATCATTATAACTCACGACGCTATCTCGTCTGGGGCGGACAGAGAACAAAGGCTGGCGCAACAATGGCGGCCGGAGACGCTAACGAATCACCGACCCCGCAGATAACTGGGGCATATTAATTCATAGAAATTAGTGGAGTTAGACCTTTAGCATTCGTAGTATGCGTTTCGTAGTATGATTTTAATCTTCACTAGTGGCTGTGTGGTTACAAATAATCATACGCAAAAATTACAATACACAACGTAAAAAATATATTAAACACAGGCATGTTAATAACTCATATTATAATATAAAATATCATGAAGGTATGTAGAAGTTTCTAATGCATGTATAATAATCCAACTAAAAATGTTTTATGTTGTAGTATGTTGAACTGTAATGAAGCCATATCTCCATATGAAAACACACCGTTCCGCCATCACAATAACGTGTTAAAACCCACTAACGTGTACAGGAAACAGTGCATTAGATTAAACAAATGTCGCCTCTCATAAAAAGGAATGTTGCTAATGAATCCAACGCCAGCGTTGCGACGTCAACCGCTTAATTTCATATAGTGTGTAAGAAATCAATGTGAGGCTTTTTTAATTAACGAAAGCGCTTTTCACGGTTCTTGTACGAAAGGTATTGTATCGATACTTCTTAACTAGTTGTAAGAATTCAATATGGTACTAGCAAAGTTTGCGTTTGAGTTAGAAGCAGAGAAGAAAAGCTATGATCGTTCATTTCCGATAGGCTAAATTTCCCAAATACCACAAGTATAATGTCAGTTGATTTTCAACAACAGCATCCATCCATTGTGATAAATGCTGAAAGATAATTGTACATAAGTAGTGTAAAAATTACGCAGTGAGCTTCAAGTGTTCTTTTAAAATAACTTGATTCGTTCTATTAATGTAAAAACGTAAAGGTAACATTCAGGAATACACCCAAAAACTATTAAACGATCCAGGTTGAAAATCGCATACCAAATGCATTCACTACAACTTTATAGCACTCACACCCGTGTTACAAACCAAACTGACTTATGTTAAACAATCGCAACAATAGCGTGAGTAACGGAAGTCAACTCGAAAGCGATTAATTCGAAAGAACATCGGCGGTGGTAGCGTGGAAATCGCAAATAGTTTCCCGTTGTATGGCAGGGCAGTTAGTAAGGCCGAGATAGCGGTGGTTCTGCCAGTTGGAACGCGGGCCACACCCCATTCATTAGTCGGTCGAGTGCTTCCGCGCATTTATCAATCTACCCGCGGTACAGGCAAAAACGACGAGCTGACCTGCACGGGATAAAGGTTCCACGTTGCACTGGCCTTAGCAATGCGCACCTGTATTGTGTCAGAAGGTCAGAATTTTGGGGTAAACCAACTTTTACCGCTTGATTGGATATACGCTTGCAGACCAGCGGAAGTAAGATTTGTTTTTCTACCAGAGATTCCGTCTCTTGCTGAATTAGACAAATCTAAGGATTGTGTATTTAGGTGTCCATAGCGATAGAGCGGTTAATAGGATGATGCAGTTTAAGGCATATCAAGATTAGTTAGATCACAGTTAGCTGGTAGGAAATGGTTGGTTTCGACACTTTGTATGATAAATTAAATGGTATTAGAAAACATATCAGCGTTCATTTAACAAATATAAATAGGGTTAAAAAACTCAATAGTTGTGTTTGTCCCTGTACTGTCGATTATGAATGACAAGGTGCTTTTTCGTGCATGTTATGATAGCACTTGATAAAAAGCTTTAATAGCATGGAACGCGGGAGAGCTGCCAAGAAAGAAGGTTCTGTGATTTATCTTATAGCTCTACGTTCTAGAATTCTTAAATTATTTCATAATATGCACCGGTTTTTGTATAGCAACAATATTTTTGCATTGTTTTTGTTAAACTACGAATTGTAATGTTTTTACTCCTCCATTCTTTCTTATTTGGTTGTTTATAAACAAGTGTTTGTTACTGTTAACTTGTTAAGCTATACAAAGCAAATCACGTTCAACCTTCCAAGCGCTTCTTCTTTATAAGCACAATTCTATTACGTAATATTTGGAACACTTCCTACCTACAAAACCGGTGTCGTGTTTCACGTGCTACATTTTTACTGACCCGTCATTTCGTTAGGTTCTATTCAGGCGATTAATTGCATTTTTATTGCACCGTGTGAAGCTAATTACGTACAAAGTAACAGTGCTGGGTGCTGTTCAATCGACAGTGTTGCCAGTGCTTTGAAGAATACATTAGCGTGGTTTTTGTTTAATCGAAACGGGTTCAGGGAAAAGACCGTGAAAGGGTAATAAATCGTACGTTCTGTTCGTTGGTGATTTTGATGTTTGTTATTGAAATGCTTTTCAAACGGGTTCGGTATCAGATGTGATTGTAACTATGGTATTGTTTTGTAGTTAGTCGTTTTTTTGTCGGGGATTAGCTTGTGATGGTTTTCCTGTTTTAAAGTTAAATATTTTTTGGATTTTTCAGATGTTTTATGTCGATAAAGGCTAAATGGTTACCGAAAAATATTGCTGTAACGTTTATAAAACAATGAATTTGTGATACATAGAAATACATAGAGTATTTTAAGATTAGACACACTCTAGTCGCCTTTATTTCATTTCACTATATAAAACCGTCATCTTAGACACATATGTTAAGACGTTCCTTAACCTTCTTTATTAAAAAACCCTCCTACCCTCACATGTGTCTCAGCTACAATTTCAATCTAAACCAACTTGGCGAGCAGTTCTATTGGAACTAGCCTTAGGTTCGAAGTTTACAGCCGTATCGCTTTCGAAAGACATTGGATCCGCTTCATTGACCCCTCGAACACCTGCGTCCAGGTGGATTAGCCCACCCGCCCGAAGGTTTATAGTTAAGACGCCGATTAGGTCATGATAAATAGCAAAGATTAGAGCCGTTTTGGCTGGTTATAGATTAAGGGTTTGGTGGGTTTGGAATGCAAATATATAATTACCGTGTATAATCGAAGAATGTTTCATATATGTTCGTACAGTTATTGTTTTTTTTTTCAATTAAAGTGTGTATGCCAATCATGAAGACTGATTAAGCTGCTTTATATTATTAAACTTGCCTTAATATGGAAAATTAACAGGACTTTAAAAAGTTAATAATACTCATATTTAGATATAATAATCGTTTCTTTTACGTATTGTATGCATTGTTTATTGTATTCCGCCATCAGATGAAAGGGTCACGCCATTGCATATTCACCTCCGGTCTAATGGAATAACGCTGTGATCCTGTCTTTGGCGAAATTGGGCAGTGGTTCGCTGACCTTCCACCTCGTCTACTTTGATACATAAATAATTTCGTCACAGGGACGGTAGACTCGATTGAAACATTACCAGAGTCACTAACCAAAAAAGTATACATTTATCCACAATTCGAATTATGCATCACGCTTAATTCTCACCGGCAGACTAACCATTGCACTGTCGTGTGCAAAAAGTGATATAGAAATAAAATAAACCAAGTAACTATTTATTTACGAGTATTTATATAATACATCAAACGGACGACGAATTTATTTGAATGTTATGCTTGGTACGATTAAAACTAGTTTTTAAAGTTCGTTTTACATTTTATCGCTAAAGCAACGTAGAGAATGTTATGTTTATTCATTTAAATAAAAATCACCTTTTAATTTAATAAACGACACGAAATTGTGATCTTGAACTACTCTACAGAGTTTGACAATTAAAAGTGGCGACCATATAAAATTATCGAGTGCAACCTTTCAGAATACCGATCGAGCTGGCTCCCTTCCAACAGTACGACGTTTATTTACTTACTCAAAAACGGCGATTTCACTGCAACAACCCACTTGTGCGGGCCATGCAATTTCATGTCTTGATAGGAAATAGATTTTCGTAAGCACATAGTTACTCGTACATAGTTACTTGTTATTTTCCGTCTACTTGATACTTACAAAGTTTTGGTATTGAAAAAGGTTTGGAAGGTGTTGTTTATTTTAATGCTACAATAATTCTTAACTTGTACCCTCAATATTCAGATTCTATTTATGTAATGTATAATGTTTCCTCACTATTAGAATTGCACGTATTCATCAAAAAGTAGTTTAGTTTATTTAATCTATATAAATGGCGAAACTGCGCACAAATCAACATGATAAAATGTGTCTTAATCATTCGGGAATTGTTTGGCTCTCAAGCTATATTGCCTTCGAGCATGTTTTACCAAAATTGCTATGCGTACATGGAGTTGTATTAGAAACTTATTTACAAATTCCAAAAACGTTCTTCTTAGTTACTCTAAAATTATATGCTCAACACGGCACCCCCTATTTTAAAGTGCATGAATTATTAAAGTTAGGTAGTTATATTTTTGGAATTCGAAGGAAATAACTTAGAAGCAATTATTCTGCTCAAGAAACTTGGTAGCACAGCAGAGTCCGGCGAAATACGTTGTTATTAATAAGCCGAGTTAGAAATTTTGTTAAGTCTGTTAAATATTCAAAGGTTCATTTCGAAAGCCATCTGCAAGTTAAGCGGGGATGCTCGTCCAAGTTTCATTATTATAACGATTATCATTATTTACTGTCGTTAGATTAGATATATACTGGGAATTAAAGTTTAACCACTATTTTGTTGGGCATTCTCTATTTACAACAGTAGAAAGAACGAGAAATATATTACGTTCACCAACATGAACTAAGTACAAAAAGAACAATATTCAAAACATGGTCACGATAGTTTCCTTTCCTTTTGGTTTTAGTTGACTCAAAATCTGAATTTCACAACATTCACAGCGTCATAAGTGCTGAAAATATCGCAAAAGCAGGCACTGATAATTACTTATCCATTACATTAGGTAGGTAACTTTCTTATGCATATCTTACCACAATAACAGATCCTGTCGGGTATAGAACCGGGGCCAAGCCAAACCTTTGGTAGGTCGGGTTGATAAATCATCCCTAAACTTTACTATATGACTCGACTGTTCTCGTAAGAGAGAAGCTTTGAATAGATATGAAGTGAGCAATTGTTTGTACTGTCGAGTAGATAAATGACTGCGAAGAGTGGGTGTCGAGATAAACAAGATGAATTTGGCTATTTTTGGTGTTGGGAGATTATGGGTTTGAGATGAATTGAAGGTTTGAGGATGAAGTGCGGTCAATCAATTTAAACTTCAAGAGGATACATAAAAGGATATGGAATACAATTTTGTTCAATGAGAAATTAAGGTTTAATTCGAATTTTAGGAATTGAATTAGATTTTGATCTGGTTAAGCTGATAGGTTGACAAACAGGCATGAAAATATTCGCATAATAAGCAAAATTACTGTGAAATTTATGACATAAACATAATATTAATCGATGCATCACGATATTGAGCATGGTATACTTAAAGATACATCCACAGCAAACTTGTAGTTTATTGCTAGTGGGCTGTTGGGAGTCAATTTGCATTCAATATCATAAGTGTCCCATGAAATCAACAAGTTATCTGCTGCCTTAGCATCGCAAGAAAAAATACATCTTGAAAACCTCATAGCTCCTGCATAACTCTTATTTATACTGTCGTAAAGCCTACTTTCCTTGAGCTTTTTGCCTAGCTAAGGAAGAAATTCAAACTATATTCAAACTATTTGCTCAGGTACAGAAAGAGAACTGTAAGGTGTTAATAGTTACATTTTGTTTAGGTAATACAACATGCTTGGCGCTGTAACTAGACGGCTCATAGAAAAGTACCCATACTTTCATAAAAGCGTATTTAATGATTGCTTCTAAATTCGTAATTAGACATTATTCATCTTCGGGAATCACACTAAGTATCAATTCTACGTAATATCTTTAGATGAAAATGTAGTACTGATGCCATCTAATTTCTAATCAGTGGTAACTGAATTCGTAGAAATACTATCAAAAGAATTTAGCACCACCCAACAAAGTATATAATTTTGCAAGAAGAAATTATAATATTAATTTCAAACACATAAACATCTTTTACAAATGACATACTCATTATCTGCCGTACTTATTTTCTATCAATAAGAAATAAAAAGATACAGCCCTTTTCAAATAGTTTCACTTCATCATGCCTCTACCTGTAGGCAAGGTATTTGCATATCGGCAATGTCTGCTACTACCTCATGGGAATAACCTGCTCTCATTTTTAGTGTCGCTTCGGTCTATTTTTATGATTTTTATAGATTGACAAAGTGGACTGAAACTTGCTGGAAGAGCTGATAAAAAAGTTAGTTTATGTCGCCGGTACTTCATTACATTGAGTACTTTGGTAATGTTGAGAACAATTACGTACGTTAAGTATTGAGTTGGTTTGAAAACGCATGTAAATAAAAATGTAGTTATAGTTATATTTAAAAGAAAAGATAAGCGAACACATAACGTTGGCCACGATTTGTTTTATCTAAATGTAGAAGCTTCGTTCTGACACTTAGTTCCGGTACCGGGTTGCCAAAAAGTTATTAAAGTTTTTCTATATCGTCATTTTAGGTACAGAGTTTCTTTTCTTTTTCATTCTTCATCCTACCGTTACCGCGTACTGAAGTATGTACTTATCTATAAATTTAATCCCATCCATAAAGATGTTTCGCTCCCTTCTAATGGCTCCCATACCATGCATTCATTAAACTTAGAAATTCCAGATAACGAAGAAGACCTTTAGAGTGCAGAACTCATATCAAAGTCTGAGAGTTGATTTAGAAGCAAGTTATGCTTCCTCTCAACTCTGCAATTGTTTCAGAGATCCGTTGGATGTTTAAAAGCAGTTTTTGCACGGCGCTAATGGCCTCCCGACTTGTGCTGGGTTATTCCTGTGCTTCAAACTTAGCCTCCTCAATATTTAAAACGGGTCTTCCACAGTTTAAAACTATATATACGATGGACTGAGCTAGTTTTGGATGTTAATGGATTGTTACGTTATCTATATATACATCTAAGTAGTTTTATAATTAGTCAGTTAAGTAGGTTTATATGTTAATGCATAGCTATACTATCTGCCTGGTTGACGTGTAGTAGGAGATGACTAAGGGATGTATATAATTTACAACCCAACCCAATATTCATTATTATCGTCATATTAAGACTGACAGGCCAATGTTGGTAAATTCTATATAATTATAATATATGTTTGTATGGTTAAGTAGATTAGGTATATGAAATTAATGGCCGTATTTACGACTCTTTTACTCACTTTACTTTTTTTGTTCCTCAACTCTACTCTCTTTTTAATATTTTAGTAAGCCATCATCAGAGAGTAAGATACTGCAAGCGACTTCACTTACCGTAGTTCGTACTTGTTTTGTGCTATTTCATATTAATTGCTACTGTGTACATAGAATGGTGTCTGTTTTGGACTTGCTTAATAGAGGGTGCGACTAGGTTCAACCTTAACATATTTAAAAATATAATCTTAAAATATTGCTATTACGGTTTTGACAAAGATTGCGTTTTTCAGATAAGGACAGTAAGTATTTGTATATTGAAAATGCTTTCGCTTTAGAACTAATTTTCATTTTACTAGATATCATATTACTGTAGCTTCATAGTCATAAATCCTATATATCACTGAACCAAGAGTTGCGAAGATCCAATATATGGAATGACCAATTGATCCTTTCTACTTATATTTTACCCTTGACAATATGTTACATATAGCCATGTGAAATAAAAAATCCGAGTACATAGTTTTTATTTATGGCAGTAGCTCGCACGAGGGAAGTTTTTAATTAAATTATCCACTTGATAATTGCTGGTTTGGCGACCGGTGGTCTGGATACCCCGTGTTTATTCGCTGGTCTGCTTCGAAATAAACTTTTACACTGGTAAAATCCGCAGCTTTTAAGTTCCGTTTGCAAATTATGGTCTGTTTGTCATTATTGAAGTACATATGAAATGGTAACGATGTTTTTGGTACACTCATTTGTTTTATAATTCAACACTACAAGTATATAGCTTAAAGTAATTGGAAATAGCTAGCACATTTAACGTAAAGAGAGTACATGTAAAATCAGTATTCATAAATAATTTTTTTCTTCACTTGTACTTATGAATTACCTCTTACTTGATAGACAAGCGCTACGAATTTACTAGCTCGTACCTTTTCCATTATTCATTGTACATTTGAGTTTAGTTACATACACTTTCTCTTATATACCACCAAAGCGTCATTCAAGCTGATCAGTTAAGTTGTGCAACATAATATGTGGATTAAAACTTTGCGAAGGATAAACAGCGACATCACGCACGACTTGGCTCGCTCGCTCACGGCTGCAACCTTCATAACCTGCAACGTGCCGTCACCGCATCTCGAGTCATAAAATTCATATGAACATTGAGTAAACACACGCTGAAAACAGCTCATAAACACCGGAGAGTTTAACTTTCCAACTAAGCTACGTTCGAGATGAATCTTCCGCGTCATCATATAAAAAGAGAAAAGTTACCCGAGCAGCGTGAAAATTTTCGCCGTAAATCGTATTGCGTTAATTAAAGCAAAACTAGCTGGCAACAAAGAATATACAACGCCGGTTTTAATATAAACTTTAGGCACTGCGTTGTATCGATTAATAAATTTTAATGCCTCTAAACTTCACCCCGGTTCGGAGGTGCCTTAATCAGTTTAAAATTAAATTACACCCGCAGGAATTGAGGGGTTTCGTAAAGAAGTTATTGTTTTCAGTCTTAATGTTGTTATACAATATAGATTTTTGTGTCAGAGAACGCTTTATTGTCTAATTTAACTTTCTGGCTTGTTCATTGTCTTCGTTTTTGATTCGGGAAATACTTCGGGTATATTTTCTTTGATATCACTTCTTCCGGAATAGCTAAAAAGATTATAATTCTGCAAATGACTCTTTACGAAAAATTAAATTTTATTTTCAATTTACAATTGTCTATTTGGATAATAAACTAACGTATAATCTGGCTAACGAAAGTAGATACTGGATGCTTTTGCAAACTTTTTATATGACAACACTAAAGTGTTCCTACCATCGGATATTTACCCTACAATTGGGGTATTTTAAGCAGAAAGTACTTAGGAACAATTAATGCCAAAAAGGCATTTTTAAAACGAACTCATTTTAAACATTTTGTTAAAATGAGTTTTAAAAATTTGTACGTGTGCTAAAATTGTGTTAATCGAAAATAAGTATCGTATGTACGTGTTGGATCATTTCAAGAGCTACACTAAGCCTTACGTTCGTCTAATAAATAGCTTAAGTAATTAGGTACACTATATCTTAACTAATTAGGTAGAGAAAAACTTGGCAATTTTATTTTAAAGAAAATTAATTTGTATCATAAATTCAAATTAAGTTATATACAATAAAACAAGGAATTAAAACTAACAAAATATTTACAAACTTAAAACTAATTAAAATAAATTACCTATAAATTAAATATGTCTAAAAAATTGTCGCTGTCATTGGAGCGCAGAGTGCCCAATATGCTGGCAGCATTCCCCCTCTGAATAGCCAGACTAATTCTCTGGCGGAGGAAGCTACCAGCCCTGCGATCCCCACTGGACTCTTGCAGGCGATGGGCAAGATCCCTTATGACCCCATGAGCCGCGCCCCCCCAAGAGCCGAGAGTTTCAACGGCGAAAGGAACAAAACTATATTCCCCACCAAGTGAAGAATATTTTCGCCGCTTCAAACTCTCTGCCGCAGCAGCAGCAGATCCCGCCTCGACAGCGCTCCGGGAGACATGACAAGGCGCCAGTGTGTCGACGCAGGTGGCATCCCACACCAGAGCCTTGCCACTCTTCCATGGAATGAGCGTCATACCATCCGGTCTCTTGCCATCGTCGCGTACCAGACCGGAAGGCTCCAGCACTGCAGGTACACGAGCGCTGACAAGAGCGCGGCGTATGACGTCATTCAGAGCCGCGTGACGTGACAGGCGACCTGCACTGCGCTGGCACGACAGCTCATGATGCCCGAAGGGATCGACATCTGTCCCACAACGACAGCGATGTGTCCCACAAATCTTAGCGCCTACCCTGAGACATACTGCTAGACAGAAGCTGGTTCTATCTAGCAGTGTGCCGATAACTGCGGAAGGCAGGGCGTTTAACCAATACCCCGACTCTGGCCTGGCAGCCGCTAAGAGTCGAGCACGCTGTGTAACACAAGAAACTGAATTTAAAAGGTTTAATTGAATCTGTTTACACAGCGGCTCGTCCCATAGCCTTTGCGATGCCAAACTAAGAGGAGTATCGGTCCCGGGACCAACCAAAACTAACCAAGCCTCCCTCGCTTCATCTAGATTCGTCATTAATGAATGACCGATACTAGGGTCGACGATTTTTAGGCACAATTCCGACGTGCCATAGACAGAAGAGAGGAAGGCTGGGAGCGCCACACCCGAAGCGCAACGAATGCCCAACCCGCCAAAACGAATGGGAAGTGATGCCTGTGTCCAACAATGATCAGTGAAATTACAATTTAGGATTTTGGATAAGGTTGACCGAATAATATTGTCCAACTGTTCTAAAAAGAAATGAAAGAATTTCAGTGAAGCGTAAAGCTTTTTGTTATGGAGTTTTTAGAAATTAAAGAAGGAATAAAGTAAAAAGAATTTAATTAGAGAAAATATTTACAAATAAAATAAAAAACAAACAAACAGATTTATGCTTATCTGGCGGATTAGTTATTATCGAGTCTTGGCACTTGCCATACTCAAGCACACACTATCTCCAATAAATGCAGTGAGCGCTCACCAATGATGGCTCTATAGTCAATGCCGGCGCTTTCACTCAGTGACTCCAAGTCTCCTCCACTGACCAATCTGAGCTTCTCTCCTGGTTAGAACACAGGAATCGGGCGTTAGTTCGTTCCAGCAAGTAAGCAACGGTGGCGATCACCTCTTCGAAGTGAGTGGGATCGTAGAAACAGTCCTAAGCCAAAATAAGGTCGAGTGGCCTCAAGGAGTGCAGATCGGCGAGGAACAGGCCCCAGGTGAGACCGACGATGCGCACGTCACGTTCAGACACTAGTCCGTTGGCTTCGCAGCAGGACGCCAAGTCTTGCAGAGAACGCGGCAGCGCGACGCTATCTGTTAAGGATATCGCTGCGTCCAAAGGTACCAAGCGAGAACGGGAGCCGAAGGCCACGTGTAGAAAGAGTAACCGGTCGTCAATAACTCGGGAATAACCACTTCTAGAAACTCTCCGCGAGTATCGCCGTTGCTGTTTGACTTCCCACGGAACACAAACTTCTTCAATGTACTATTCAGAGGAACACCATCGCTCATTGCATAAGCATTTCTTCTAAGTTAGATAAATACAGAAATGCTCTAGATATTTTTATAATTTTTCTATATTATATCACGTGACTTGTCTCTCTTCCAGTCCGAAATCTGTTTTCCGAAAAATTTGGTAAAATCAGAATCAGTGTATGGTATTCCTATTTCTGACGCCGAAGATGGCGTGTTGTTGATGTTTCTTTATGGTTGACTTGCGTATAGAAATGTCTTGATATTTTTTTATTTTAATTAAGTAAGTACAAATTCGTATTAGTTATTTTTTGTTTGTTCTTTTTGTTCCTTTAATACGCTACAATGGAGTGACGTATCCGTGTGATGTTTGGTATGGAGTTAATAAAGAGATAACAAGTTATATAAGCTACTTTTAATCATGTCATAACACGGACAAAATTGGAAGCATCTAGTAGTAAAATAAAAATAAATGTCAAAGTATCAAAGTGAGTTGTTCCGACTTTCCTTTTTATTTTAGGATTGCAATGCTAATATTTTTTAAATTTGCCGCGCTTTTTCAGTATCTACTTTCGTTAGCCAGACTATATACACTTTCTGTGATGTAGTATAATAAAAACATTTTACTAAACGCAGGTCCACAGTAGGGCTCTTTCAAAACATCCTACAAAAGACCTTCTCGCTTAGTCAATTTCAAAAGTACTCTCAAAACATTAATGCATAGCATGAATGAGATTAGCTGACAGCCTTCCCTATTCGAGGAAACGCAATAAAACCTGTTTCCACGTGTTTTCCCCGTTCACGTGATAAAAGTCCATTTAAAAATTATCTTCGACAGGGCATAAATAAAATGAGACATCGCTGTGTCGCACTTAGGGGTTGTGTTCAGTTACGCTTCACGAACATATGTGTCGGCTTATGTGTGAGTGAAATGAAATTTATCAAAGGTTTAAGAGTTATTTGTTGTTTACTTGTTCATCATAAATATTTTTGTGAAACCTTGATGGATAAATTTAACCAATGCTACACGAGGATCTGAAAATGAATATTTGTCGTAAAAAGCTTAAATAAACTTAGTATGTCTAATCAAAAAGTGTCTCTTGTAACCGTAATGAAATGATTTTTCAATGGAATCTGTTTATTTGAGGAGACGCTACTGAAACTCAGATTACACATGCGGCGAAATGTAAAAGTTTGTCAACTGTCTAACAACAGCCTTTCAATTAGACGAGGGAAACAAACGCGCATTAGTCCCGAATGAAGTGAGCTGACGACAGCAATTTGCTGCGAAATGGGGCCACTGTGTGACAGGCAAATCTTTCTGGTAGGAGCTATCTTTGCTCTTATGTATAAGCTGAATATGTAGAAAGAACGAGAAATTACTGAACTGGTTAAAAAAAAAGAATGTAATATGATTCCAAAAACATTTTTTACTGGTATTCACAATTCTTACTCACTTGTGATTGATAGCAAACCTAAATGTAGCAGTTTGTGACTGTAATAGAATAAAACTGCCATTTCCATACTGGGAAACTGAATAAGCGCTATTATAGTATTAGTTATTACGCCAGTCACTCAAAACATCCATCTCAACTCCATGTTATATGCCAACGAGGCTTAAAAGGTATAATCCGAAAATAGAGCGCAAAAAGCTATTTAGAAGATTTGAACAAACTATTCCGACCCTTGAGCACACTAGTAAAACTCGAGTCGTAAAATTGAAATTGTTTCGGGTGTGTTTCCCAACATCGAATCATGGTTGCGTGCACATCAACACCTAATGACTAAGCACACGTGTAATTAAGTTAAGTTTTTGCGCCGAAAGTGTCTTTCACACGGTTTTTACACAGTAACGTCTGCTTTATTTTTCGGTGGAATGTTCATTGCTGTAACAGACGCTTTTTATGTAGCTGAATAATGGGTTGCGTTATGTTTTGCTTACATTATTATTTCAAGTGTGAAAATAGATATCGATGGAGCCACTGTGGTATCATACGAAGATTAGTTTGTTTGTAATTATGACTATACTAAGCAAGGTTGCGTATTTTTCAAGCGCCATTATGTTTTCGTCTGTATTTAGGTCCTAAATTTGTCTGCAGTCACAATCCGTAGGTATATCGTTTAGCACCCTGAGACACGATAAACCAACAACAGTTTCCTGCCGACCATTAGATGTTTGTGACACGACGTCACTCAACTTGACCGGTGTTTGGTAACCTAATGTGACAGTTGGTCTCTTGTGTATTCTGAGGTAGATGCGGGTAGTTAGAAATTACGGCTGGGAGAAATCCTAATTGTTGTTTGGATGGACAAAGGCGAGTTAGGTTAGGACTGAAACGATTTATAACAATGCTGGGGAGGTGATTTCAGTACTTGGATTTTAGAAGACTTCAACGTTAATTTGTGATTTATGATTAAATAATTCTTATTCGATTATAAACATATAGTATATATAGCATTCTCACAGATCTTGGCGCCCAGTTACATATTGCATTACATTTTAGCCATGAACCGTTATAATACATTATTAAAATCTAAATTAACTATTTCTCCATAGTTCACCTGAAAGTTCCCATTTCCTTAATCTGTTCAGGTAATAGAATAAACAGAGAAAAATTTACGCGGTTTTTGCTGTCTCACGACGGACAAATTTCGAACCAATGTGAAAATTCCACGAGCTAAGACAAAGACATTAAGAAAATTGCATTTTGAAGACTCTCTTTCAATGAGTGAATAAATAAACGGGTCGCTACAGTCCGATGCCAGGGCATTAATCATTTTGACGCTTTCAACGGGACAGTTTTTCTTTTAAGAAACGTCTCTTAATTTCAAGAGGTGATTTCATTTATTACTCTTACTTAAAATAACAAATGGAGAAGTCTTTCTTTCTGCGTCTCTTTTTCAACGTTTTTTTTTTCTTGATCATTAACTTCTCGTGTTTTTGTTAATTGATATATCTCATTTTCTTTTGGTGAAATATTTACACTAAAATAAATTTATTGTGTTCCAACTTTTACTCAAGTGACTTAAGCGTGTAGAATAATGTCGTATGTAAATAAATTTCTCTTTTCTGAATTCATAGTTAACATTAGGAACATTAAAGGTTATTTTACCTTCATGCCATGAGTCTCTGTCACCATAAAATGTACCTCATCGTTATCATAGTGCAGTGATTTATACTAGTTCTCTGGGAGCAAGTGATGCGCACTTGCCCTCATTACTTAAAGTGTCAACATGCATTTTTCCTCATTCTCTAGATGCAGAATACTGAAGAATGACAGACTTGTGATTTTTGATGCTCAAGTCATTTCGCGTTTGTTTCTCTAGGTTTTACATAACGAAAATCTTTTTACGTAACTATGTTGATAATATATTTGGCATAGTATCTCAAATGAAACAAATAATAAAATATAATGTATACCATGCTATTAAGTAACGTAGTTAAAATATATTCAGTTTATTTGTTTACATTATTCTTTCTCTTTCTATAATTATAATTGAATAGACAACTGTTAACGTTGCGTATCAATGCCAAAAAGTTTGTACCAATTTACGTATTTGAATATCAAATATCTGACGTCGTGTCTAAGTGTGTTGGCAATGGAGTATACTACACACCTTGCCATTAGATAAGAGCATTTTGTACACCTGTTCGAAATTTCTACCAAGTTCTACTGCACCTTGACTATGATTGTTTAGATTTCGCCTTGATTTGAATGAGAAAAAGTATGCTCAAATCTGTTAACTCTCATACATGCCATATATTCTGCCCACAGTCTTGTAGCAGCACTTTGATGTTTAAGATGTTGATGTTGAAGATTGGATTAAATGAAGAAATTAAATGATATCTAACTATTTTTCACCTCAATGTTGGTAGAAAACGTAGCCAGTTATGTTATTTCTTTTCCTAGACCAGCACGGAATTTTTACTAGAAAACTTAAAAAGGTTATTTGATTTAGAACCGTTAAAGGCTTTTTAAAACAGACCACAACGGAACCTAGGCACCTACAGTTTATTGTGTATCGTATTTCGCTCTAGTTTAAAAGCCCTAGGTATCATGAATCTTGTAAAGCGAGTGTAAGAAAGGAAATTGCTCGCTAAAAGTTAGACAATTTATTGCGCATTCTGTTACCAAAGACAGAGAGAGGGGATCGGTTGGCGTATTGCTCCTGCAACGACTCTGTCGCGGTCCGGTTGAAGGGTTACGATTACACTGACCAATCACGCGTTGTATTTAAACTTAGACATTGGATTTGATTGTCAAATGTTTAAGGAATTCATGCAGTAATGATTACGGTGAGCGTTGGTCTTTTGGCTCATAAAACATAACGGTGGACACTTAAATTTATGATGACTATAGCTATTACGGTTTATATGCGTATGGACTGTCATGCAAAAGAATAAAATAGAGACGCAAAACTAAAGAATCCAGCTACAAGCGGCGGAATTACACAAGAAAAAAGGAAAGAGCGTAATTTAGGTCCGACACGTACGCTTTACATGTCGCTTAAGCTACAATGAACGGGCAAAGTTGGTGCTTCATAAATGCACAATTTATGCCTTTCGCGAAAAATATTCGCGAATGCTCAGCAATCCGTAATGTATGGGATGAAGGGTTGCTTTTGAAACTTTGCCGAACTTGTCCCTGCTTTGCTTGACTTTGGATCGCGCTCAGTGATGCGTGTTGTTACGTTCATGTTTGGAGTTTGAGTGATATTGAAAAGGCGATCTTAGAGAGTTACTATTATATAAGGTATTTTTAAAAGCAATCATCATGCAGGTCACGGTACCGAATTTTATGTTTTTTTTAAATTATATATATATAAGCTGAAGAAAATATGGAGAAACAAACGGTTAACTAAGGCTACGAAAACCAGACTAGTAAGAACCCTGGTGTTTCCCATTTTTCTGTACGCTTCTGAAACTTGGACCTTGCGGCAACTGGAGTCCAAAAGGATAGATGCTTTGGAGATGTGGTGCTGGAGGAGAATGCTCGGAGTGTCATGGACTGAATTCCGCACTAACGCTTCAATCCTTGAAGAGCTAGGCATCCAGCAGCGTTTATCTGCATTGGTCCGTGGGCGCATTTTAAGCTTCTTTGGCCACATCAGTCGACGCGGGAATTGCTCCATTGAACGCCTCGTTGTGCAAGGAAAGGTGGAGGGAACAAGACCTCGTGGTAGGTCGTCGATGCGGTGGACAGACCAGATCAAGGCTGCCGTTTGTGCCCCGGTACACGAATGCACCCGCATGACGGCCAACAGGCAGAGGTGGCGGGAGGTTGTGCGGCGAACCATGTCGGCTGCTCAAGATGCCACGTCATGAAGACCACGACCGCTCTGATAAGAGCGTAACGATTGAGAAGAAGATCATATACTTGTCTGATAACGTATAATGTCTTACTAAGATAAAAATTTTGCCTAGGATATGCTTGAAATCAACACGAATTATTAAGGTGGATGGAAGTTTACATACATATAATAACATTGCCCTCTATTTTTTTAATTACCCTTTACAGCAGAAAAAGAGGCAGCTAGTTACATTGTATTTAAACTTAAAACATACACAAGTTAAAATCCGAAAAGCTCTTTCAAATTTTCGCGAAAGCAAAACAGAAAATCAGAACGCCAGCGTCCGAATTCACGCAAGAAAAGAACGGGAATTCATTAAAAAACTGTTTATAAACCTTGCATTGTTCTCGGCTAAGCCCCTTTGTTACACGTCATGCAGCCTTAAGCTCTTCACACGTTTTTGTCCGACAAAGGAGCGTGCCCGAAACACAGCGAGCGGCGGATGTGGGTGTTACCGTTGCCTTTTGCGATTTTCTTCTATCATATTATGAGCTCAATGAAAGACGAATACATTTCCTTTTACGCACATATAAGTTTGACCTTAAATTTTACTGTTATTAAATCGCATCCTTACTTTTGATATGATATGATAAGGATACACCTTAAAATGAATACGTTTTACAATAAATTTGTATTACAAGGGCATTTTCGTCACGATAACCTACTCTTAATATTTACTCATATTTTTTTGTACCTTTATTCTTGTAGTGTATAGTCAGATACACTCTTTCTTTACCGATCATGACAGACTACTTCCATCGTAACTCGCACACATAGATACAGATATCTCATCCATCTCATATGTTGCCGACTGTACGCCACGCCCATTTTCGCCTTTCATAAATCATGGGGATAATTAATGAACCCGCTGGCCGACGGCTCCCGTTACTATAATAATATTTTCACTCATCCCGCCCATTATTCGTTGATATGCCTCGCTTGGCTTAGTGTGGATTTGATGAGGAAGAGACTAAGGTTTGTAAACTGAGGTTTCAGTTACATGTTCTAACAAGGATTTATAAGAACTCTATCAAGTATTCATGTTAAAATAACGAAACGTCACGTTACGTTTCTATCGATCAGGTTTCTTTGCCACAGAAGGAGGGTCGAGCTTTGAGTATGGAAATATATACGTATAAGTAGTAAGAAAACTAGTGATCCCAATCAATCACAAATGAGACACCAAAAGAACGAATAACTATAAAACTTGACAGGATCGAACAGAATAGTAAACTGTTATTGCCTTGTGTTATAGTGTTCTTTAAGAATGTCTACTGTAGACTAACCCTACAATTATCCTATACGAATTTCCAAGAACTGTCTGCCCTGTAAGTGTTAGTTTAATAGCGAATGATTGGTGATGTGGCTACGGGTAGGTGACAGTGATAATGCGAATCCGGTGTGACATTTCACGATCGTGTTACGTGTGATAGATGACAATCCGATTAATGGGTTAGCTGAATCAGTTATACTTCGTAAGTGTATGTAGAAGCTATGTTACCTTGAGGAAAACTGAGTTAAGTAAGTGTGTTAAAATCGGGGTCACCAATAATATTAAAGTTTTTTCTGTTTATTTCGCTTTAAAACAAAATAAAATTTATGGATTTAATTTTATAACGACTATATTTATTGAATTCTTTTCGGTAATAAGCTTCATATCTTCTATTAAGTTTTACTCAAGAATATCGGCAGGTTTACGCAGGAACCAATTATAGGTAGTATTTTGCAAACCGTTCTACCAATCCACTAACCCAATAGAAGGAGAGCGTGAACGCAGTAAAACTGCATAAGAGAACTTGTAACTTCGTCTTAAATTCAAAAACATATGGGCGGAACAACGATAAATATGCATTTTGATCGCGCCGAGTTTGTTATTCAGTAAGTTTCGTATGTTATTGAAAAGCCGATGAAGTTTAAATGCAGTTTCAAGAGCGGTTCTGCTGCGACGAAACATTGGCTTTTGCTAGATCACAGCTGTTCTGATACGTAAGGGTTTGTCAGTGTCTGGCTGGGTGAGAAAAGTGTTTTTTCTACTGAAGATAAAACGCTTTACTTGGATTATATATGGAAGGAAAATATTCTGCTTATTATGAAATAATAAAGTGCATTCGAAGATTGAGTCTTTTCTTTGTAATAATAATACAAAACGAGTTGCCATTAGATAGCGTGATAACAATATCACCTCTCCATTCTTACATCACTTCTACGGCATTGTTATTCCCATTTCTAAATATGAAGTGTAACCACGTACGGGCGGAGTCAATTGAATTCACCGTAAATATGCATGTGAATTTCTGCTATACGTTTTCCAGGTGAATTTCGATACCCGGTGCATGTCGGTGCCGGATATTCCCAATAGCCGGTAGCTGTGTCACTCGGCCGGATGTAGAGTCCCCGCTCCAAGCTTCGACTTTTCCTTTGTCCGTGAATTAAGTTAAAAGTCAGATACTGGACTCGCCTTGGAGTTTTAAATGAATTTATGTGCAGGATATTCTAATTTACACATTTAAAAAATGTGTCATGTTAGTTGTTTGATAGGGTACGGAATAGTGAGTTCGATAGTGTGGTTTGAAAGATTTAGTGACGAAAATAGAGATAGGCATGTTGAGGTGGTTTGAAAATAAGGGACCGATGGATGAAAGGAGGTATACGAAAGTAGTTAGAGAGCCTCTGTCCATAGTAGAAGGAGAGGCGTGAATAAGTGTATATGTATGTATGCTATGTATTTTTACAGATTGTCATATGTTGTGAATTTCGATGTAAATGCTTTTTGTGTATTTCGGTGTAATTAATATCTCAAAATAGTATGAAAAAACCAGGTGTTGCATTTTCGCGTTATGAATTCAGTAATATTTGTATTAATTTCTATAGGTTTTACCAATATTGTGGCAAAATTACGATACTTACCTGATGTTAAACATTCGCCATAATTATGGCAAATATTACAATTAATTTCTCGTAGCGATCGTTTTTAAAGAGACCTAAAACTCTATCGAGTTTATCATATTTCTTTAAAGTAATCCTCTCTTATACACTAGCAGTGATAGTGTCATCAAGTATTACAATGAACCTAGTAATTGAAACCAACTAAATATGCTTTGTACTAGGCTATGCATTGCATTGCTACATATTAATTGCTGTACATTTTGCGCAGCACTCCAGTTTTGATACACAACGATTGGCCGTTTTATTGATTGATTGTTTTGTAGTCCCCGAAAGGGTCGAGAGTTTGAAACAGTGGTTTTTGATTGTGATGTAACGTACCTCGTTTGTGTTGATTTGTGAGCGCGCATTGAGAGAAAAAACGACGCTGGAAATCTAGCTTTTATAACATGCATTTGTTCCGATAGTTTTGCTGACGTTCGCAGAATATCTGCTAAATTTTACGTAACTGTTCTGGTTGATTGGAAATTTCTTTATTTAAATTAGACATTCTCCTAATATCAATTTAGTACCTTAATTTAGTCATTCAAATTCAATCCTTGACATTTCAGTAGATTTTAATAAAAGACGCTAAGGATATAATATACCACGTGTGTCTTAAAAAATTCTTAGAAACCAAAATTACTCATTTCGGGTTAAAAATTCCCTGAACATATTCCACGAATCACGACATGGAGTCCACAATACAAAATAGCCATGACTCGATCAACCGGAGCCGGGTTTTGGAGAAAAATGCAGGCTTAGTGGTGTAGTCGAATGCATACTAGGGTTTACCGGTAAAATTTTCCGCGTCGAATATTCCGGTATCCCAAATAGCTCGGACGCAGTGGTCCAGCTCCGGTTTCGACTATCCAATTACTGGTGGACGGGCCTCAAACGCGATTTACAGAAAACTCCAAACGCGCCAAAGAAACGGGCAAACGAAGTTGCGACTTATCTCGTGCTGCCCCTTTTGTGGGCTTTGTCTCCGCTGTATTGGGCAGCAATACTAGGAAATATATTTACGGCAAAAGGTTACGTGTCATTTTTCTGACCTCTTTCTGCTGTACTTAACTTCAATTCTAAGAGTGAATCTTGTTGAGATTCAATTAATTTTAAATAAGTTTGCTCCTACTTTTTACTAGCCTTGCTAGTTTATATGAATGAAGCGATTAAAGTAACTAAAGTAATAAGTCCCATTTTATAAGTATCAAATATAATCATTATATGACAAGTATTGACTTTCAAGTTTAACTACAGTTTCGATGATTTTTGTACGAACTAACTCAAAAAATTTGACGTGTCAATGTTAATAGTCGGGTACATAGCAATATGCGATGGATTGACATACGACCTTGGCAACTGCGTAGAACCATTTATTATTAATTGTTGTTGGAAGTAATTATTTTGATTGTCTACGAAACACGTATTGTGTTAATACTAATCGAGCTAAAAGCTTCTACGTGATTATATTGATTAGTAACGTGTTATTTTTGGATGCGAACTTAATCGTGCAATATACGTACATTTGTACCTATACATAAACTCAATATTCCCGGAAAAGTACGACAGAGCTTTGATTTATAACCTCTAAGCCAAATTGACAAAAAACACGTTGCCAGTTTCGATTCAGAGGGATGGGCAAATCATTGAAGCGATGCTTCCTAACTTGACATTCCATTTTCATTTCATTGTCATTCGTACAAGACCGCATACATATTCAACGGTTCTAGTGATTCTCATGTCACTCTTCAATACTCCTCTTATTTGTGCTCCACGCGCCACGTTTAAGCGATATCAATATAAACGCCCCACCATTTCACCATTTAGTTCTATTAGTTTACTGTTATTAAGAATTTTACAACCTTTCGCAATAGGTTATGAGAACATTCAGTACTAACCAAAACTACCCTCAAACTCGCAAATAAAGTCTAGAAGAAAAATAGACTGTATCGAAGCACGATTTATATTTTTACAACCGCATAACGCCAATTGAACCAGCCACGTGATACCGATACGAGGTTTGACTTATAAGTGGCTTATTTAAATTCTAATTTACAGCGTATACTGCTCTGGCGTGCTTGTGGCCATCCGTAAACCAGTCAGTTGAGGGAATTTGAAACCGTTTTTAGTCGATAAGTATGAAATTTAAAACAGCAATTTGTAGACCATAAATATTTCAGAAAATTCACAGCGAGGTTGGGCTTCGCGGAATCTGAAGCGGCCGTTGTCTTATTGATCGAAGAAGAGATAGAGTTTCTAAGGTTGGGAATCATTTCTTAAAATAAAACTGTTGTAATAAATTGCAGTTAAATATTTAAAAGTATTCTTAGTCTGTAATTATAAACAAGTTTATAAATAAGACTAAATCTTAATAATATAGTTGATCTGCTACTTATGAAATAACTTATTTTCGCGAAGTGTGGTAAAGTGGACGCAGATAGCTGAGTCTCTTAAAACTATATAAAATTCTAACTAAAAATAATATACAATTAGTATAACCTTAAGTTATTCACGCCACTGGTGCTTCTACGAATTAACGTAATAAATAGCAATCAAATCAGTTGTCAATTAAATATACTACGGGTAATAACGGTCCAGTAATGAGTACATCTGTCAAACGAGCTCAGACAATTTATAACACGAAACAATTATAATTTTGATGTACTGACATTAAACGTTCATACAGCTCATTAGTGTGAAAATGGTAAAACGACAGCGATACCGTGTCCCTTTCTAACCGGGGACTTCAATAAAATAATAATAATAATATTGTACGACGTTATTACACCAATTGAACTAGCCCCTTGGTAAGCACATTTAAGACTTGTGTTAAGGGTACTAGTCAACGTATATTTAACAAACATATACATATTATATATAGATAAATACATATATAGCATATATAATCAACGACCAGACTGGAAAGCAAAAGAAAAGCGTAGTTCTTAACTCTGCCTCCACCGGGAATCGAACCCGGGACCTCACGATTAGCGTTCAGGCGTCTAACCGATCGCGCCACGGAGGTCGTCGAGGCAACCTATGCTAAGAGCTATCTTGGGTAATTTTGGGAAATAAGTCATCATCAACTATACTCTAACACTTTCTTTAGTCACTTTTCGTCTTAGTCAAAGGCTAAATGTGGCGAAGAGTTCTTCAGCATCTTCTTGCGTCCACCTGTAACTATGATGGAACATCCTTGGGTAAAGTTCAATAATATCTATGAACACAGTTAAGTAAGACAATTTACAAAGCTATACATTAAAACACAGCAATAAAGTTGTTAGTACCAAACAGAGCCATTATGATTTTAAAGACTGAAGGTAGATAAAAAGGGAGCGCTGCTTTATGCTAATGGATTGCGGTCGGTCGGTTGACGGCCAAATTTCATCATTCGCGAAAATGCTGAATTTCCAACCCTTGTTATGGAGAGTTTAATTAGTGCTTCCAATGGACTGTTGGCGAAATAATGAACGCGGATCCCTACTAAAGTAGACAGTTGCGAAGATAGGAATTGCAATAAATGATCAATTTTGTGTTTTGTGCATTCGTTATCTAGATTATAATTCAACATAAAAAAAAAAACGGTAGCATCATATAAAGTTGTAATTGCTTTAAGTATTTATGTAACATCCACATATGTAGATGGGTTCTATTTTATCAAAGTCGGGATAATATATTTTACTGCATGTGTTGAAACTATTTACTTACTCATTACAAGCCATTAATTACTGTATGAATCAATAAACTAAAATTGAATTTTATAGAGAATTCTTTAAACAATGAAATTTCTCCTAATTTTACCTGAGTGTTATAAAAACTGTTATAAAAATATAGTCAGAAGTTCATTATGCACCTTGAGCATAAGTCTTAATTAATATGGTTTTCAAACTGTCAGATAATTGTTAGCAGAAAATAAACCAGTTTTCGTTGAGAAAATTCGTAATTGGTAAAAAATCCATTGCTTATGGCGTGAAAATAACCTTCGGCAATTACCGATATTATTGGCTAATTAATTCTATCTAAATTCCCGCAGACTCGGCCGAGTTCAAATAAGCCTCGATAAATAAACACCCTATCATCATGACCTTTTAAATTATGCTTAACAAAAGCAATTAAAACGTCCGCCTTCATAAATAAACGGATAAGTCGTAGTCATAAGCGTTTTTTAGAGGGACCACGTTGGTCAAGTTTGAAGAAATATTGTTTATGTTATAAATAATACAGGTACTTGGAGATCATACATTTTTACATACACTATTCACCTTATTTTTGCCTTTGGGATGAATAAAAACTTAGTCACATATTACCAGAGGGATGGTTGTAGAATTATTTGTATTTACATCACAGACTCCTTGCACTTATAATTACCATGTATACAATAAAGATACACAGAGAAAACATGCACTCTTGTTTTTATCAAAAACTTAACCTGGAACCTTTGTACAGCCTGAGTCAATCGCCTCTTAAGTTGTCGAATTACCTTTGTAGAAAATAACGCTCTTAGCGTATGCTTGAAACGTTTTCGCAGTGGAAACAGATAGACGCAACAGTTTTATTTATTAGTGCAGATAATAAGTTAACAATGGCTGCGTACAACAGATATCGGTATGGGTTTGGCGACTTAATTCCAGCTACCACGAGCAATTACGACGTGCGATGTAGGTTAATGTATGGAAAAAGGCTCGCAGATAATAAGTTCATTATGGAGATAGGGTGGAATAAAGCTGTTTTTCATTTGGATAAAGAAACTGCTTTGTCTGAACATTATTTTGCGTGTTTTATAGTTGATTATGGTCATAAATATGACTAGAATTTAAATTTTCGTCGAGTATTATTTAGTCACTATATATCGTAAGATAAACTACATATATTATCATCACTGCAACGAAATAATGAATTTTATTTACATGACAAAAGTCACCCCATCAGGCTTTATTGGAAAGCTTTTAAACGACATTCGCTACGTGACACTACAAATAGTAGCCTTTTGTTTCCTCTCCAAACGCAGAGTAATAAGAATGGAAACAAACAAGAAAAACTCGAGATAATCTAATCTATCCTCTTTCATGCGAGGAGACAAAACAATATGTCCGCTTACTAAGTTTTTACCCGGGGAAAAAAGTTGAGTCCCCCTAGACAACAGTGGAGTGTCAGCTGTCATTGTGAATGTTTATTATTCAAGCTATATAACGGGAAACCCTTCAGAGTTTTCTACTACAATCGAATGGGCAAGTTGCGTCATAAAAGTGCCGGCCGATCGTGAGCGACTTTCCGAAACAGATATAAAATGAGACTACTGGACTTAATAGGGTACTGTCGATTGTTCTACTTGTTCTCGGAGTTGGGTAAATAGAGACAGGGGAATACTTTTTACGATAGTTGTGCGTTTGGACGAGGAAAATTGTTTTTTGGTAGGTGTATGTTACGATATAATGAACATGGGGAATATCTATAGATAGCTAATAATTTTAGTGGTAGTCAAAAAAGATACATATATATCAATAATTTTAATCTATACTCGTTTTTTTAAAACCTGTGATGGGAATGTCACTGAATGTAAACTAAAACAAGAGATCACAAATCTAAACACTGACCACTCTCAACGTGGTTTAACATCGGATGAAAAGTTACAGGGCATCAAGCGTTGCTATAGTCATTGTTAAAACTTTAAATGAAATCCAAAACTTCTAAACCCCGTTTTCACAAGCTGAATATTTGTAACGATCTGGGTCTTATTATTCAATAACACGATTCTATTACCGGGCAGGCTTCCCTAATGAAATTCCCCGCAGCCCGAAATAAGGCCGTAAAACACAGGTCGGTAATGTAGCCCATCATTAAACTCAACAAGCTCCTCCGTTCCTGTAATTTTGTTTACCACATTGATGGCTGAATGGCAAATTAGTTCGCATACGGTAACTATCCAAATTTACGGTGAAATCCGTAGGTTTATTGCCCCCGCCGGCCCCTATTTATTCTCGGGGCTTACTTTTAATTTACGTGCTCCGCTTAGTATTCCGCTAAGTGCTATAAATTTTTAGGTTTACCTCCAGACCTAGTGCGAGCTGATAAATTTTTGTTTGCGCTGAGTAGTTGCTCGGTGACCTAGACTTCATGAAAACTTATATTTTTATTTCTCTATAAATTTTAATGCCGCCGTTTAGTTCTGGCACGTTTACAAATTATGTACCTACATAATGCTTTTATATTATTGTAGTGTAATTTAAAATCTATTTGTAGGTTGTTGCTCTATCAAAGTCTAGTTTTTCTAAAATATTGAACTCACTATCGCAACCCTAATATTCGTAGTTAATACCTATGATCTGTTTTGAAAAATATTAAAATATCTCCTGTTTCTCTCTTTCTTTTATGTTCTTTTTGTATAAACTTTACCATTTTCTTCCAGCACCTGATTATTCCCAACTTCCATTCAGTTACGCTAACGCATGCCATTGGCTTGAACGTGGTTCGTAAGCCTTTACCCATTTCGGTAGAAGTCTCTGAGTGAATTTAGCATAACGGGCCACTGTTCAAACTTCGTGCCACGCTTATGAACACCGTAACAGCGAGTTTACCTAGCGTACTGGTGACATCAAAAGTTATTGTGCTGGTGCAAGCCTTGTTCGGTACTGTTATTTAAATTATCGAACACTGTAGGGCGATATTGTAACTATAGTATATTCGCTTTAAGAAAATAGTGACGTCATCAAGGTCTCCTTGATTTAACCAATGAGATTTTATAGGGGTTGTCTGTTATTGGTCAATGTGACTTCTTTTCTCATTTACTCACGTCTCATTGGTCAGTTTGACCTCTGATTATCATGACGTCACTATTTACTTAACGCGAATAGACTATAGTGACATCTGTTGTTGGTTTTTCTTTATCTACTATATGTATATAGACTGTAAGATTGTTGCGAGGATAATATGTTGCTACATGAAGAAAAGAAGAGTATGTATGAGTTAGTTAATGGGTATCTATGAAGCAAGAGAGATTTGTAAGGATTATGGTGATGAAGATTCGCAGTGTCTGTATAGAATAATGGGTATGGGTGAAGCTAGAGATATGCCAGCATCATTCAAGATGTCCATCGATAGTCTTTACCTATTCCGTTAAGGAAGTTTAGTAGATATGAATATACGAATGTATGATGATGCACAACGACAAGAATTGTGAATATGTATAATTAAGCAATATTTTTGATAGTGGCCAGCTCAATCTATCTTGTATACGGAACCAAATATTTCTTTCTATTCAAGCCACAAGGAATAGTTTCCACATAATCCAGGATACAGTTCGAATGAAATAATGCATTTTTCCAAAGAAAATGGCTATATCTGACAGTTCATTTTCCACCGGTGTCACCGGTTGCCGTGACTATTTCAATATGAGCGCACTTGCATAGAATAATAAATTCAGGCAACTGTAACTCACTCCACTAGTCTGCGCCATTTATATGTTTAAGTTTCACGACTGTAATCCTTTTCGGGGTTGCTAAGCTTTTTGTATCGTTGTTATAAATAGTGAATCAATTCGGTTCTTTAAATAAAAAATCTTAAAATGACGGCTTTTTGTTTTGGCTTTATGATTTTTATTGTAGCGATTGTTTTACCTGTCCAGGAATGGTTTGTCATAGATTGTGCCCTAAGTTTACACACGATTTATCTGTTCATTAACATTCCTGAACAATTAACAATAAAACGTTAGTGTCGATAAAAAGCGCTTAAATTGCCAAAGTATCATTCATTAACAATTAAAAGAACCCCTTCATCTCTTAATCGCCTCAAACAGCTGACTATAAAAGCAGCTGTTTACAGTCTACTTATGTTCTAGACCATCTCGTGTCTGGCTAAACAAATGCACTTTTACTGGAGTTAAACTCGCTACCGAATTGTCAAGGGCCCTACTAAAAGTTACCCCGCGTTGTCCTGCTGGAATAGCGTGCTTATGATGACATCTTTTGTTTCATTGGGAAAAACTTTTCGAGTGGAACTCTTAGGTGACAGTTTAAGATATTGGGCTTATTGTGTTACTACTCTAGCTGTTCTGGGATTTGAATGAACGTTACCAGCTGCCACTTGGCAAGACTTAACATATATAAGTTTTTATTCATATAAATTCACGTCTTTTAATTCCTTTCTAAGTAAATTTAAACAATATTCATCTGATTGTTAAAAAAATCTCATGGAACATTGCTATCAGGTTTTAAGCCCTTGCATCGCTCTATAGAATCCATTTATCTCTCATATTATTTATTGTTCGTCCTTACGTGAATACCTCGTGTATTTAAATTATATATACAAAAAAGGATTGTGTAACAATAGTCCGTATTGAACATGAGCTGTTATGTGAAATCTGAACTCTCAATTCCCATTAATTAAATACAATTACCAATGACGCCCGGACAATTATGTTAATGCGTTGAACAGAAGCAAATTGTTGCTTCACGTGTGCACTATCACACTTCTCCTTAATGCTGTCTCTCCATTAGATAGGCGATGTACTAGCATTTGAACAGGTACATGATGCACCTACCAGAAATATTGTAGCGTAACCGTTTTCATAGGATGTAATTTTAGGCCGATTTAAAAAAAAAGCACGATTTTTCATGGGATATCATAACTTCTTAGGTTGTGAAGACCTCATATTTTGCCCTTCCTTAATGTTTTGTTTATAAAACAATAAATTGTTTGTGTATACATACATATATTAATTCCTGCATTTGTATTTTATGCTATATAAAATGAATAGGTAAATAGCTTTCATTTTCATCAACATCCGATCCTTACATTTACTTACGTACATTGATTGTAGGCGTAGTACAAACATCACTCAAAGAACCAGCTTATAACATAGTTAAAATAGATAAACCTAGTGGAAAGGCACCCTAACAGTTGTATGCAGCTCTATGTTTGTATTTATACGTTACTGAAATGCATAATTAAATTACACATGCATGACTAATATCAATACATTACTGAAGGCCAATAATTGTCTCTATAATGTCGCTTTGTGGTGGTCATTGTCACAGGACCAAGGCTTGCGATCGAGTGAGATGACAGTTACTGTTACCGATGTATACGGTAGGTATAAATTAAACAACGTGTAATATAATAGGTATATATTATTCAAAGAAAATTGTAAAACAATGATAAATCTGTTAACTAGATTTAAACATACACATAGAATAGAGAAGTTGCCAAATCGTTAGTGAATAATTTTGAATCGAATTGAACTGAATGACTTGACCTTGATTTGATGGGTGACTTGACCTTGGAATTAGTGTCAATAAGACAATAGTATATCCATTTAAATAACAAAATTAAAAGCTTAAAGAGAAAACTATAACGAGTAACAACATAACGAAACGCGCCTCGTAAATCCAAAAAATGATATTCGAGAAATATTGAGGCTCCGTAAAAAAGAGGACCGAAATTCTCTGCGGGATGTAAAATGGGTCCCTGCATTTAGATTTATGTTGAACGCGAGAAAATTCAATGGCGTCCGTGATATACGGTGTTTGTTTCAGAACAAAGTTACTGTTGCTAGAGATAATCATGTTCTGTGGCTTGTCGCTGGGTTCTGCCGGATAATCTGTGTAAATAACTCAGTGCTGTTATCTGTGGGACCGAACAATCGATGTATTGATGTTCTGTAATCAGAGTTTTACAGAAAATGAAATTTACTGAATATGCTAAGTCTCTAAATAATAGACTACAGCGTCTAATGAAGAATAAAAAAAACATATTAAATAATGCCGACATAGCTTTTAAAAAGAAAAATAAATTAGGTAAGAAAAGAATTGATAATTTAAAAGGTGAAGTCCACAGCGTTGAATTTACATTTGAATGACCTATCTATCTATCCATGATCTCAAATTCATAATATCCATCAACCGAAAAAAAAACAAATACATTAAACAATCCAGAAATTGAAGCTAACCACTTTAATCTATAGAGCCAGAATCCCCAGTTATCTCCACCACCATATTGCAAAGCAAAATCGTGCCCGAAGAAATGTGAGCCAGCCGTAATTCAATAAAGAACTTCGCAGAAACTCTGCTCCAACAATTTACATCGAGGCTCGTCTCAGAGGCCGAGGATAACTGTGACACCCTCTGCCGGACAAAAAGTTGTCAAACTTGTTATTTATTTGTTTGCTAAAGGCCGTTGTTGGGCAGCTTTGTCGCTGAATACGGATCTGGAGCGCGGGCGGGTTGTTCGGTTTTGCTTTTCGAAAACACAAATACACTTTTCTAAATGGTGTTCTTTAAATTGGTCATTCGTAACTATGTACATGTGTAGATATCACGCTCGTTTTTCTGCAGAGTTTTGAGTTTTGATAGATATTAGGGATGTGCATTTGTTAGGATCTTGATAACCTAGTCTCGCTTCCTGACACCATTACATCCTAATGCTTAGTATTTTCTATTAAGCACAAAATATGTGTTGCTAGTACATTTCCGGACATTGGTTATTTCACATTTATTTAGTATCAATATTAAGTTTATTAGACTGTTAATTAAAGCGTTTACTGCACTTGTTAGGTACCTAGATATAAGGCTTGTGCACGCTTTCTCATAATGTGTAATTGTCAGTATTCGAATTAATGTTTCTGCTAAATTGCTGTAGCAATGCCGCTGATTCGTAGAAGTAATTCGTAGTATTGATTCTGAGCACAATGTAATATGTTAATATACAGTGCAGTCGTATTCGTAGTATTACAACTAAGTAAAGTAATAACTGGTTGTACTCTAATAGAATTATTTATACATAAAAAGTTTTTTCATTAAATATTATTACAACATGTTTTCAAAAACCATTTCGCACCTTAATCACCTTTGTGTTGCGAGCTATAAAAGAGGCTTAAACATAACGAAGACCATATTTTAGATTTTGGCCCGAGGGCAACCAAAAACACTAATAACAAAGTTAAACAATGCCTAATGAATAAAAGCACTAAGTAGCGAAACAAAAAGTTAGTTATTACTTTGTTGGGATGTTCATACGGGTAACTTTCTCAGCTACGATACAGGTGAGGTAATAAAATATTCTGAATGGATATCTTTTGGGGCAAATGTTGTTATACTTTTGCCCCAGTGCGCAGGCAAAGTGACAGAATAACACGTAATAGTTTTGTAGTTGTGTTTCTAGGCTTATTACTAGTTGTAGTAAATAATAGAACACACAAATAATCACGAAAATAAAAAAACCTGTGACATTAGTTCCATTTACACATACATATACCACGATATATGACACTTAATTTCAAATGATTTGACAGAATTTTTGTAACATAACGTGGGCAACGGAATAATTCTCCTGTACTTGACTTTATTTCTCTATTTATAAATCTAATTTGTTTTTTTAAGTATTAGTCTATGTTAATAACATATTTTTATAAGTTTTTTTTTAACTTTCAATAAGTGATTCTATGATCCTTATGTTGAATAAAAAGATTTTCATTATTATATGTGTATGAAAATACAACACGAAACTTAAACCCCATGATACTCAAAATAGTAGTAAGTATATGTACAGGTCTTAGAGAAAGTTCGTTACCAGGTTACGGTAGTTGACCGTGTGTGTTCGATACACAAATTGGTTTGTCCAAAATGCATCGGACACTAAGCACACCTGTGTCACAAATTGATGGGCGGGATGCGAGGCTAATCTGAAAGGGCTTGAGGCTCTGCCCCGAAGCCTCATTATGTTGCAGACATTTCCTCAAAGATGGCTGTCTTGCTTGACCTCGTGTGTTGGACACTGAATGACCTGAATCTAATTGATTTTCTGCAGGATAAGCTTGAAATTGTATTTGATTATTAGATCTTTAAAGGTGTGTTAATTTATTGAAGCGACAATACAAATAAACTAAGGTTTTACTACAGACGAATAATTAAAATTAGCAGTTATCTTTTTAATAAATAACAATTTCTTTATTTATTATTTGAGAATCTAGGAAACACAATTACTTATAAAACTGTGTAGTCACCATGTCAAAAGTCATTAGCTGCTCAAAGCTCAATTTTTAATCAAAAACTACTTCCTGCAATAAAGTTAAATACATTTATCAAAATATGTTAGTACCATTCCATCATATACTCGTATGTGTATGTATGTTCGCCAACCAGTAGCTTAGTGTCCAAACTCTATAATACGACTACACAAATACTATACGTATATACGAGCACCACACACTACTACAAACAGCACGTTAAAAAACAACTTTGCCGGTGAACGGAAACCGTTAAGAGTGGTGTTAAAGCAACAAATCATCACAGCGTGCAATTAGCAGCGGATGGGAGCGGCTCGGGAATAGTTGCGCGGTTATTAGTTGCATAGTTGCAAAGATTGCAGCGGCCGGAGGTACAATGGTGGTGGTATTAATCATCGACGAAAGTATATCTTGTGTTGAAAACCTTGTAATTGCACTAGCGATCTTTGTCTTTAAAAATAGTTCCTGTGCCATCAATAAAACATTTTACCTACAATATATTATCTAGAGAAGCAAAAGAAAAACAAATTTCGAAATAAATGACACTCTGACATAGAAATCTGTCATCAAACTGTCAATCATCTCTGCCTACAAATCTGTGGAGCGACGGATGTAAACCACAATCGGTTTCGAAACCCACTGAACAGAAAATGGGTGTTGCTAATTATCTAGCTGCTATTTTAACGATCGTGGGCGAGGTGACAGATAGATTAGTTACGTTGCGATGACGAAATAAGCCTTTAGAGGTTGAAATTTGCGTTCGCTGTAATTAGAAGGGAATTTAATCTATTTGAAATTTTCCTTTAATAAGCAGATGAGTTGGAATCTCAATTGTGCTCGAACCTTATTGCTTCTCATACGAGCACTTGTGTTAGGTGATAGAGGCTTTATATCGTGGCGTGGTTGGAGTTCCAACACTTTTATTGGAGTTTATGCTCCACTCCGCTGTATAGTTGTGGTTGAAAGTTGCTGATTTCGCAAATTACTATGGGGTGTTGAAATAAATACTCCCTACATTGTTTGTATGCTTCAGGTTGGGAAGGAATTTACACAGTATATTGAAACGGTTAATTTGTATAAGGAATTTGCACGCTGTTTTCGAGCGGCTTTCTGTCGACATAATATTTGATTAGTATTTACTTAATAATAAAACATAAATGTACTAGAACGGAGTAAGTGGAAGTTATTCCAGGATTCACAGAAACAAACATTTCATTTGAAATGTGACGGTGGCAAGACTCACGGCGTGACATTAAAAAGCGATTTGGCATAAAAACAATAGAGCAATCGCAAGTGAAATCGAATCGTGAGCTCGTGTCGGACTAAAACAAAACAGTAATTAGATTTCATCCACGAAGTTGGTCGCTTTGGAGAAAACAATCAAGAGAGCGGCGACATTACTGGCCATGTGACTGGGAGGAACGGGCGAGCGCCGCTAATGCAATTTAGCAACTCCTAAGGTGTGAGTGCTAAGTAAACTCTCACCGAAATTAACAAATACCTCCGGCGAAGATTCGCCATTATCTCGACACATCAGCCGAGGGCCACCTACTCGATTCGCCTTCGCCGGAACGATCTTATTAATAAGAAGTAACTACGGACGCCGCTCCCGCAATTTAAAGCTAAGAAGCACGGTACGTGTCCAGAAAACATAGTCACCATCATTCTGTGACTTGCGAAATGCGTTTGATTAAATCACAATTGTGCGACGACGTTTCTAATTATGTCCGAGCGAGGCTAATTCCAGAAAACTTTGAAAGAACTCAACTTAATTTCGCACGTTTTGTGCCGCGGAATGAATAGGTGTAAACAAAACGGAATCGTAAAAACGCTCTTATTAATTTCGTGCTGGAACTCATTTGAACAAGCGAAAAGTAATTAACATTTCCAGCACCTTGTCGCGGCGGCAGGGAGCTACTCGAGGCCGAAATTTCGTGACGCGTTAAACGAAACAGAATTAAAGAAGACATCTTGTGTCCACAGTTAAATTACTGCTCGAGCGGGAAGTTATTCGTTGTAGAACGCTTAGCGGACGACTGTTCTTCCGTAAGCAATTTGCCACTTGACAAAGTTCGCGTCTTGCGACCGACAAGCGCACTTGCCGCTTTGCTCGACAACAGCGCAGTATTGCAGCGCCTGGGCTAATGGAATTAGGAGGAATGATCGTGACCTAGTCCTGCAGTTCAAGTGGGATAAGGAAAAATATTAATCATAATTACAGTGTTGATAAATTAACGGTTTTATCCCTATGTGTATGATGTTATATTTAGTCGTGTGTAAATGAGAAAAATCTGGACAAAAATTGAGGTATCCGTTGAAGTTTTAGACTTTCATTTCATTCCACAACAACGTTTGCACTAGTATCTGTAACAGTCTACTGCTGGACGTCCCAAGGATTACGCTTAAATACACGATTACTATTGCCCTTATCCAGTCACAACAAGCAACCTTCTTCAGATCATCGGTCCATCTGGTATTGCGTCCTACACTCTTGTTCCCCATTTCAAATTATAAATTACTATATTACTACTACAATATCACCGCTTTTCAAATTTCTTGTGCATCGAACTGAGCACCTAAACGTTACATGTGAGATACCAAACTGACGTTATGGTGGACAATAAGCGTCCTCGTAAACCGTGATAACACGCAGCGTTCTGCTCGACGGTCACAATAAACGTCGACTGGGCTTCACTACAGGACTCGCTACGTGACGTACTGCCAAACAAGGGAATGAAAACGTTATGTTATATAGGCATACATAACATGGACTAATGCTTCTACATACCTAGTGGTATATTACTACAGGTACCTTGAACGATTCTGACAAACCTTGACAATCTGACACTCTTTAATCATGTATTACTCATCTAGAACAATAAAGGTAGCCTTTTATATACGATATACTAGTCTAAACATGCTTAGAGATAAATAGCGTAGGTATTTGATGGGTAAATAGTTCGTACATAAAACATAACTAGAACCATGTTATTTCACCATCTATATAAATGTATGTATATCTAATCTAAATCTATTATAATGTAATCTATGCATATATACATTTAATGTTATTTATATACGACTTGACATGTGAAAGTTATTAACGAAATTTTCATCAATTTGATAGGTTCTTGGATTTATATTTAAGAATCGACTGCAACATACGTTTTGAAGTATCATTCGAAAAAGCTCCTTCGTCGTTCCCAAATCCATAGTTTCAATTTGCCTTACAGATTGAGGCGTTCCATTAAACAGCCGCTCCCTTTATTGTACCCATCTGCCATATTAGTAAAGTCGCGGGAACACACGCCTGCTCCAACAACTGGTCGGGGCAATTAGTCGGTCCCCAGGTGGAGAGTTAGTAGCGTAACTAACTTGAATTATCTCGCTTAAGGTTTTATGAGTTGGGGCTGTAAGTACGCCGTTACACATGGTTAATGCTAACTGCACGCGGTTTGGCACAGTCTTGCTGGAGAGCGCCCACTTCAGCCATTTTGAAATTGAAACGCTTGTCATTTCAACTTTTCGTGTCAGGTGGGATTGTTTAATTGGTGTTGGTGCGTTTTCTCTCTCTGTGATTTTGTTTTGTTCCTTTTATTAAAAAAAATGGCATTTTTATTCATACTTTACCATAATTATGCTTGCTACATCATATTTGTGTATTTTACCGAATAGAGTCATAGTTAAGCACCCTGACAAGAGCATCAAAGTTGACTGACTGATGCCGTCACGTCAATATATTTATAGATCATAAAGTGTTCTTTATTTACCAACTTTTATGTTTGTGACAGCAACACTTGGTTCAAACGTGACGTATTTTCTATTTCCGAATGCAAACACAAGATTAGAAGTGCCCACGCTATTTTTGACAAACCGTAAATTGCTCAGACGAATACATTATTAATGCTGTTAAATTTAGGGTGGTTTATGAGTTGGCAACACCGTAGAACACTCGTAAAACGTGGCAGATAACTTTGAATGTAACCTTTGTTCTCACGTCTTGAATTGAAAGAGAGTTCATACATTTGATGTTCATTATTGTGTGATAGAAGTTGCAATGTATTATGCCTACTCATTCTATATGAATGAAATTATGTCAAACTTTAGATTTTTTGCATGAAATAATTACTCAACATCAAATTTCTTTTACATACGACTAGTGTACATGCCCAGAAAAACAAGGACACGGTAATTAAATATTACTTTTTTTTCTGATGTAATATTAAAACTATATGAACCGTTTTTCCTAGGTTTCTACGTTAGGTTAGAACCTCTAATTTTCACTCCGTGCCTGTTTGTGGCGAGATTGGATTTTTCATTCTCTCCAAGTTGCCAGAGTTAGTTCTGTCGCCTTTGTTAATTTTTATCCCATTCCCTCAGTGGCAGTGCATTACTTTAATTTTCCTCCTACTTCAGAGCAAGAAGTGCACTGGACGATATTTTTTGTGGAAGATAGTGCTGTGCTTGAATTAGGGTTTATAGTGCTACCGGGTATAAGTTTTTACGAAAAATCTAAAGAAACAAATGCAAAAAAGATATTGTAGCTGTATGAAAAAAATACTTTTAAGGCTTTTAAATACTCAGTCACAGTTGAAAAATACTGAGTAATCGGTGAGTAATTGACTCTTCATCTCACAATAATTGAGTCGACTCGTAGCAATGATTAGAAAAATGTGTTTTTTTGTAAGATCCAGTTGAGGAATCATAATGTAATCATAATTACGATGTATTTTATAAAATCTGTCGAATTAAAGTGGTACATGGATGTACTGATTTTCTTTTACTTATTGAAGCCTACCTACTTGATCATCTACGGCAAGCGAAACAGGTACTACTATATAATCTTATTGACCATCATAGTTATGCAATTATTCCAACATCGACGTCAAGCAACCGAGCCCATCTCTACACTAAACTATTTTACTACAATGTGGTAACATGATTCTTTCTTCCCAAACGCAGTTAAGTTCCAGAGCTGGTCTTACCTAGAGATCCTTTGCTTTGCGAAATTAGTTTAGTGCTCTCTTATTTTTGAGCTAGGTTTGGTCTGCGGTGATATCACGAAAATAGCTGAGAAAATTCCGTTTCTGGAATACCTAGGTTTTTTTACTGATATTTATATCACAACTTACAACTATTCAATCGAATTATTATGTTATTGCTTATTATTTTATACATTCAGGGCATGTAATGTTATTCGTGAGTATAGTATAAATATACAATTGTTGTTCCTGCAACAATGCACAGTGAAAAAAACGCTTAAAATACGTCCTTTATGAAAAGTTACAGTTATATTTAATAAATGTAACAGTTATTAAATTTGATTCTTAATTTTCAGTATACCAAATCGTCATGGTATTCAAGCTCAGATTTAAATAGAAGTTCCGAAACTTTACCATCGAACCACAAAAAACATGGAACGTAACTACTGTAGGTGTAGTATTTATCAGGTTCAAATCCCTAGGTATTTAATAATTGTAATTTTTATAGAGGCACTTCAATATTCCGGCGAAACATTCTAGACCGCTCTCAGGTCAGGTGCTTTCCAACGCTCAAGTTTCAACAGAAAATCTTCAGCTTCAATTAAAACTTCTCTCAGTTCACCTTTTTATTCGGTTGGCTTCACGTTATTAAATTCATATAGTTTTGTCTGATTTTGTACTATCGTTTTGTTTGACTTCTCTAACTTTGACTATTATTTTATGTTATCTATGAAATTAACGACATAATTGACACTGTATAATCTGACCGAACAATTGACCCAACCAAAAATATCATAAATTATCTTCCATAAAAAATTATCTTGCGAATTACATTATTCGGATACGTTCTAGTTATATTAAAAAAACAAATTACTATAAATGGGTAATTAAAACAACAGTACGTTAACTGACGAGATTTTCATTTACCAATCCGCACATACTAAACTGATGAGTGGAGAATATTCGCAAAAATGTAACAAGCGGAAGATAGTTCCCGTTTCATTTCAGCTGACAGCGAAACTTTTTGCTTTTTCATGGTAAAAGTATGCAAATATAAAAGTGTAAATGAAACGGTTCCCCGGCGTCACATTGGGCTTTTGTCCAGGACATGCTTTGCCCTCTGCTACACGATAATGAATATCAAATCTTGCTGAGTGCAGCACTTTTTAAGCTTACGGTTTTTATTCTGCACATTTTAAGTATGCGAGTGCTACGAATTTTACTTTGCAGTTCACTTTTGGCGTCTTATGTTTCGTGACTGTATGATGAGTACTGACGTGAGACTTTATGACTGTTGTTGTCGTATTGGCATGTTGGATGAAGTACCTTATAATTGTGTCGCTATGTGAGGTCATAATGAAAATGGTTTTAAGAAACAATACTGCAACTACAACAATGCCGACACAAATAATCCAGCAATTAGAGACTCTACCCGGAAATCGAACACACGTCCTTTAGTTAGTAATGGGCGTTACCAATGAACCAATCGGGGGTCTAAATTATGTCACTTTACAAATCAAGCGTGATACCTTGTGAATTTGCATGGCAAACACAAACTGGCCCGGGCAATTGGAATATACCTTTGGACCTTAATCGAAAATTCTCAAATGGCAATTTCTAGTCTATTCCATCCTGAATAAAGCTTAAGCATCAGGGTTGTCACTCAGTTAATTCTTGATGTGTTGCGTTCATTGATGAACACATAATAAATATATGCTTATTTTGCTGTAAAACACGAGACTTGAAATTGTGATAGACTGAAAAGCAGGTTGAGTTCTTTTTCGTGAGGTAGAAGGTTCAAGAGATCAGAACAAATAATATATCGACAGTAGTTGTTCAAACTTCTAACTATCCTATGTTTCTCTCGAATTTTCATTCCTACCACAGCGTGTGACTATCTGAAAACCTAACTTTAAATACATTCACCATCCTTACTATTAGAGTTTTTTCTAAAATCACTGGGACATTTACTTTATTATTAACATTAAAAAGATATCAAAACTGAAGAGGCTAAGTGCTCTTTAAAAGTGTCATCTCTATTACGAAACGCCAACCCTAAGTAAGGACCCTCATCCCGTTTGTTGTCGTATCAAGATTCAATTGGACCACAATAAATTAGAGCGGGCTAGCACCCTTCATTTGCACATCTTATTGTTCGGGAGAAATCGCAGACTAATCTGTGAATCTCTGGAGCAGGCCCACCTTTACTTGGATAGAGATAGCCTGGCTTATATTGGATCTGGATTGAATGGATATTCGCTTGCTTTATTATTGTTAGCAGGGAGATTTGATAACGGTATATTGGGGTCAAATTTTATTCATATTACGAGTGCTAGCTACTTTTTTTCTGTAAAAATCATATATTTGCAATTATATATTTATTACAATGATTTGTCACCGGGTCATGTGCCATTATCATTGACCATCATTGGTCAAAATAACAGTACTTATAATCGTCCAATCCGCAACGAAATTCATTTGCCAATATCAGGAAAATATAAGTTCGTATTATTTGCCTCTTAACCTAAAAGGAAACAGTTGTGTATATTTAGGTATACACCTCCCAATTCCGGATCCAAACAAATGGCTTATTCAGTTGTATATTGACTCAGCTATACCAACGCCGACTGCGGCCTAAACACACACCGCAAGTAACAGCCACTTCATTGACACTAGTTGACTTGGGTCGTCTGAAGAGTCAGGAGTTTGCCTAGTCAAATACGAGGTGACACCGTCCATTATTGCTTTCTGGGTAAACAAATGCCGGGTTGGAGAGGATCTTTTGTTCCGGGGCTATGTATGAGCTATTGTATAGCAGAATTGTTCAGCTTCTTGGAACTGAGTGCAGAATCAAGATTGAATTGAACCGACGGAGGTCGTGTCAGAAAGCCTTCAACAATAAAGTGCTGTAACTTAAATAAAATGAAACGGGATCCTTACTCTTTGGTGGATTGTAAGAGGCATCACATAACAGTGCGTAGTATCATTTAACTTTTTGTTTACGTAATAAAATTTCTTTTATGGCATGGGAAAACACGGTGATAAAATCTGTCTAGGTCTTCAAAAGACTGTGTTCTATGAGACAATACGACTTACCTCACACATTATCTGTGTATCTGATTAAAAGTACATTAGATGAAGTCTTATACATACATATGTACTTCTGAATCTATTAAACATAATAGTGATGATGGGTTACAAAACGTTTTATTCCCCCACCTAATTCCATGTCTACATAACAGTCTTATACATTTTTCGTCTCCGTTATTGGAGCCGATCGATCATTTGACAAATGTGGCCAGCTCTCATACAAATCTGATTTATCTGAAACAATATCTAGGTCGGCCGTGGAAAAAGTCAATGTGCCGTCCTAGAATACGATCTCGGTGGCCCCGAAGCTCTTATTTGAATATCTGATATTGTTTTCAGTTGTCTCTAGAAGTGGTACTACGGTTTTTTGATTCCTTTTTCCAGATTTTCTTTACATTATTACTTTAGGTATATATCTAAGATTCGGGTAATGAAAACCTTAGACAAATATAGTGATCCACAGTCGATTGTTTTACTTAATGGCAAGTTGTGAATAATTATCTGTAATTTTTTGAAATATATCATTATTACACAAAAGCCTAGACTAGACAATATATGTAAGGTATGGAATATCATCACTACTCAAAAACCAAAAGTACGCCTCCCTTTATGTTATGTCAAGTAAAAAGCCATTACCTTACATTCTATGCAAGCCACAGACTGTAGCAGAACAAAAAGTCTTGCATTAAGAGACTGTGTAACCCTTTATTCAACCCTTGCGTTTGTGTTGCCTCTACACGTTCGTAACCAAATGTAAATTCGCTTTAATTTAAGACCGTCGTACACTCCCTGCTGCGGTGTCTTGGCTTCCATGCTGTGTGAGATCATTAAAACTGAGGATGCGTTTTAAGGCGGCTGAGTAATAACAATATGTGGGAACGTTTCACGTAAATATACAGGGTGAGATTAGAAGTACTTAAAACGAACGAGTAGTGAGCGAAAATTGGTAACCAGTATAGAAAAACGTAGTTTTTTGTGATGATTGTTTATCTTGCTAAGGGAAAAGGAAGTGTGGTATATATTTGTGATTATTCTGTTAATCTCAAGACCACTGGACATTACTTTATTAATTTTAATTAAAAATTACCGGGTGTATATATGCATCACAATTGCAATCCTTTTTGAGTGAGTCAGAGGTTGGTTGACTTTATACTTACCAGGCTTTCAGCATCCAACGTCATAATAAGCAGTCTTTGTTGTCGCGTATTAGCTATTCCGAGAAATAGGTAAGTCGCCTCAGAAAGTTCACAATGAAGCTAATGCATTTCGCAATTTCTTTCTATGGCGGCAAATAAAAACAATAGTATCAAGTACTCTAAAAGATGATTTCATAGTACACCACCACGGAGGTGTAAAAGAAAGAGTTCGTGTATAAACGAGACACTTTTAACTAAAATAATATTGTTGCGTCTCCCGAGAGACTCTCAACTTTATTCGCGACTTATGCGTATTTCTTTTTCTCTCGGAATATTATTGGTTTTGTTTGTCTACCCTACTTTTTATTCGCACGTCGAGTGCTGTGGAGGTTTCTTTATCGATACTATCTTGTATCTTCGTCTGACTGGTGTTCGAGTGACCTTATTCTTTGATTCTGCACATTATGTTATCGATTTTCGCTCTGTAGTTTCTTACTTTGCTTGTGAATTAATGTTGAGATAGCTGGTAGAACTGATCGTTTTTAGTTGATTGGATGATGTTTGTAATGTGAGCATTCAGTATACACAAAAAAAACTTTTTTAAATCTCCAATGTAATAAGGATTTTAAAAACAATCTTACAATACACATAATTGTTTCAAACTAACTTTTTAACCTACACCTTCTATTAATCCAACTTTTACTCCGCTTCAAAATAATAAATAAACCCAATTTCGCCCAACCTCACGTATCAAAACCGCTATGATTTAGCACCAAACTTCATCATCTTTACCGTGCTAGCCAAATAGGCGTCCGTGATAGCGTAATAGCGGCACAGTAACCCGCCCATCCGTCACTGCTGTATCGCGGAGGAAGTGTACAGTTTCCACACAGTTCTTTGTTGCATACCCGCAGAGTACGTATGGTAATTTAGCTTCCTTCCTCACTGGACGGCGGGCTCATAAATTAGGTGCCAGACCCCGTTCGGACCCTTGAAAAATTGCGACAGACTAGCTCCGCGGATAGACTTTAAGTGCGATGGAGTAAACAGTGTGAAGATACAGTATTTATTGTCAGAAATAAATATCAATTAGTACCGATGTTTTATTAATTTTGCTACATGTAAAAAAAAGAAATTTATGAGCACCTAAATGGAGATATTAGTGTCACGGATTCTTACTATATTATTTATTACCTATAGTATGAGAATAAGGACAAGGATTAATTTATAAAATAAATGATAAAAACCACAAAATAAACTTTACCGATAACGTATTGAGTGTTTAGTATAACAGCAGAGCACTTGAAATATAACAGCATTCCCTAGTCTATTCTGAAATCAGTTCTTTACATCTTTTGAAAAATCGAGATCCTTTCACCTTAGAATCTTATTGAAAACGTTTTGGTGATATTCCAATGTCTCGAAATGAGGTTGTCTGCTTTCGTCAGATGGAGATATTTAACAGAGTCACCTTACCTCGGTTTCCTTTGTGTTTTATGTCTACTTCTTGCAATTTCTGCTTCTCAGTCCACTTGTTTTTATATTATTTCCAACACACAGCATACAAATAATCAAATATTTTTATTTTACCTTTTTTCATACTAAAAACTTGAATCACAAGCTTTAATGTAAGCCTAAATATATATCGACATATGTATATAATGCCGTAAGGCTTACTCGTAGATACTCTTCGGGCATGTAACATCACTTGCGACAAGAAAATTTGTATTAAAATGGTTTGCGCCATTGATTGGTAAAGCCTTCGCCTGCCACCTCATAAAAATACGCTTCTTATATAAGTTACATTATTTAACTACCATCCCATCTCGTGGTATGAATAACCTCATAAACTCATCACATCCATATACGTAGAGGCACATTTAAAAGCAGAGCTTCACGATGTTAATCAAGAGTGACATTAACGCTTTCTCCGAGCAGTGGATGTAAATATCCCGCCACCAAAGCGGCTGCACCGAAATAGAAGGGTCGATATTGTCTCGCCCTAGCTGTTGTACCTACAGTGACCATGGCAAATCTGTGTGCTAGGGAAGGTTCGAATATAACGCATCGTTAGGGGTTATGTATATGTTGGAAATGTTGAGAAAAGCGGAACATATGTTGGTCTATAGTCAGAAAAAAGTGCGGTTTATGTTTTGTCTTGTAACTAAAATAAAATACGTATTGTGGTAAAAGTATTTATAACCTGCCATTTATTTATAAAACAGAAGCGTGTCAAAATGAATGAGTGTATTATTATAAAGTTATCCCGAAAAGAATGCGTCGAATCTTAAAAAGTTATCTTGAAGGTGTAATATTGTTAAATATTGTTGTCAGTTATTTATGAAATTTATGAGGTGCTGATGTCATGTTCCTAAATATCTGCTCAATTCTATAGTTTGGAAATTCAGTAAATGATATAGCTGTCAGTAACTTAGACGACTTCATTATATCATTCAAAATTAAGGGGTTTTGTTGAAGTTGAGATTCTGTGCCAAAATCCCGCTATTATGAAGCTAACTTTTTAATACAACATTCAAATTGAATATTTCGGCACGAAACTTTTAATTACCCTCAATTTGAAAAAGATTTTAGGGTTTTGAGACAACTTTTGTAATTCTATTTTCATGAATATCAAACTTATTTTTGTTACAAAATATTGTCTGAAATTAAGATCTAAGTTTTGAAATAAGCTAAATTATAAGTTACACGATAAAAGTGACTAATTGTGACTATTAAAGGGTCTAAACATTATAGCGAAAAAATCCAGAACTGATGCAGATATTTCTTCGAGCATCACTGTTGCAAACTGATGTGTTATAAAAATGATATCAATTTAAACATTTTTACGCCAATATAGGTAATATAGGTAATATAAAAGTGGTTTGTTACGTAGAAATCTTATGTGACACGGAAAGCACATTAAATAAACTGTAATTGGAACTCAATTCCAAATCGTTTTTAGGACAAGAAAGAAATATCTCGGGTCATCCGCAAATACTGGATACAATACTAGCAACTGCATCCAGCTGGTTACGTTGATTTATTTCCATTCGTGGCCGACATAGTTTTAGGTAGCGATTCGCGTATCCGACGAAATTAGCGCGCGTCTGGGCGTACAAGAATAGCGTTGGGTCAATAACTGGTTAGGTCCGGTTTGAACTGGCTTGGTCCGCTTCGAACTGGACATTTCCAGTTCTTGGATGCACAAGTGACACTGATTTTAAGGGAGTTTTATTAGATTCTTCCGGACGCCGAATGAAATCGAAAGGGCATGATATCAATTCAATTCGATTCTCGGATTGAAAGACAGTGAAATTGAATAAAAAGACGGCACTCGTTAATTCTAGGCTTTATTGGTTTTTGGAATTCGGAATTTGTGTTTTTTTTTGCAGCGAAATCTAATAGCGTTCGATGAGATATTTGCTCGATTCAAAGAGAGGAAATTCTTTTCAAATTGAACTTAAAAAGTCGGATTATGATTGTGTCTTTAAGGAATTAGGATTAGGTAGGGAGTAAAATATTATTGTAATGTTTGTTTAGATATTTAATAAATACTTTGGACACCTTTGCTATAATAACTTACCTTTTACATACTTATAATTAACGTCCGATTATTAAATATCCACTTATGCTCTCAAACTTCAAGCCAGTTTCGCAATTAACCCTACGATTTACCAAATTGATTTTTCTCATCCAACCTTTTCTAGAACCTTAGCCGTTCTTCCAATCCATAAAGGAAACCTTTCCTCAAAAGTTGGGAACGCAACATCATATTTCCAATTAAGCTCGCTCGTTATTTATTAGGACTATCGCTCGGATGACGGCAAAGAGCAAACTGCAATAACTTGGAGCAAAGAAAACAAGAGAAGTGCATCAGACAGAGTGGCTTATCACGAATTCAGTTCCTACTCCTGTACTCTATGGCGGAGAGGATAGGTATATGTAGTTTGTCAGGTGTATATAAATATACCATGAATGCCAGGATTAAGGCCAAGTTGAGTTTCTTGGGAGAGGTAAAGGGAGATATTATTATATAGATGACATGGTCTAAAGTTTAAGCGAGTAGTACTTACAACTGCAATTTATTACAATTATACTTTGGTCCGAATTTGTGATTTAATGTTGGTATGACTATTATAGAAAGTAATCATAAGATTCAGTATTCTGATTTGAATTACTTTTGTATGTCTTTGTCTATCGTTTACTAAACAAGTACTTATAATTTTCGTGAAAGTTAATTATAGTACCTTGCGGGGTAGTCAGAGGATTGCTTATTCATTTCCTTAATTGTGGTGTTAGCGATTCTATCAGTATGACAATTTTTAACTTGCGTGCACTTAGATACACCAGCTTCTCATTTTCCTGAATTAATGGTAAACTGTTTCTCCTATTTTTTTAAATTAAAAGATCGATTTTAATATGGAACATTTGTAATACGTTCAAAGCACACAAGTTCACACGTCATCAACGGTCCAGAGAGAAACATACGCGGCCGATCATAACATAAACAGCAAATAAGGCGGGTGATACAATCCCGTTTTCATATGCAAATCGAATTTTGTTCACTCTACTATCTTTTGTCGAGTTCTTGTTTGCTCTGGGAATAAAATGTTTTAAATGTAAACGACGCTTTTCTCGTTGCTCGTGCTGCCACTGCCTTTATATGATTAAGATTTTTGCTGATAAAATCATAAAAGATTCTTTTCTCACTTTGGATACTAATATCTGATCTAAAACATTGAATATGGATACTTTAGATATGACAATAGTAGTCACTTATTTTATCTATAGGACTGCTCTTAAACTTATTTTAATAATTAATGAATTAATAATTATTTCGGTCTATTTCGTCTTGATTTCGGTTCATTGGACTTTAAGGCGTTTTAGAACTTCTTTCGTGTTTGAAAAGATATCATTCTAATAATTAAATTGAGTCATTATTGATCAACCTGTAGACCACTGGGACAATACAAATTTTTAGAGACACAAATAAAATTCATAAAATAAGACCAAGCATGAAGTATGACGATCAAGGGAAACCATTTGAGTTAAATACACATCCTGAGGGCCAGGCAGGTTCCCTCACGGTGTTTTCCCTCCCGGAAATCTGTTGACTGCCTGTATCTTAGCCGGAATCCTCTTACTCAAGTGTGCGAGTTCAAGAGCGTGTTAGTTTACCAAGATGCAAGCTTAGCTATGAACAAACTATTTGATACGAAGACTGTATCGAGGCTACAGAAAGTTCCTTCCAGGGTTATCTTTTACTAAGTGGATGTTGTTACACAGCTCGTGTTTAAACAGTTCCGGGACTGTGAATTTAGTTGAATGTAGTTAGTGGTCATTATTATCGAGTTCTTGTGAGTTGCTCTGGCATTGTAAGAGAAAAAAACTTTTAGAAATAAAATGTTTATTTTAATCAAATGAGATTGATACAACAACTTATTATAACTTCATAATAAACTACATACCTTTCAAGTAATACAAACAATGCTTCATATATCTTATACTTTACCATATATTTCGTCACTTACAACTTTTCCATGGCTCCCAACCACCACCTGTAATCCACTTAGGGCTCCCCAAACATGAATTACGAGTTACCAACTCCGCCAAAACTCCATTGATTCAATCTGAATGGGTTCATTACAGCCTCCTAGAATCCATCTGCCTTATAAATAGAATGCTTGGAAGTTACTGCCTCAGACTTCGCAAGCAATTAAACGCTGACTGATATCCGGTCAATTGAAGACAAGTTTTCGAAGTGGTCGTGGAAAGGTTTGGTTGAGGCGTCGAGTTTAGCTAGCGGACGCTAGACAGAATGCTATTGATTAAACAGCTGGACTAGGACATGCTAAATGCAGCGCTGTATGTACTTAGTTTTATTGTATACTATAAAGCTATGGAAACGCCTGTACATAATACTTGGTATTCTATTTATGATATTTGGTTATTGATACAGCGCATGTGAAATTTATTATGTTGACTCTACCTAGAATGGGTTTCGGTGATTTTTATCGACAATGAAACATAATTAAATATATAAACTCACCCATTTTCATGCAGAACAGTTTGACTGATGCTTGAGTTTGTTGTCCTTGTATCAATTACTGGCAAAGATACATACATACACAACACACCAAAATACATCTTTGGATAAATTTGGCGTATGTCGTTCGAGTATGGGCACTCATTGCGTGCATTGGTAAGAGAAGAAATCAATATTTTAATTACAATTTCTTCTTAAAGACTACTCCAAATTCAATTGCTGCTCAAAGCTAGATCTCAAGACGAAGTATATTCTAGAAGCCACGTCATAAATCTACGTTAAAAATAGCCGACAAGCGCAAATATGTTCATCAGAAGTTTCTGTGACAACAGAAACAGAGCTCTATTCACCACTAACAAGGTGCAATTTAGTGACAGATTCCGTCAAAATGTTAAGTCATCAAGATCTTTCCGGCGAAATGTTTACAAAATGGATATCGGAATTTCCTTAATTCGTTCCACTGATACTTAAGCCAAAGTAATATGAGGCTTAAGCCCGCTGAAGGTTTTCGTGTGAAATGAATTATGGTTTCTTGGTAACCTTTGTGTCGTGATTGAGTACGTGGGCTATATGTCAATTTTCTCAACGAATTACGTTGTTTACAAAAGTTTGTAATTGCGGTGTGTTGGTAAGACTCTGTCGTAGGTAACAAAGAAATTAAGTTGTAATATTTAGCTGGAAATTGAAATATTATGCTTTATTACGAAATTTACTGTAGAGCTGTTATTAGAACTGTGTATTTTTGTTATATAAGCTAAGGATTTTTCTACGTGCTCTAAGATTTCTTTCTATAACTTTTTATATTAACGATTATTTTAGGTTATCGACTATCGTCTTATGCAAATCATTAGTACTAACAAACTTAAGTCCTCACATGTATATAACATCTCACTTATTCCAAACCTCACACAACCAAGAAGCAACAAACTTGTTACTCCGAATGAATACACAACAAACATCATAGCCCGATGCATCATTGAAAATTAAATTAACCACGTAGTTCGCGTGGAAATAACTAGATGGCGTCGCCAGCGGCGGTGTAGCGTACCGGAGAATAAGGCTTTAATAAATAATGCCATATAATGGAGTGCTCTACCAGTACACATCAGCTTCAAACTTGTTCAAAATATGCGTCCTATTGCTCCTAAAGCTACGAGTATGTTCGTTAGAAATATTTGGGATACTCTATGCTTAAGTGAATTCGGTGGTAGCTGTCAGTGATGTAGATCAAATAATTTGAACATTTATCTAATATAAATAATGTAATATAATATAACAATAGTATATTTATCTCGTAATGTTACGTAGAATAGTGGCTTATATAACAGCCAAGTGTGTATGAGAAGGTGTATGATTGTCAATGAAGGGAAAGTGGTATTTCAGGATCAGAATCTACGCCGACCTCTTTACTGAGAATCAGGCGTGATGTGTATGTATAAAGTAAAGTATAAATAAACACTACGCTTATTAAATAAATGTCACGAAAGCGGCAGTTTTTAAACGATTCCCATTCAAAGCGTTTCGCAAGAAAAACTCACGTTTACAAATTAACTATGCAATTTGTTCCGGCTTAAATGACCCTTCGTAAATAAGTTATTTTCCGGAAAGCACTATTGCGTCTTTCCTACTAAGACATTGTTAATTTGTTACCTTGACTCGCGAAATGCACAATTTACTAAGAACAGAATGGAATTGTAACTTAATTGTAGCATTTTGTTGCTGAAGTTTCACCTAAATACGGGTTATTTTACTTCTGTACGTCTTTCTGAGGTTCGTTTCTTTTGGAAGTGAGAGTTGTTCTAACGTGATATGAGTAGTTGCGAAGTGGACTTAAGTGATTTATTTACATATATGTACATTTAGTAATCGTAATATATTTTTATTGCAAATAACCTTTAATAGACAACCTTTATAAATATAAGAGTGCTAACACATTCCTAACAATTGGTTATGACAATAAATATATATATATATATATATGCCTACACTACGAATATATAGAATCATAGCATAGCTTAAATTTTTAACTCTTCGGACCTCTAAATTTATCAGTCATAATTCAACAGTTATCAATGTTTATTCAGTTATCAAATAATTACCATGTTCAATATCATTACACATGTTTTATAGCACGTAGAAATGAATCTTATTACGTATGTAGATTTATGCGGTTACTATATAATTTTAGGATAACGTTCCAGAAATATTTTGATAATTTATTGCTGTTTGCTATTACGAATCCGACACGTTTTAAACAGCTTATCAAGTTGTTGAATCCTCAATTTACAATATCCGTCTTCAATAAATATGTACTTGTTTCCGTTTAATCTTTCCATGAATATTAAAACAATACTGGAACAATTGTGACATTAATCTCGGCTTGGGATTATTATCATTAACAATGTTTAGACCCTGATTGCAAGGTACACAATTCATTATTTGTAATTTATGTTCTAACTGTAGTCTATTTACTTAATCTGCTATAGATAATACGGAAATATTCCTTGCTACTCAGGTAAATAAGGTATAAAACAGAAATCTTATTTTATATATTATCTATTATTTTTATCTATAGGCTACAGATGAAGCTTTCAAATAAAATTAGTAGTAAGAAAACCTGTGAAATAACAATATGTTATTATACGACTTCTATTACAATAATAATATATAAAAAATATACTAGTATTATTAAATTATGACTGCGTAAAAAATAAGTGCACAACTCTAAAACAAAATTTTAAAGAGCATTAAAAATCAAAGGGCTACACTAGCCAGTGCTTAGCTAATAATACTGTTCGTTCAAAAACTTATTCATAGTTTCTCGTTTAATATTCCAGCTCCTATGAGTGGTAATTCCCCTTTAAAATACAATGTAGCCTGATTGCCTTCATGTGCTTCGGGCATATTAACACTTACATACATAATAGAAATGCCCTTTACGAGGCGCCAGTGTGCTACTACCTACCTACTGGATTTGAAACACTATTATTACTTCCTATATGTAACATGATTTCTGCTTACAAGAACCGGAAATTAAAGCAAGAATCATATGGGCATATGGGTAATAAAAATCAAAACTAAAAAGTAAAAAAATATTTTTAAATGTCATGGGCAACAAAGATAATTTAACATAAAATTTAACACACTTTTGAAATAATATTTCTAAATATTTTGAATTAGCTCTGCTTTCATATAATTTAATCATTGACACCTATTCGTAACATGGAATTTTTTCATTTATGAAATAGGAACACAGGTTTGTAATAAATGTACGACTTTGTATTTGTAGTTAATATTATATTTCCCGATAATAGTTATGTTAATAGAGCTATTTAAACCAGTTAAGTTGTCATTGCAAAACGAAACACTGTAAGGAACAGACACTTGCACCTGTTTTGTAAAGTTTTTGAGATGTGTACTCAGTTTTGCAAGGTTGTTTACTGAAGTTTACTCAACTTCGTCTTCAAATACTCGTATGACGATTGAGTTTCAATGACGGTGCATAATTGCAATGACATACACATAATCAGGTGGTGGTATTAACTTTAGGATTTCCCCAAAACTTATATAAACTTACGATCTTACTGTTGACTCTTTTGGAGTAATCAAAACCTTAGTATCCATTAAATTCTTTAGACACTCAAAGCTTCCATAACACTACTGACTCCGTCTATTGACTCCTACTACTCCTCTTTTATTCATTACTGACTACACACACCACTACATCATTACTGACTCCTCTATTATACTGAATATCATAAATACTGATGATAGGTATCCTCGCGATGTTTCCTCACAGAAACCAAATGTTTACTTTACTATCGCAAACAAATATCTAATCGCAAATACGTATAGTGCATCAAACCCTCCTCATACATTCAAACAGAGTGCAAAGTGCCTCAGAATATCAAATAGCATAACTCAAGATGACTTTTATGGGCCTCCGATCGAAGGCTATATTTTGCACTTATAAAAGCCATTACTTTTAAGCCCCATGGGATTCAACTTTGAGCTTTCGTTTTAAAGGTGGTATTACCACTTACATCTGATGATACTTCGAATGTTTATAGTTTTATTCAAGTAATGGACTATGTAATAGTTTAAAAAAAAACACACTAACATAAATGTAACAATGGTAACGCAATTGGGAATAAGAGACGTGAATAAACCAATATATTGATGTCATGACAGCTAAATAAAATATTGAATACAGTTCAATAGTGAAAAGGTGACGTCAGCAGTACCTCTGAGGAGTATGTATGTCAAGAAGCAAAAATGGTCAGTTATCAGGATTGAGACAAATCGGGATTCGTGATATCTGCATATGTAGGCAAACATGCGCGATTTGTATGTATATAGTACAGCTAAATAAAATCACTAACAAAGAATATTCTTTATTACAGTGAGCCATGATACCACGAATGCATGGCGCAAATTAAAAGCGCATTTAAATTAGTTTTCCATCGCTATTCTAGTTAACACGAAGGTGTTTAAGTTGCCAACTTGACTTAGCATTCACTGTGTACAGTGCTGTGTCGGCCAATTTTAGTGTGATCGGTTTATTATGCGTGCCTTAGACATTATTATGTAAAGTAACTATATATCGAATAAAAACATTATAATTATTTTAATACATAACAAAGATAAAGTTCGATTTGCAAAACTATCGTTAATTTTTAGAAAACATTTGTACATCTATTTCATATATTAAACAGTAGAAGATTTGTTATATTATTGTAGCAACAGTATTACATGCGATAAAACGAAGTCATTAATTTTAAAATCTTATTTTTCAACAAATATTATTACAAAGTCCGTGGAAGATCATTCATACACTTTCTTTCTTTATAGATAATATGAATATCTCTTCTATAACTAATAGTATTGTCTACGGTTAATGACATCATTGTAAGTATGTATTGAAACCACGATGCCTACTCCGTCGATTAGGCCACAGAAAAACTATATATAGAAAAGGCCTAATCATAAACGATATACAGAAAAGCCCCTTAACAATAGAAAGTACAGTACAGCCTTGACTTGTACGTGTTATTAAGATATAAATTCGTGATAAGCGACTTCATTGAGTCGTCAACACGCGTTGCTTAAACATTACCATACTGTATTATTTGATACTCTGGACTTTGAGTAGCTCATAATAGTAATAGTAGTAGTTGCTCATGCCTTCGAAGTATCGGAGATGGGTACTTGAAACCTCTGACTACCACTCCAGCAGAAAAAGGGAGTTTGTATACGCTAATAGTGAAGTAGTTATGTTATTGGGAACTGAATTATTTGTAGTATTAAACGTTTATAAAATCTGTAATAGTGTAGTGTAAGGATAGTTTTATAAATTAGTAATACTGTTGATTACACTAATAATTTTCCTTAATTTTTTATGTCCTTCCATCTTATTTTTGAATTAATAAATACTTTACATACACACGCATATTCAAATATCTTTTATGTAAATGAATAGGCAAAAATTGACACAGATTATCGGTCGTCTCTTTAAAAGATCAAGAACCTTGTAATACATAGGCATAGTGAGTGCAGCAGTAATTATATTACATACCTTTAATTAGTATAAATGAATAAAAGGAATATTCCCTTTGTCGTTGACCCATAACTCTCACTTGATTGATATCAGACATCAAAAGGGCCGTATATCCTATAATCGCGACGTTCCCTTTTAATTACGACCCTTATTTTCGTATAAAATAAAGGTTTTCGTCCGTACAATGAGGTTAATCAACTCATAAATGTCAGTTTAAACGTTACAATTACGTGGAAGGCAATTAACGTTTCAATGCTGGAATTTCATCAGTTGCTGTGCATGGGTAGGGATAGATAGTGAAGATATGTAAGCGCTATCAAATATTTGGAAGGCAATGTGTGTTGCCTTAGTAGAACCCTTTGAAAGAACTAGTATATGCCGAGAAAACTTATTGAGACAAAAATAAATGGAATCTAATGAGATAAGGGTAATTTCAACTTGTCACAAATATTTTATATATTATAAAGACCGAGGTATTATTATATTAAAAATCTCTACATTAAAAATTAAGTTGCAGTTTGTAATATTGCTAAAAATGACTAAGATATAATAAATATTATATCCGATGTTCTGACACTCTAAAAGAGTTAACAAAACGTAAGTGTATGTTTATATGTATTTGAAACTTAGTTGCTACCCTAACTTAAATCAACTACCACGTAGTTAGAGCCAGGTTATATGTAAACTCGCGTGCGATCCGCAATTTAGTTTTCAATTCGCAATATCGATAACCCTGACCTATAGATTGTTTCTTTAGCAAGCTTTTTTTTATTTTCTATCTGCAATCAGCGGGCATTGAATTAATGACTCGCCGCCGGGAATCGGAACGAATTCAAACTTTTACTATTATGACCTCTTCGGATCTGCTTTTTTGCGCTCTTTCCCTAATAGATGTCGCCTTTTTTGATTTTTATTCTCGATTAGAGCTATTGCTTCGTGTTGAGTGGATTGTTTTTTGGTTGTCTCAAGTTTTCTATTGTTTTTGACAAAGTATAGTAGAATGTAGGTTATTCTTTTGAGAAGAGTTATGTTGAATATATGTTGAAGTTCTACACAAATTTTCTGGTGTTAATTATGCTTGATAATGTGCATTTCTCAAGTTAACTTCCGATTAGTATAACGAAACAACTGAAATGAACGGTAGAATATCAATGTAAGAGACAACCAGAGTCAGGCAAATGTTTTGACTTTCAATGAATGTACTGTACATGTACTTATGTTGAATAAAAACATTTGACTTTGACTTTGAAACAGGCATAACTTAAAACAATATTTAGATTAACTTTAACTCTGTACGTAAGTTAAACAATATTATTTAGCAATTTCTATAAACCTTCTCAATTCTTGTTCGTATATGTACGAATATAATTACTGCTATACATTTCTATCATTACTGATTTATTTTTGCTAGGCAATAGTTATTCACCTATTATTTATATTTATTCCTATTATTCAAATATAGTCTTTTCATCCGCCCAACATTACCAACGAAAATCTCGTAGCACCGTTTTTCTAAGAGACACCGTAGTACAATACGTCAGTGCTACGACGCTCGCCGCGTAGTTCGCGCGCTGCTACGGCCCATCCGTAGTCGTTCCATACAGCGAATACCGTATGGACATTTAGTAATAAAGTGTAATATAAGTGTATTTATTTATTAAGTGAAGTTTAAAAGTGAATTTGAATAAAAAAGTGTTGTGAGTTTTTTTGTGTATTAGGTTTGGGATGCGCAAGTTCTTGTAATTGTGGTAATTATTCACGAGCACACATAAGGCTTTTTTTATTCCGGTTCCTTTGGTTGGAAGGTTAATTACAGAACCTTGTTGACGTATGGGATTTGCTGTCTATTCGGTAAAGTAAACAACCACGTATGTCGCATAGTAATGAAGTTTGAAAGCGGTTTCTCTAAGTGGATGTGTAATAGAAATTGCTAATTTATATTGTACATTAAAAAAATTAAAAGTAATCAATATATAATTAATTCATATAAATATATTTTGATAACGCATAAATTATAACTTAAAGGTTGCCGAATAACCACAATTTTATAATATAATTAATGAATTTCATATAATTAAGATACTAAAAAATCAATACATATTTTAATGTATTAAATAGGTATAAAGTTTATTAATCAATAATGATTTCTATCTCTATAGCAGAATTATTTTAGTTTCTTTGAACTCTATTTAATCTTCATCCAAAGAAAATAAAACTGAATTCTTATACGTATATCTCATTTTCATTACTCGGACATAATGCAAATGATCTCAGTATTAAAATTATAAGGATCGATAGATTGTATAGGATATGGAGGATTAGTATTTAGTAAAGAATATATGATTTTCTTTTTATACGGGTATGCATTTATAGTATGAAGGCACGATTTCAATTGACTTTTAAAAGTACCAAAAATATTCGTTTATTGGAATGCAATACCAGTTTTGAGTTCAATTCAATAAAATATCAATTTTACTGACAATTTACTTTTATCGATATTTTATTTTAATAAAATAAGAGTCTTAAATCTTTACATATTTAAATAATATTTTTATGCATACTTAAAATATGTACAGGAAATGATGTAAAAGGAAAAAGTATGCAGGTGAAATCATATGTAAAGTACATTTCAAATGAAAATAAAATGCATTTCTTAGAACAATCGCTGCATGGCCATAAACGTGATTAAGTCGTTAAAACTCATAAAATAAAACTAGTTTACATAAAAAAGAAAGTGCACTTTTCTCATGGTATTACTACGTTTAGTAAAATATAATATTACTGAACAATAATGAACGACATGTAGTATGCAATACAGGTTAACGGTGTACCCTGGTACAGTATACTATAACTTATTCAACAAAACAAACCCTTTACCTTTGATGGAAGTCAAAGGTTTGTGTATTCATCTCCGTAATTGCGGATGTAGTATTATATGTCCATCTCAAACTTACGTGTTAATCAGATAGTCAGTAGCTAATCTGACAGGTGTTAATCCGTGATTCCATTTGCAAGTATAGACTATTATCTGTTTCGAGGAATAGGCAGGTTTTTTAAGTAATTCTATCCATCTTATAAGCCTACGTGCTAATCAGATGGTCTGTAAGTAATGTGATAGGCTAAACTGTAAATACAGACTATCCTGGTCGGAGGAATAAGTAAGTTAGACTATTACCTGGTCAGAAGAATAGGTAGGTTACATTACGATGTTTTCCAGTACCATAGTAATATAGTTAGAACTTATTCGTTGTGAAATTCATAACCGCATTGGGATGGAGTAAAAATTAAGGCTTTACGATCGCTCTTGCGTGTCGGCTACTTCGTATCGACCGCGTTTCGAGTTGCCTTCAAGTACCAAGAAACACTATGGGGGAATTAATTCAAATTGACCAGACTAGCTATTTGGATACTTTGTACAGTGTTTAAAGAATAGAACAATTTTACTTGGCTTTTAAGATATGATGGGAAGTGTGTCAGATATTTTGTGTATGCTGTTTATATATAGGTATATCCTAAACCTATGAGATGTTTCGGTTTCAGTTGATAACTAGTAATTTAATTTAATGGAACAATTTTGTGTGTATAGCCCATTAGATTTCATTGAAACCAGACCCTATCAAGAATTACATGCACATAAGTACACTTAATCACTTATTTTTATCACCTATTTGAAAAGGTTTTATAAATATATCTAATCGTTTTTGACCAATTGCAAAGATGCATCATTTTATTTCAAGCCTTAAGATCGACCAATTTGTCTAACGAATCCATTCCTTCAAAACCCCTTACAAAGGCTTCCAACGCAAAGGTCAATGGCTGTTTGCCCAAATAAAGATCGAGTTAACTTAAATGCAAATCTTGTTTATTGTCCCCCGAAACTGCGTATTAAATTTTATCTTTTGTTCTTTGTGAAGCTAGTTCTTAATTCTACTTTTTATCGTTGTCTAAGCCAGGGCTAAAGCATAAGATAATTAAAAAGAATATTTATTAATAATAAAGCTTTTTAAGCGAACGTAATGAATGGGGTTTGCTTTTAATATTTGCTTTGAAAGTATTTTAGGTAAATGCTTTTTACAATGTCTTGTGTTAAACTGGGATTTGAGTAGAAAATGAACAGTTGTTTCAGTCATATAATGGTCAGTATTATTTGAATAATAGGTACTGTAAATAATATATCTATATGAGGTAAAAATATGTAATGCCGGGGAAATATCTTTTCGATGTAAGTCTAAAGGGTTTGTAAAGAAGAAAGTTTTGGATTTATTATATCATCAAGAGTTTATATGTCGTTATATACGTCTTTTATATGAAGTCCTAGTTAACACGGTGCGTCTCGATTTAAAAATAGCCTATTAGCCATACCTCCTCATCACGATCATTAATCACTATTCATATAGATTGATGACGGCAGAACTGACGTAACTCATGTACCAATAAATCACTTTAACCCCGAGAGACTATTGTTTACATATTGTGTGTAAACAAGCCTTAAGTAGGAGGAATGAATACACTACCTTTGAACGTAGACGTTACGGATTCGATTCCCGGTGGAGTAACAGTTCAGTCTGGGTACGACCTATATTATGCGGATATATGTATAATGTGCAGAATACTTACTAAGATAAGCATATATAAAGGGACATAGAAACACCACCTATCACTTACTGACTATCTGGTTTAAAATAGATTCTTAAACATATATAGCCTTAAATGCCCTTCTACGCAATCGCGAACACGGACAAACGAACCTCTGACTACTCCATATTGTTTAGTGGTCGTGTAATCGCGTATATATATTTTTTCTATATACGTATATTATTGTTTACCGTTTTGACATAGCAACTGTGGAGAATATTACAACCTTGGTAATTCGATAAGTGGTTTTTCGCTCCGCAGCTAATTCAGTGTCATGTTTCGTTCAGCCTTGATGAAATTGAAAAAGTTCATGTAGGTATTTAAGAAGGAATTTCCGAGAAACTTAACTTCGAAAGTTGTTGTTTATTTCCTTTTCAATCAATGAAAAGTAGGATCGAAACACATAACAAGAGCTTAAAAAAATATTTTTTTGCTATGTTTTTTTGCAGTCACATTGTTGTATGAACATTCGTAGTCTTCGATATTGTTCGACGTTCAATAAGTGATATTAATATCCTTATGTTGAATAAAAAGATTGTCATTTAATTTAATTTCATTCATTTCATTCATTGTGTATAGTACTTGAAAGTAACCACTTTAACTATATATGTATTATGTTAAGAAATCTCTATGCGAATAATATGTATATGTTAGTTTAATGTTAGTAAAATAGTAGTTTTGTGTATCTGGTTATTTGTGAGAGTAATGTCATTAAGAAGCGTATTATAGTTACCCGGGCTAGATGGAGACGTGAAAAGAATGCTAACTAGCTGCCATTCCTCCCGGCATGACGTAGGAGGCGACTAAGCGAGGGGCTAACAACCTGACACAAATGTTCCAATATAACATCGCAACCCCAATATTCACGCTTATAGGTGACTTATGAGATATTATATCTCTGAGGTTCTGTCCACCCCGAAAGAGATTAAAGTTCGTGAATGAATATGTAAGGAAGGAAGGAATAATATGCATATACGGATTTTAGTAAATCTGTATGAGTCAACTACATACAACGGTAAAACTTATTTCGAACCCCAAACGTGTTCACTCAAGCGTCTGACTGCCCTAAAAGGAATTACGGTCGAGAAAGCTTCTGGCTAAAGTAGCATTGTTTTAGGCGGTCGTAGTAAGGCCCTGAGTGGTTTTCGCGCCCGTGTCTCTGTTTACTCCAGCCGGGAAACTGGATTAATGAAAGCACACTTTGAACTGGGCCACTTAACAAACCGTAAGATGTTTCGGAATGCAATCGCATTCAGCTGAGCACTACTTACACCGAGTTGAATTTGTTAGGGTTGGCGTCAATGGTATTTAAATTAAAATTTGAAACCGGCACGCACGTATATATTTTTTGGTAGATATATTAAGCATACGTGTCTCATTTTATTAACTATGTGAGACCGGGTCGTTTCACGATGAATTAATAAATATATAAATAGGTGACGTTAGGAGTACCTATAACCGCCGAGAGTGTTTGAGAGGATGTTTGAATGTCAATGAAGCGAAAGTGGTCTGTCAGGATCGGGACAAATGGGGATCCGTGATCTCTGCCTACCCCTCTACAGGGAATCAGGCGTGATGTGTGTGTGTATGTATAAATACCTTTATTACGTAAATACCTTTAGAAGGTCGCTGGTAGTGACTGGATGAGGGCCACAAATGTACTTGCCTGTGGCGTACCCTTAGGGAGGCCTACGTCCAGCATTGGACTAGTATAGACTGATTGATTGATACAAAACAAACTTGTAAAAAGCTCGGACAGCACAAATAATTTCCTCTTGAACTATCATGTTACTTCATTCACTGTGAAAATAATCAATTAACTTATATCACTAGAGGATAAAGTTTTATCTATTTTTGGGGCATATAGTCCCTAATAGATTGAATATGCTTACTTCTAATATATCGTTCTAAGTGAAATATAGCTTTAACACTGTACAATACATTTTAGTTTCTTAAATAAACTTTGCTATTGCATTTCTCAAATATAAACTTTTGCTGGCTTTTTTTCTCTTCTTTTAAGTTGAAGTTTCTTCCATAGTTGTGTTACTTTTAAACTTTGGTATAACTTCAGAATTTTCCTTCAGCTCTTTTTAATGAATACCTTTAGCAGACTAGGGCTCTTATTTAGATACTGTTTATGGCTATTAATGAGGCGAACATGTTCTTTGTAAGTAACTTTCTGCATATATGAAATACTTTTCTACGAAGTATTTAAATATACGTATCTTCATTTATTTAGTTAAGGCTGCAAATCTATTGACATTTTCATGTTTGGGAATTTTCGCGGGGTTATAATATAAATTGAAGGTATCTTAAATTATAATACATGCATACGAAAACATCATACCCGTTGCCATAAAGAGGGGTAGTCAGAGGTGAGAGATCCCCATTCTTGACGATTCTGACAAATCACTTTTGTTTCTCTGTCATTCATACACCTCTTTATAAATTTAATACATGCGTTGCTTTGTTTTTAGCTCAACCACAGCACAGTTAGTTATGCGGAGGTGACTTAATTGTTAATACTTCGACGTTTCGTCAACCTTAACAGGTTTAGAATGATATTAAGTACGTGACATTATTAAGTTAAGGAAAAAAACCGATGGCTATAACAATCTACCGACATGGGACCAAATTACGTCTAATTTTGAAGTGGATCGATACCCAAAAGGAATAATATCCGATATCGACAAATAAAACCCGTGACTCATTATTTTTTCAAAATCTTGGGGCAGACAAATAATATCGTTTCTTACAATTACTTTTTCTCGAATTGGTATTGAAATCGATTCCACCCAAATCACAGATTTTTAAAGTTCAATTTTACGTCTCGTTTGCGGTGTTTGATTAATCGTATTTCGCACCTTGAGGCTTCGGAGGAATAATAATTAAAAGGAGCTTTTCAAAGATGTTTAGATTGGTATTTTAAGGGGAATCGTGATGCAAATATTTTCCTTATGTTAGGGATCTTTTGACCTAAATTTAAGGACATATACGTAGATGATTTCGCTATAAATACTTTTAAAGGTTAAAAAAATCAATTTAAGGCGCCCTGAACTGTCTAAGTTTTTGTAGAATAACATGCGCTAAAAAGTAATCTAATCACTGGTTAATTAAAAAAAGCGAAATATTTTTGACGTGATTCAATTTACAAGACAGTTGTTTACAAAAATATTTTTTCAGTATTTGTTCAAACACTATGAGAGAAACACTATAACATTTTACAAATATTCACATGTCTTTATAACCTTTTTCAAATGTAGAAATAAGACAGCTGATTTTTATTAACTCTAGCTAACTCTAGCTCAAGTATATACCTGAACTATCTTACGTGGCTGAATATTTACGGCTTGCATTTGGCATTGCATAAAACAGCCACTCAAGCAGATGCACAGCTAAACCACCACGTATTCCATAAAAGCCAATAATAGATGCAGTCTGATTGTCCGGTCGAACGAGGTGGGCCAAACTGCCGCAAGACAGATGCGTCCGAACGCTGGATTGGTTCTACTCGAACTAGAGTTATTAATACGAGAAATGTGTTTGTTTGTTCAAAAGTTGCTTAAAATAGGAGTATTTTAAATTCGTCCTATTCTTTACATTAGTGTTATATATCAATAAATAGCAAAAAGGCAGTGGGTTTCGTTGTTTCAAGGTTGCTTAAAAGGTTTATTTAAATAACACTTATTAGTTTAAATTTGTGTTAAGGCAGATAATGGGTGGTGTTAAATGTACCTATGCGTTTTACTATTCTGAAGAATAAGCTATTTTTTCATGGTAAGACATTACATACATTATTGTTGTAAAAACCTTCGTAGATGCGTGCGTGATTTTTTAAACATCAAACTAATCCGAAAGGGCTAATGGCTGTAAAAGCAAATTCTATACTGTTCTTTGGTTACCTATATAGCTATAAAATAAAAATACTTGCTACATTCTATAACACTTCCAATCTGCGTAAAAAGAGCAGCATCCATCACAAAACAAATCCCCACCACACGTTCTCTCTCTAATTGTTCTCGAAAATCCGGGCGCAATGTTTCACCGGTCGGGTAATCGAGTTTGAAAGGCGCTATAAGATTAACTGCCGGGTGAGCCGGTAATAGTATGTACCGGGTTGCACAGAAGACAGGTGCGCCGAGCCAAATCGTTAAGCTTGAACCGCTAGCAATAATAAGCAGTTCCGCCTGAACGTTGGCAATTCTATTGAAAGGCCGAATGGAGATAAATCGACGAGTCGCCGCCTTAACGAGAGACAGTCGACTGTTTTCAATTTGTAGCGTTTGGTTCCGTATCCGACCTGGGCAAGACTTTCGATGCTTCATTGGGTGCAGTGTGGAGCGTGATCGAATGTTTATTTAATACGTTCAGTCTAGGAAAATGTAACGTAAGGCGATACGTGGACAAATCTAAGACAAAAAAATATTAGGAAATACAATGTAGATTTTAGCTAATGGGGCTGTTCTTATAATAAGCTAATAAAAGTCAAAGGTTAACTTTAAATAATTGTATATATTTATGTGTATTCTCGTTTAAGTATTAATTGTGACTGGTGAATAAACTAATAAAGTATGTAAACTAACTTAATTGCTAGTCAGCAATAATGAAATATGCTAACGCTGTACGTATTACCGCTACATAGATAAACATATAATAATATATACATAAGTATCTCGCCTTTTTACCTAGAGGAGTAAACAGATATTACATACCTTTTTTTATAAATTCTGACTTACAACTTTCGCTTTAATAACAGAATATAATATGATGATAAAATACAATAGTAAAACTTAAAATAAAACGTACATAACACTCGAAAATTCGTGTCTCAAAATAGATTACGGTCCTCTATAAATTATTCTTATCTTAATCTCTCATGCAAATAAATGATTTGCATATTTTGATTATTAAACAGCGTTACCTTATTCGTGTATGACTTTATATAGATATGAAAAATAATAAGGGTGACGTTAGAAGTACCTATAACCGCTGAGTGTGTCTGAGTGTTATTGAAGCGAAAGTGGTTTGTCAGGATCGTGACAGATGGGGTTTCATGATCTAAACCTACCCATTTACAGGAAAATGAACGGACGTGTATCTATGTATTTATGTATGTGTGTATAAAATCTGTTAATCGGCCTCAGAAATTATTAACAAAATGAATTGTGGTTTGATTGTTGTGACGAGTGGAAATATTTTGTGTGTTTTTGCGCAGTCAATTGCTATTGATCCATACTGTTGTTTTCCCTTGTTTTATTAATTAAATTTGTCTAAAATTTCCGTCATTCTAGCACCTGCCTATCCCACAGGATAGGTAATAGTCAGTGCCTATATACAGCGATACGGTTCACTACCTATCTCGTTGGGTGCTATCTATCTAGTGATACGCGGGCTTCGAATGACCCATACCTAACATGCCTTCGAAATTTCGGAGATGGGCATTCAAGCCTCTGACTTTTTTTATTATGGCGGGGCATAATAAAAAAAGGGAGTGTGTCAAGTCAACAAGTCGTGAATCGTATGTTTATGTTATACCTTTTGCAATAATAAGCTTCTTCGTGTATATACAAAATGTACCTTATTCCGCACGGCATTTTCACCAGGGTATCAGTGTTACGCCAAGCACATAATTGCTCCCCAATAAAGAGCTAGAGAAATTCCATTTCCGTGCCGCTAATTCCGAACTGTTACCAGTTTACGAAGGCTTACTAGGAACCCGGGAACCTCGCGTTTCCCCCCGCTTCGTGACTAAGAATAATATGAAGCGAACAATTGATTTGGGATTGCATGCATGCTAAGCTGCTGCATTTGTTTGCTTCAGCGTAGAAGACTGTCGCATTGATCTATGAAGGCTTAAGGTTGTCTAGGAAGAACTTGTATGAGTAAGAAGTAAGTATTTATAATGGATTTTATCTCTTTCAGTACTTTCCTGATAATATAGTAATATTAAATAAATATTTTTTTACTGTCTCTAAATATTTAGAGTTTGAGTAGGTATGTGTATATTACAGGTTAAAGCCAAAACCACTCAGAATTCACAATAATCTACCTGTTTCGTTAATAGAAAACTTTGGGATCACATCTTGTTGATAAATAAGCAATCGATGAGATAGTCAATTAAGACAATCGATATATCATATATTTTACTACACATACAAAAAATACCATGTACAGGTGTCACATATGCAGATAACATTTAGAGCTTTTTTTAGTAGGGATTAGAGAAATACGCACCGTTCACTAATAAAGTTAAAACGTTTATTCAGTATAAACTTCAATCAAGTGTACTTACTGCAAACCCAACTGCAATAAAGGGCATAACCCTAGTAGCCTAGTAGCTTAGGATGGGTTAGCTCAACCCACATTATGAACAGTTTGATTAATATAAGAAAATTGAACAGCTTCACTCAATCCCTTGCGACCGAATGAACGAACAATTCACTCACTCACATAGTACAATCACATAACCGCTTACCATGCCTCATTATCTGTCAAAGACACCATACAAATTTTAAACATCCCTACTGAAGTTAGAGCATAAACTTTCTCATTCCATACAAATGACGGCGGAATCATCACCTAATTAACAAAGTTTGCTGCAGAAGTGCTCTTTGAGAGCTTTTTTTCAAGATGGCTTCCTGAACTGGAATTGCTGGCCAAGTTGCCCCGGTCAACTTGTAGTTTTCATGACGTGGTTGTTTTTGAAATCATATTTTGGAACGGTTTAAATTTTATGGGTGCAAGCGGTTAAGAATTTGTAGAGTGAACTAGGAACGTTTTATACGTGTAGTTTTTTTTAATTACGTGCAAATGTCATGGTTTTTTATATATTTTATTTTTGTTTTGTAATAGAGGTTCTATGTGTACTGGGACTTAAAGGTTATGCAAAAAACTAAGTCGTTCAACATGTTATATTTAATAAAAAAGACCCAAATACAATTTACAAAAACGTACATCTATAAAATATCTAAACATCGTAGTTATATACGTGGGTTCGAGGTAGCCATAGAATTACTACCTCCGCGATTGTGGAGATGGATACCTGAACCTCTGACCCCGCAAGGGTTAATGGTCGTGAACGCGTTTGTCTTTAATCTTTTTTGTAGTTATATATAATGTGTAAAATGTTTCAAATAATAACATGATAATTTTATGTACAAAAGACAAGCGGCTGTTTCAATACTATCTCAATCCCACAGGACTAGTGCTATTAGCAAATAAGCATGCTACCACTTATGCATGTTGTATTAGGAGGGACATTCAATCGAATCTGTCACAAATCCTATCAGATGAGCTCTGTTTCTCTCAACAGCATTAGCATGATGAGAACTGGAAACAATGCCAGACTAAGGTACACAGAAATGTTATAGATTATCAGTAAAAGGATGAATTTAATTAAAAAGCTGTTAAGGATTTAAGTGATGTTTAAGGTTAATATAAGTGTATAATAATTCAAAACTTAATCAATACGAAACTAACATACACTTATCCTTATCGTTTTTTGTTTCAAAAAATAATGTGTTTTCTAAAAGTGATGGTTTCACCGTATCTATCTAGGGTAGTTACTATCTAACATACGACAAATAGAGTGCCTAAATATCTTCGCAACACACTCAAGTTTCACAGAACCTTAATCGTATATGTTCTTTTAACAGATGTTAAGTACTGAACCAAACATACCAGTCTCACAAGTGGAAGTAAAATTCTTCATTCCACCAAATAAAGGAGCTGTCCAAATTTCCGTGTCCCTTCGCAGTTAGTCGCCGGTCATTGGTAGCACGTGACCGGTTTGTAAAACGACGGTTAAATGTTTCGGCGTGAAAGCGGGCCCATTCGTCTAGTACCGTAGCTGTTCGTTAGTTGTTCCCTTTTATATACGATGAATAATGCTGGATCGTGTTCCGATGTATTATGTAGCATTAATACATACTGTATTGTAAGCCACTGTACATCGAAAGAAATGTTACTTTCCTAATAATAATGAGATAAAGTATTAAGGCATATATACTTTAAAATCACTCCCTTTAGTTTCAAATGATGATATATGGTCAACATTTATAATAATACTAACTAGGTATTATCAAAAAAAGTTATAACTATTGTGTTATTTATGTTTTCGTGACCATAAATACATACTTAAAACCTTAATTAAAAAATCTCTAACAAACGAGCTAACTAATAAAAGCACCTTTCACCATATCCAAATCGAACTTGGTTTGTCGAATAGTCTGCAAAGGGACCCAAACAAAGACCCGTCTAAAAACAGTTGTTACTCAGCAAATGTGTAATGGGAGGGCAATTAACTCGCCCTAGAGATTTCTTTCTTGTTAGCAAACTTGTTAACAGGGGGCGCCTTGTATAAGGCTGCTAAACTGGGACTTTAGGTGAGAGGAACTAGTGGCTTTGAAACTAATGCCTGCTGTGAGATGTTAAGAATAATACGTGGGAGGCCGTGTAATATTTTTGTTTGTTGCATTTATCTTAATGAATTTAAAGCTGAAGTTCTAAATATTGATGCACGGATACTGAACATGGTGAATATTTGGATATTCCATAACATAAATCCTAGTTTGCAATATCCGAAGGGCCTTATAGCATTATTTGGGCCATTTGCTGTAAATATGGCATATAGGTTAAATGTTTCGTCAAATTTTGAGATATTTTAGTAGTCTTACACCCATATATTATTTATACAGTTGAAATACTAATTAAATCTCTAACGCTACAACTATTACACGCTTACCTAAACGTAACTTCATCCTAATTATATTGAAAACCAAACATTGACTGACAGTTCTAAACTCGTCATCTTGTCAATTGTCCCATTGGCTTAACCAGCACTCTGCAAATTAGGCTAGCCAATCACAGCGCGGCTGTTCGATGCTGGTCCTAAGCTGTGACGTCACGCGTACGGGGACATTCATTATCGTAATTCCGACCCGGATTGATGACTGAAGTGGCAGGCTATTCAGCTCAAGCCTTTGAGTATATAGGAAGTTATAGACATACATACTTATATACATGTACTAGCGACCCGCTCCGGCTGACCAGGGGTATAAAATATATAGCCTACTCCACTATTTAATGGATGTTATTATACATATAAACCTTCCTCTTGAATCACTCTATTTATTAAAAAAAACCGTATCTAAATCCGTTGTGTAGTTTCAAATATTTAAGCGTACAAAGGGACATAGGGACAAAGAAAGCGACTTTGTTTTATACTATGTAGTGATACCTTTCGGGTTACTCAGAACATAGGTCGGTTCTTAGATCAGTCATTAGTTTCTATGGCATTGAGCCTCTGAGTATATAGAGAGCTTTGTATAGTACTTACGTATGTACATGTATATTAGAATGTTTTATCCCTTTCGGGTGACACAGAACATAGGTTCTTAGATATGTTTTTTTAATTACTATAGCTATATAATTAAATTGATAGGTTGCAAGTTCGCGTTAAGCGGTTCTCGAATGGCGACCGCGTCTCGGTAAACGTAGTGTAGGACGCCCCCCTGCCAGGTGGACTGATGACCTGAAAAAGGTCGCTGGTAGTGGTTGGCTGAGGGCCACGAGTGATCGTGTTTTGTGGCGTTACCTCGGGGAGGCCTACGTCCAGCAGTGGACTGTCATAGGCTGATTGATTGATTGTTGCAAGTTCGTAATCTCAATCATTCAATAATTGAACGAGAATTGTTATAAGCTTTCAAACTTACCATTATGATTCCTTAGTTACATACTCTCTGCCTTAATATAAAACAAAGTTAATTTACGTTTACTCATAATTACAATGTTGAATACCTATTAAGTATTACATGTATTCATTTTATATTTTAATTTTTACCGCCGCGTATGCATTTCAAATGCAATGTGTTTTCTTACTTAAGTAATCTCTACACATTTGTCATAAACTAGTCTTGTACAGTTGACATTAACGTAGTGAATGAATGCACTTATTCTTCTATTTTCAAATCACACTCTTTTGATAGAATTGGGTACTGTCAAACCTTTGTTTACGCTGTCAGATTGACAGTCTACTCGAATATCGACTAATTCGAATCGCATCATTCTATTGACCTGGGGTCCAAATATACTAATGCGTTTTAGACCAAACGCAGTTCAATATCAGATCGGTAATATTGTGAAGTTGGTAGTGGATGATCAATAATGACAAATTTCACCATTGAAATCGGCAATGTCTAATTTCGTTTTAAAAATAGCGAAATCTGTCACTTTTGGTCATTAACTACCAACTTCACAGTATGACTCATCTGATATTGAACTGATATTTTGCAAAAAGCATTAGTGGACTAAGGTCCCTGTACGATTGCAATACATACGCATGTAATCCCCAAAGGGATAGACACAATCAGAATAGAAAGTTTGACCCAATGTGCAACTGATGGGTAGTAATCAAAAAGTTTGGTATTGTTGGCAGTGTGTTTAACTATGTATGGGTATTGGTTACAATATTGTGTGCGTGGGATTGTACGCTATATGTATAATAAGCAAAACTAATTTAAAGAAGGGTGAATTAGTAGTTAGAATTATTGTTAAGTGTTTTAAGGTATATACAGGTCATAATGATCACATAATATAACTATCATTTCACAAAATATCCTACACCTTGATTCATCCTACAAAGATCTTTCACTTCTTTAGAAGGTTATGTAAGTTAGTTACCTTTATGCCAAAACCAGTTAGGTTTAATAGAACACCTAGGTTTCATCAGATATAGAGACCTTTTGCACTCGAGCGCTAAATAGATTAACAACCAATTCACTTTTACGAACCTGCCTCGCCTTAGCCTGCCATTAATGGTATTAGTAATAGTAGTAAAACTTCATTTGCATCTTATTACCATTCAAATTTGAAATGTTAAGTTTCCTCTACTAGTAATGAAAAAGTGTCGTAATTATATCGCTTTTAATGCTGCTTACTGGTTAGTTTCAGAGTTAAAATTTAAGTCATAAGTCGCTTGATTTTCACCCGTGATTACTTGCTTTAAGTATACAACATACATATTATAACAACAACATACATAAGTTTCAGAATGGAAAGGTTCTCGGAGATATATCTCATCGGTCACATTTAGCAAAACTGCCAGGGTAGTGATGTCTTGCATATGAGTATACCAGTAACATATATAGTTAATTATTGTATAGTGTAAAATTAAGCCTAACCTACCCATTTATCACTCATGTAATGTTGGCGTAACGCCAGTCAGGGACCTAGGCAGAGCGTAACCAGCCTTAAAAGCCTTTTAGGCGCCTCCAGCCTTTTCAGGCCGTATCTTTGGCTCACAAAGAATAGCGAAATAGTGTATCCGCTTTTTAATGGGCCTCTACCATGTGCCGCAGTGCAAATGAGATTACAAAGGAACGCTTGTGAATACTTACAGAGGCAATTGCCTTGTTAAGGAATCCACGGAGATTCACAATATAGCTACACTTTGTTCCTAGGAATTCCTAGGAACGTGTGCCGTGTAGCTGTTATCATAACATGTTTTTATGAGGTTTTCTGTTTTTAGCGCCGTGTAAGAAGTTTTAAGCTAGTTTGGTTTTTGTAAATTGGAAATGTCTATGTCTAAAAAGAGGCATTATCAATTTAATATTAGAAATGTACAGAATAGAAAACCGGTGTGTTTATCTATGGGGATTTGTAATGATAGAATATACCTTTAATGTATAACAGATTATTTCAACATCATAAATTAATGATTTAATTATAGAAAACAGTTTAAGTGATCAAGATCAGCCAATGACTCAACTATTAAGAGAACATAAGTTCAACAATCATAACAGGCAATATTACAAAATATTCCCAGGAAATTCTTGTCCGGTCCACTTCGAAACACGAGTAGGTAGGTATAACATCCAACCCACGGCCTTTCGCCCGGTCACAAAGAAAACAAGGCTTTGGCATTCAAAGTTTGTTGTGTAATTTTTGACACGAGCTCGTTTCGTGTAGGCAGTCGCCGCAATCAACTAGGAAACGAGGGGTTGGCCTGAAAAGAAACAAATTAGATCCGTCTCAAGACCACTGAAGTGGGGTTGAAAGGACCCGCGACTAATGAAGGGTTGAGCCCCGATAGAAGTAGTGGCTGAATGCGATTCTAACTATTAATTGGGCGCGAAAGAAAGCATATAATGAGGAGGTTTTGATACTGGGTTTTGTGTAATTGGTAACAAAAATCAAACTGCGAATAATTAGTAATGTAATCACTAATCGTGTGACTAGCAATGTTATATGGGCCAAGGAGATAATATGGTGACTATTGGATAGTTTTTAATTATCCTTGGTAATCGAATTATTGAATGTTGTCACACCAATTACAATTTATCTGCCTATAGTTATTTATTGCAAGCATTTTATTAAACATATACCACGTGCTACAGTTTTGTAAAGAAACCTATATATTCGTTATAAGTGCCACTCTACTTATTTACGCCACTCTATTTATTTATAAGTATTTCCCGAAGTGCGTTGTTCCAACCTGCCAAGGACAATAGCCATCACTTAATGAACTAACCAACAACAAACTTAAACAAACTCCGACTGTTATTCCCAGAAAGTATTGATACAATCGATCGTTTCAATTCAAAACTACGCTCGCCACGATAATTGGAAATACCGCTAGCTATAACACAAATGGAGTAGCTGGGTCCTTTAATAATTTACTACAGCAAGAGCCGGGAACAATGGTTTAAGGTCTCTAGAGACGATCGCTAGCTGCCATTAATTTTCAACAAGACCAGATCTGAATCTATTCTAAATCTAACTGTTCGCATGCATGGGAGAGAATTCTACTAGGTTGGCTTTTAAAATGTTTCCTGCACTCTGGTGTCTTATGGCCTCACTGACTGCGCCGCAGATTGCAGTTTTAAAGAACTGGGATTCGAAAGAACGTTTATAGGTTCGGTATCATGGATTGGATGACTTAGCTTTATGTTAGGTTTTAGATATTTTTCTACTTATTTTTTTAACATTCTATGCTAGTCTGAACCGTTCATCCCGGCATGTCGTAGGAGGCGACTAATGGACTAGGGGTAAATGGAATCTATTGGGCGATGGGTTAGCAACCTGTTACTAATGATCCATTAAACATCGCAATATTCTTGCTAAAAAGTGACCTAGGAGATATATCTCTGAGGTTCTGTCCATCCCGAAATGGATTAAAGGACGTAAATGTATATAGAATATCTTAAGGGTAACGGAAATTATGTTTATGTAGAATTGTTACAAGCTGGTACAGTAGAACCTGAGTGAGCGCGATAGATAGATAGATAATATCCGTAGATATATAAAATTTATATCTAGATGTGTGAGTAGATATCATCTATTTATGAACCGATTTGATCCGGAACAGGTGGATAATGTGAGCTGTTTGTTACCTAGACAGGGAAAAAAGAAATTGCTCCACTACTATAGCAATCAATACGATAACCATACACACCGTAAGGCACAACTGTAGTTATATTGACGCCTCTATGCATTTATTCGACTTGTCCCACCGTTTCTAGTTAGTACCCATTTGGAGTCACGCAAGCTTAATCGCAATGATCAATTTGTCATTCGTGAGATATGATACCTGCGTCTCGTCTACATGTAAATTAATATTTGAACGGCGTAGGAATTGGAATTCCACGAATAGATGAAAGGCACTAATTTCAACCGCACTATTGAATTGAAATTGAATCGTCTATTACGCAGAGATAAGACTTGTGTGGCCTCGTTATCGATGCTTATATACCTATGACGTATATGATCCTCAAAGGGTTAGACAGAAAGGTGAATTAGATCGGCAATTAATGATAGGTTGCTAGTATAGTTCGGTAGGAAGTAAAATTTATTCTATATCTCTTTCGAAATGTCCAGATAAAGTAAATAGTATTTGATATTTATTTACAATTGAAATTAAGTATAATTAGAACTTTAATGATCTGATATATAAGATATAAAAGTGAAATATTAAAAGGAATATAATATAAGAGAGTCTTGTCTTTCAATTTAAAGTTTAATTTCAACTTTTTGAGGACGACTTACTTCGGTTCAATTTTTTTGTAATCTTATTGCGTCCATGATAGTTTTGTAATGGTCTTAAGTTGTTATATATTTTAATTTCAACAGTTGCTTACTATATTGAAAAAGGGTGACGTTAGAAGCACTTGTAACCGACGAGTTTTTATGAGGAGGTGTATGAATGTCAATGAAGCGAAAGTAGTCTGTCAGGATCGGGACAAATGGGAATCCGTGATCTCTGCCTACCTCTCTTCAGGGAATCAGGCGTGATGTGTATGTATATAAGATAAGCAAGATAACTGATTTCCCACTTGAGGTAGTCCTTAAAAATGCGGTAGACACTTTAACGAACTTTAAAATGAATAACAGACACGATGCGTAAAAATACTTAAAAAGTTCTACCAACCTAGTTAGTAACAAAAAAAAAACACTAATATCCATTAATTATAGCCTTTAATGTATTACGCCACCTTATTAATTATTTTACGAATAAAACGAAACCGAATCGAAAAACATCGATATTTGCTTACTTATTAATGACCTAGTCCTTTTGAGTATCGATGTAAATGCTCCAAGTATCGAGTAAAGATTTAATGGATGCTCGGAGAATATTCAATGGTTTCAAAGAAATCTGGAGAAGCTCAAATAAGATATAACGCAGAAAAGTGGTATTGAAGGTTCCCATTTTACTTATGTACTCCGAAAAGGTTTTGCCTGCTTATTCATCGAAATATGAGGTATCGTTAGGGAGTTATTCCGAAGTGATACTCGACAGGATTTTTGTATTACGTCTGGGTTACTGGTTAGCTGAAAGGTTAGAATACTAATTTATAATAATACTAAAGTTTTGACTGAGTCTTACAAGAATACACATACAAACATATATTCACGCCTATACGTCCCCAACAGGATGGGCAGAGACTATCGAACGATCTCACTTGCTTCACTCACACCCAACAACCTTCTCATACATGCTCTTCTGTTCTTGATAATAATACACAACGTTCTCTTAATATATATACATCTCAACTTAAATTAAGTAGTTTTTTTTACTCCGTCATCTATCACCAAAAAGTATCGTTACTTGATCAAAGCCTTAACAATCTTTATTTACTACTATCAGCATGTCCTGGCAAGCCAAATATTTTATTGACCTTGCATATAATTTGGTCACTTAAAGCCCCCGTCCCACTAAAATAGTGACTATTTTTGTTCAGATTAATACATACATACATACACATCACGCCTGATTCCCTGTAGAGGGGTAGGCAGAGATCACAGATCCCTATTTGTCCCGATCCTGACAGACCACTTTTGCTTTATTGACATTCATACATCCTCTCATACACTCTCGGCGGTTATAGGTACTCCTGACGTCACCTTTTTCAATATAGCGTCTAAGATTAATACTTTGAAAATAAGCTAGTTGGCACTTTGAAACATATTTCTCCAGAAGACGGCGTCTGCATTGAGAAATATATAGCGGTTTATTAAGTTGAGCAAAATGTACGGCTTGTCAAGAGCGACAGGCCAACTTCGCAAGCCTTTCGCAGATTCAATCGGAAATTTAATACTTGACAGACGGAGCTTATTTTAAGATATGCCTTGGAGACACTGGCTGGTTTTGGAGGTTTGAGCGTTAAGGTTTAGGTAGATGTTGTGGGATGTATATATACGTAAGTTAATTATAACTAATTAATAAATCTTACCCATATCTTAATCAAGGTTTCTACATATCATGTTGTTATTTGATGAAAAGTAGGTTCCAAATAACCAAAGACATGACCCAGTTGATATCGGTTGAAGGTCTTAATGTGGAATCAGGCGTGATGTGTATGTATGTAAATACTCTTTTTTATCCATCCTTCTTTTCTGCTCTCATATAAAAAACAGAAATCTTGAAGCAAAAAAATTCTTTAATTAAAGTAATTAGTTGCGAAATTATATAACATTTTTAAATACTTTTCTGAGAAAGTCCGAAGCCATCCTACAGTATTTATGTTGCATAAAAAGCTGTACTTATTAATTTGCATCTCAGTAATTATGGGGTTCTAATTAAACCAATGTTAAAAATTACTAACTTAGAATGAGCTCATGTTCAAACGAACTTACCATGAGGCTAGTTCGTAATTAGAGTGTCCCAGTTATTATAATATTACTATTATAATTCATTATTATTATAGTATATTACTTTAAAAGCTGCACACAGAACTTGTTTCGATTCATGGTGTAGCTCAAAATAATTAAAACGATAATGGATATTAATTGCTTATTTATAAAAACAAAATATCCTTTTTTCATAATTTCAAACAGTTCTATCAACGTATATTTGGGGATGATCTCTGCCTGCCCTTCTTTAGGAAAACTAGCGTGATCTGTATGTATTGTTATCTTTATGCATGTACATAAATAATAAGGATACATAAATCACACATATTTTTCTTCGAAGTTTTAGCAGATACTTTTAATAATTGCAATTTATTATGTAACACTTTTAAATGTAATAAATTCCTATATTATGAGTAATGGTACAACTCAGTCCAGCTTAACATGGAAAACTTAGTGTACAAGTTCATTAAAACTGTTAAGTTGTCAACTTGCCACATGCTGTGACCTTTGCCCCATTTTTATTCATTGCAGCCTGCGAGTGTGCTAAAAGTGTGAGACTTTTCATTCTCAACTCTAATGAGAATTCCATTGCAACTTTATTGTTAAGGATTATATCTTTGTGTCTTGTTTCTTTAATAATAAGTTTTTATTACTTAGTATATGCTTTGTTTATCGCGTTTTATGACTACGATTTAATAAAAAAAATCAGTATAATATATCTAACAAAAATTACCCTCTGAACAAGATAAAATTAAATATTTTGTAATCATTACTGACACAAGTTTCATGCAAACGTCAGATCATCCTGAAAGCATCAATGTCAGTTTCACATCATCATCATCATCATCAGCCTGTATCAATCCACTGTTGGACATAGGCCTCCCCCAAATGACGCCACTTCTCCCTGTCAGTTTCACATAAATAACCAAAACTCAAGCCTATCTAGTATTCTAAGTCTAATCTCCATCAAAATACATAATGTAAAAGTTTACAACCGTTCATCCTCGGCGCCAGTATTTTAGAACGAAGCTCCCTCCTCATTTTTCTCCAAAATTGCTTCCTACTAATCCTAAGATCTTGGCGTCAATTTTTGAAGAGAATTCCGCAGAACCCTGCTCTGATATTCATTAGCGGCGTGACAAGCAGGAAACATTGCCTAATTATTCATCGAGCGGCCTCTAAATCGCCTCCTTCTTTAATGGAGAAGAAAAAAGTTTTAAAACACAACAAGTGGGGCGTTCTAGCGTCATAAGTTATTCAGGGACTCGAGGCCAAGATGGAAGGGAATTGTAAAGAATATCGCGGTTAGCATTGCTCTTTTGCTATGAATTTGTGTTCTTGCATTTTTTATTGGCTAGAATTAGCGCTATTAATAGCTGTTTGTTGACTGTGGTCGATAGTATTCTAGTTTTACTAATCATGTGTGGATATTTTTTCAAGAATTTTTTGGTAACGTTTACTAGTGTGTCCATAATGGATTCTTATGATGAAGATGCTGACTTAATGGATACTTTGTGAGCGATGGACATATATGTAGTATTTTTATCAAGAACTATAGCTTATAAAAACCATCAGGCAATAGAAACCAATATTATACATCAGGTCTCAATCATGTCACGCAAAATAGCATCTAATAAGTTTATATTGCAGTCTAAGGTACCATAGAATTACCTAACCTAATCTTTATTAAACAAACTGTATTTGAACGACGAATTCCCTATATGATATCTATTATAACGTTAAGTACCAACTATTCAAAGCGCATTAAAAGTGAGTAACATTAAAGTGAATAATTATATTTGCGAAGTTCCAAACTATTACGCGTAGAGCTCATTTGATGAACATTTTAATTGTTCTAGTTTTACAGCCCCTCTAATTGCTCAAGCGTCAATTGAAATGTTATACTTCATTACTATTTTACGTTTGTTCCCCCATTTCATTGGACTTCACTACTTAGGTTCCTCGATTTTTGGGGTCGGTTAATGGAGTGTGTTCATAACTGTTGCATTATAGAAGAGACGTTACTTTTTTTGGAAAGATCTATTAAAATGACCTAATTATATCTAAACCTATTAATCATGTACTACAAGTATCAGACAGATACGAAAAAATACGGTCTTCAAAGGGGTGTAGCGTCAACTTAACCACTGTCAAAATTAACATCTCAATTACATATATATACACTGTCTTTGAAATCGGTCAAGTATAATATTCAAAAACAACCTCTGCCTTTGGGATCATATATCGTAAGAATGAAATAAATAAAACTGTCCCTTCCATAATATGTGCATGTACAAAAAAATCTTGTATGACACATGAGATGAGTAAATACGTTATAGTAACCAACATTAATTAAAATTAGTCACTAAAACTTTATCTTTAATTTGTGCATATGTACATAAAAAGTAAGATGTAGTAAAGGAAGTCAATGACCTCTACATACATAGTAAATACCCAGACCATTGCGTTAAAGCCTTCAAATATTCCACAATTTGCACATAACTCCAAAGTAGACGTGCAAGAGAGATAAAAATGAAATATTTAGTTGACTCGGAGATAAATGCAGCGACGTGGACACAGCTGCTCAGAAGAATCTCAAGTGTATGGAAACTTAGCGTATCACTAAGGGACAGATGTGATAGTTAAACGCCCTTAAATACGTTTAGTACATACAACTAAAAAACCTAGAGTTCGAGCTTAGTACCAATGTAGGAGATATAGTTTAGATACAGCTTTTTATAGTGTTCTTGTGCTTTTATAAACTTGACTTTTGTCTCAGAAATGTAAAGTCTTTTAATTAAAAAATAATAATGTAATAATGCTTACATGTGATCAAGGAGATGTTTCAATGTCTCCGAGGTTCTGTCCACCCTGAAAGGGATTAAAGGACGTGAATGTATGTATGTAAAAAAAATATAATGATGTCACTAGTTTATCATAACCCCAATATTGTGTAAGATACAAGCGAATGTATTGCATTAAGTTTTATCTCCTCCGCAAAGAAATAAAATGATGTGAATAAAATAAAAGAGAAATTTGGAATAGTTAAGTCAGTGCAAACGTACATAGCTGCATAGCTACCTGTATGCCCTACATCTACTGATGTGTTTCTCTAGATAAACTACAGACTGACTAAACACAGATGAGAACCCTCTCGCTATCTGAACTATGTGCATAGATTGTTACTTACTCATAAATGATGTATCACTTAACATCATACTAACTACTGGTATATATTATATATCACAACATCTTTGTTGTGTACATGTAATATCAATTATCTTAAACGACATACTGAAGAAGGGTGACGTTAGATGTACCTTGTCTGTTCTGTAGTAAACCTATATACAAATGTATGTACTCTAATCCATATAATGCTTCTTAGAATGAAACAAGCTTTTATAAATATATGTAACAACATCGTCAACTTTAGTACTATTTTAAGTTATGGTAAACAGTGTGAAGAATAGAAGAGCATGTTAGGAAGGTTAATTGGTGTATGCAAAGCAAGGGAGATTTGTCAGTATCGATACAAATATACGATAGCCTCTTCTTATCCCATTAGGGATATAGAGGCGTGAATATATGTATGTTTGGTAGACAGGAGTAGTTTAGTAGAATGTCATATTATAAGTTTGAACCTATGTAACCTTTACTTTAGCTACATACCAAAATGACTGCACAAGTTACATTAATTACAACAATCACGAAGGGCTGGTTATTTTAAATTAATCCGCTATCAAAAAACAGGTCGTGCCTGTTAAAATAACAATTGATTAAACCTACACTAATTGTTAACCCTCTTTTAAAGTATACGAGAAATAGGGTGGAAGAAATGAGTCAGCAAAACACAGCAGCTGTAAACAGGCGTGAAATAATTGTTAAGACAGGCCACTTGGCTTGAAAAGTAGATCCGCTAGTAGCAATAGAGTTACACGAGCTTTAACCTTGAATTTATGGAATATTTAACTAATTAAAACATTCATTTGTTATAGAACAAAGCATAAGTATACGTATATGAATTTTATGAAAATGTAACTTAATTGTACACATGTGGATAACAAAGCAATTGGTAACAGATTATTATTATTAGGGGATGAGCTATGATGAATGATTTTGATACCCGTTTTGTTTTCTTGTTTAGTCTTAATGAAGCTACACATTTGCTTTAGTTATCTATAAAGAATTAATAAGTAATCACGTTCAATAAAAATAAATGACTCTCGAGAGACCGCATTCTTTTGTTTTTCGCCAAAGCAAATACATTCCTCAATTAATTTCCTTAACGTAACCCTGAATAATTATCATAAAATTCAAGTACGCACATGAATTAATCACCACATATCCCACGCATCACACACGACACATCGACAGGAACTGAATGCTACGCGTTGTCGCGATGAATAATTCCGCACTACGTCACGTTGGACGGCGGTGGACATTATCGTCCAACGTGCACGATTTATGTCAGCGGCGAGATTTCTGAAAACTGGACGGGCTTAGCTTGTTAGGGTGATACGCTGGGGTTCTGACATGCGTTCCCCTGTTGAATACTGGAATTGAGTTGGAAAATATATAAACTTTCACGTATGAGCTAGGTTCTAGAGTTTGCTAGTGATGTGTAATAAGGAATGATATTTCTACGTATTTTGTCATCGATTTGTCATACCCGACTGGGTTATATTATGTTGTAGGTCATTGCATGTTTGATCAATTATTTAGTGTTTTTAAAGGACATGTTATGATTTGTGTATCATAATAAATGTTTTAAATATCATGTTTACTTATACTCAATTTAAGAAATTTCAGTTATTTACGTTTTTCATTACATTATGTAAAGTCATTGAATTTAATTAATATTTCCATTTACTCGAAGCTTTAAGAACAGTAAGCCTATTATGACACCGATATTCATACTAAAATTGCTGTCGTTATTCTATATTTCCACACGTATCACAAACAAATTCCGCTAAATAGTAGACAGAGACATGAGAACCTCATACTTTTGAGATTAGGATCGAAATTTTTTTTAGTCCTGTTTTCCTAAGTTAAAAGCTGAGCATTTAAACTTAAGCCCTACACCAGCTTTAGGTATTTGAATGCATACTCCGTATAATTTTGCGCATAAATATCTAGTCTAAATATTTCTCCTTCTCAGAACCAGTCAAAACGTTACTATAGAAAGGTAGATACCTTTTTCGAAAGATTTCTCTATTTCCAATGCGGAATAGTCGAATGAAAAGATAAGATCGCTAGATCTCCTCGAATCCTTTTAGGGTGTGATCTCTCAAACCTTTTGGTGTATCGCGGTTCAGAAGGTCAGGTGGAAAGGCCCTACGATTTCGACAAACGTGCATAAGTTATATATATATATATATATATATATATATATATATATATATATATATATATATATATATATATATGTATTCTTTTACTAAAAAGCAAAAGAACAAGAAGATATAAGTATTTGTTCCTTTGTATATGGTAGGTTAGAAAAGTTATGGAGTTTTTTCGGATCTTAAAACCATTTAAATAATACCGTAAGTATTTTTCTAAAAATCACTATTTCATTGAACAAAAATCATCACAAACATTATCTTGTTATTATACATTGATTTTGTTGCTTAAGGTAGAGGCGACTGCATAGTCCCCTATGTCACAATTTTACCCAATCAGCTTAAGATATTTGAAGACCTTTGTAAGGGCAATAAAATCTACGTCAATTTTGTGTAAAATTCCTTTATTACCTATTATATCTATAATAAGGTAATTGAATACATGCGTCGTATAAAATCCAAAGATTCTATAACCATTCATCCAAGGTTACATATTCCGACATGCCCAGCGCATTCGATTGTGTCAAACCCCAACACAGAGTAAATGTCTAATAATAGTCGTGTGCACTAGGTTGACATTTGAAGCACAAAATTCGGAAGCCAGTCCCCCTGGGCAAAAGGCAGATTGGCACAGAAATAGCCAACTTTATTGGAAATAGCGTATTTGCTTTGTTGTTTAACCTGACTATATGGCGACACACACCCTTTGATCTGTTGAATAGAAAATATGCGTGTTTTACAAGAGCTACTGCCGTTTTTATCAAAGTCAGGGATAACCTACAAATTTTTTATGTTGGTATTGTAGGTAGTTGGAGTTTGATTATGTTTTATAAGGAAATTTTGACTGCTCATGCTCAAAATCTTTAGGTACTAACAAAATTGCGTCTAGTGAATCTTTACAAACCAAAATCCCTTCATTATATTAACTATACAAGATAGCTACTTTTTACTGTCACTTTACTTAGTAAACTTTTTGATCATATGAAAATCTTACACATTGAGTACTGACTATCTGGTCCATACCTGGGTTCGAGATAGCCATAGAATTACCACCTTTTCATTTGAGGAGATGGACAGCTGAACCGCTGACTACCCCACAAGGGTTAATGGTCATGACGCCTTTGTCTTTGTTTCAAAAATCTTATCCTAATCTTGTACTACACGTCACACTTAAACTACATATTGTACTTCACTCTTATTCTAAGAAGTTATGACTTAGAAAATCATTCAACTTTATCCTAATTGTGATATCTTGATCTAGTCCATTCTTTTCAAATTTCAGACCCATTTTGTGTATTTGTCAGTGTAGAGAGACATCCATACATATAACCTCTGATAGTGGACAAACGTTTTATCAAACGCACCGCAGCGAAAACCGACAATTACACACGCTTAAGGTTTCCCCATTGTTCCGTCGCATGCCGAGTTGTGATTCAACTACAAAAGAACTCTCATAGTGCAATATTCATGCAAAATACATTAGCATTCGTTTTGTGTTCGCCGTTGTACATCGCAGAAGCAGCTTAGGGTACGTTTCATACTTTCTATTGTTGCTGAACCTGCTCTTATTCTGTTTATGAATTTCTTAGAGGATAACTGCACTATTGAAATCTTTCTTCGCGTTAAGCGTGTTTTAATAGATAAGTTAGATTGAAACTAAACCGATTCAAAGTTCAAGTTCAAAATTAATATTGCTCTAAACGGGCTTAAAATTATTATGATTAAAAACTGACAGGACTTATCGCGTAAGTTTTTATATGATAAAGTTACCTTTATTATTAACCCGACGTTTCGGCTACGTTGCAGCAGCCTTGGTCACGGGCAGACTTGTTCTCATAGGCGATAAGTCCTGTTAGTTATTAATCTTGAGTATAAATCGCAAATCTCTTAAAATTTTAAAATCATTAAATTATAATTACACAGCCATTGCACTTAGGTAATAAGAATTAGAGCTTTTTTTAAAGCAAAAATGACATTTCCCGCACGCTAAGATTAGGAGGAATGTAACGTTCTTTAAAATATGTCAATGTTTACAAAATTGTGCATAAGTTAACTTCATCGCTCCACTCCATAGCTTTTTTTACCTAATAGCCAAAACGAGCTAGTTTCAAGAGTACACACACTTCGCTTCCACTAGTAATGATAGGCTATATTATTGATTCCCACTCATCAATAGGTATTGGACATTAAGGTGAAGAAGATTAATAGTCCACAGGTTCTAGGGCTAACAGTATGCATAAAGGGCAATGACGTGAGCCTAGACACATTGTCTGAAATGAAAGCACTGGCTGAATACTATTTATCACTAGACCTAAGCATGATTAGGCAGTAAATAAGAACTGAATTGATTCTACATTCAGGTCCTAAGTGTAGTCATAAATAAAGCTAGGCTTGGTAATGTGTTTGAAACGGCCCAATGGCGTCGTTATTATTGCCTCATGTTGGTGAATACTAAATTTGTAGAGTGTACAGACATGAAGAAACAACTGTAATTCTTGTTGAGGTAGTCAGTTGAAAAGTGAGTATGATATAGGATGAAAATGGTAATATTCAATTGGAAACGTACATATACGTTCTGTTACTTTATTTTTATCGGGGTGGACAGAACCTTGGAGACATGAAAAGATCTCATTGGTCACTTATTACCATGATTATTGGCGAAATTTAAAAAATTTAATTGTAACTTTATTATATAAAAACTTACGCGATAAGTCCCGTTAGATATTAATCATGAGTATAAATCGCGAATCTCTTAAAACTGTAATGATTATTGGAGTTTTAATGTTATATGGAACATTGGCGACAGACTGCTAGTCCAATGTTTAATAGACTCCAATTACCCTCGGTCCCTTAGTCGCCTCCTTGGACATTCCGGGCAGATCGGCAGCTAGTTAGTATTCTTCTTACGTCCTAGCTAGCACAGGACAATCCATTGGAAACGTTTCTTTTAACCGTGTTGCCATGTAAATACAGACCATTACTTATTCCAAGAAATGTGTAGGTGTATCTGATCTTCTTAATTCTCTGAAACGGGAATCTAGTTTATTAATCCTACGAAAGATTATGTAATCTTATTACAAAAATAATAAAGTACAATATTGTAACCTATTTTTGTTTATTTTTGTTTTCTTTTCATATTTAGTCACTATTCGACGATAGCACTCACTCACTCTCATTCACTCAATGACTCTCACTCATTCAGGCTGTGATCACTCAATTGTATCTTTTCACTACACATTAACTGTCTAGTCAAAATATAACATAGGATATTATAATAATAATATTGTAGGACATTAATACAGCGATTGAACTAGCCCCTTGCTAAGTACATTAAAGACTTGTGTTAAGGGTACTAGTCAAAGTAAATTTAAGAAATATATACTTACTATACATAGATAAATATGTACATTTATAGCATATACAATCAACGACCAGACAGGAAAGCAGAAGAAAAGGGTAGTTCTTTATTCTGCCTCCACCGGGAATCATACCCGGGACCTCACGATAAGCGTTCAGGCGTCTAACCACGGAGGTCTAACTATATTAAATACAGCCATTACTTAGTTATTTAGAGAGATCAGTATCGTATTTCCAGCGATGTTTCCCTAATCTTAATGTGATTTTAATACCTTCTGCAGCATTGCATTTCACAGCCGGGATACTGAATCGAGAAATTCGATATTCAATTTCTTGGAATGTTTCTAAAAAATGCTTTCGGTTCTTCTGTTGATATTTTTCAAATATCCGTTTCATTTCCCGCTTTGTAACGTTAAAACCTGAATTGAACAAGAACGGTGAAAAGGTAAACTTACTATAACAGAGCCCTTTTCCCTATTATGGGGTAGTCAGAGATCATGGATGACAGTTTTCTCTATCTTGACAAACCACAGATATTCACCCTTACACTACATATATTAAACTATACACTATATTATAGACATTATACCTTCACTTCATTACATTCATATACCATCTGCTCCACGTATACAATCGGCGGTTATAGGTGCTTCTAATGTCAATATCACTACATAATATAAAACAAAGTCGCTTTCTTTGTACCTATGTCCCTTTGTATGCTTAAATCTTTGAAACTACGCAACGGATTTTGATGCGGTTTTTTTAATAGATAGAGTAATTCAAGAGGAAGGTTTATATGTATAATAACATTCATTAAATAGTGGAGTAGGATATATATTTTATACCCGTGCGAAGCCGGAGCGGGTCGCTAGTGTCATATATAAGGTAAACATCTTAAAAACTATCACGTTTTGTGTTTGGCTCCGGAGATGATTGCCTCAGGGTGCCGATGTGGCCAATAATTGATATTTACCATTTGGATTCAGACCTAGTCTGCAACAACAATCGCTTCCCTAAATAGACTAGATATGTAATGCATTGAATCTATTTTTTTCATTTAGAAATACTAATAATTAGAACGTTTTTTCCATTTGAAAATGTAGTTCATTTAGAAATACGAGCATATTATCTGGCGAAGTTCAATAAACGTGTCACTTTCAAATATGATTAACCTACGACGTTATGTACTATTTATACCTAAAATTATATAGCGTTCTTTTTATTCAAAAAATATGTTAGCAATCAACATCTTACCACAGATATATTTTATTGCCGTTTTTTATCAAAAACACTAAACAATTAAAGTAAAGAATTTCTCAGTAAATAATTTTTTCGTTATTATATGTGTTATAGATTCCCTCCATAAACCCTAGTGTATTGAGTCACCTGGTCTGTGCCTTTGCGATACGGTCGCCCGGAGGCATGCAACGTTCACATGTGGTTATCGTTTGGTCACTGAAGATAGCGCTGGACAAAAGCCTCCCAGATTGGATACGGCCATTCTCAGAATATCCACTACCTAGCCTAGGTCTTAGGTATAGCTCTAGATTTACAAGTAGTCTGTAAGAAGGGATTTTGTTCCTTCTGAGAAATAAAACTTTAGTTTTGTAGGGTGACAATAGAATGGAAATGGAGGGTAAATTTTTTACAGTGAAATTATTGTTTTGTTATATACGAGTAATATAGACTTTAAAATTGTGAAATTATTTTACTATCAAATAAACAATCTATCTGGAAAGTCATAATCTTCTGCTGGATTAATAAACTTAGCTCCAGTCTCTAAGAAATTAGTAGATCAAATACATTTACATATTTCTTAGAATACACGTATAAATGCTACCAATATCCCGATAATTATGCTACATAAGACCAAATCAAGTACTGTTCAAGGTTCTTTTTACCCCAAAATGTTTCACACGATGTCAGTAAATGTACATATAAATATCTTCGCAAAGCTCCTCCTATAAACATGTGAAATTGTCTCACATATTTATTTATCATTCATAACGGATCTCCCTCGTAAGAATTTTGTGTATTCATGGTACAAAGTTGTGAAATGCATGCAGCTGGGTTCAGGTGTTCCCTTTTAAGCTCCTACGTTCGTTTCATGCGATGTCGCGTCCTTTTATAGTGGAGGGATATCGTTTTATGCTATTTTTGTAGCGGAATAAAGTGGAGCTAATAAAGCTAATGTAAAGTTTTCTATGTGATTGCTATTGAATGACTTTGTGTTCCTTTTTATGAGTACTTGAATGTTAATTTCAATTGAGTTTATTCCTGTATTACGTAGTTGATGTTTTGAGAATACATGAACAGTAACCAACGACATCTTTGGTATCATCTGTTCGTAAAGTGTAATTTCCTAAGTTAATATTTGATGACAGAGTCCCAAGGGATATTTTACACAGTGTATAAATATCTCTCTTAAAAATATTTTGTCACTTCGTCGTAGTCATTTCCAATGAAAACTTATATTTGCAAAAGAGCTTTATTTTGGAATTTACAGCCATTAAAAGTTCCATTTGAGCGGTCGTAAATAGCGCTACAGCTTGCTTTGGCGAAATCACAGTTTTATTTGCGTGCCTCCCCAAGCCATCTTTATTTGTTAGTCCGTCTGGAGCTCCGGAGTTTGATTTCAAAATTTCGCATGTTGTCCATAAAAGTGTACGTTTGGGAATACCCACTTGAGTTGAAGTAAGTTTGCGAGTGAATTTTGTGCAACGATGTCGGGCTGAATTTGTTACCGGATCCAACGTGCAAGTTTAGTTTTCTTTGCGAGGGCGAACCGTCGAACGTGTGTTTGTTTAATCTGAGAAATGACCTGGCAAAAGTCTCGGATATCCACAGCCTTTGCGGCATACACATATTTGCTTTGAAACATTAGAAGGATGTTTCAGTATATTGAGTAAAGGGATCCGTGCGCTACTGAATCAGTTGTTTTGATCTCTACGAGAGGGTATTATTTTCGAAGGAGCTTGTTGGTTTTGATCCTTTGGGTAAAGGCAACACTCATTGTTGTTACAAAAGGTATTTTTTACCTCAGAAAAATCATTCCAATCCTAATACTTTTATCGGTACTTTATCTGTTTCTATCTCATTCTACATAATTCTCAAAACAACCTAAATTATTAACTGGTTCAATCAACAGAATACCTGTTGCTATAGCAACACAAATACTCAGAACATGAATAGCACATAGTCATTTACCCAATCAATCGTCTTGCGTGATGCGCTCGTCCAATCACGTGGAACATGATGCATCTGAGATCATTACCCATCAATACAGCGGCTCCAATATTCAAGTTAATTCATCCGTGAAATGCTGAAGAGACAATGATACCGTTCTTAATGAAATCCGTCTTGAATAAATGGCGGCCACCTCAACCCGAATCTATTGTTGATGAGGATTGAATGGTAACGATTGTCTCACAGGTTTCCATGGATACGTATTAGCTTCGCATATATAGCTGGCTTTGATCTTGCAGTGAGGTGATTGTAACTGATACTATATTAATGCAGATTATGGGTTAGCTGGTTTAGTTGTGTCTCGTAAAAGACAAATATCACGTCAGTTTAAATAACAATTTAAATTTTATCAATCATTGTATAACACCATATCGCGGTTACTATATTTATATCCAAAATTTTATTTTGGGCTTTATTATTTAGTCAAAATTAGTCTGTTTGTAGTAGTAAACAAGAAAGAGACAAGAGTTCTTTATCGATTTTTTCAATCGAAATAAAAAATATATAACTTTTCTGCTTCAAAGAAATATTTCTTTCTATTAATGATTTTAGTTTTACAAAACTTCTTTGAATCTATCTTTAATCCAGATGTTAAGGTTCTTCAAGGAATTCGTTTGAGTCTGCAATGGAATTCGAATTAAAACTTTACGTTTCAATTCAATTCAAATCCACGTACAACTGCGAAACAGACCCATAGGAAAAATAACAAACAAGCATTTAAGTATAAATGCTCGTAAAAGGCTCTTCGTATTCAATTATTTTATTAGGGTCTCAGCTTTAAGGCTCTTGATCTCGAGGCATACTACCTAATGATGAATAATTGATGTTTTTAAATCGAGGAGACTTATAAAAAGCTTTTAGAGCGCTTACAGTGTTTCAACTAAGACCTCCAGGTCTGGAGGAATTCCACCTCAATTTCTCAACATTAACTCTGACGAATTACGGTATTATAAAAGCTCCTGCTAAACTAGCCATAATTATCAATTGCAAGACTTGTTGCCTTTTAGGTTATCTATATCTTAGTGTGCTTTATCTTTATTTAGTGTAATAGCAGTCACTTTTATCTAGTTTTCTTTTATGCATCAGCTAGCCGAGAGGAAAATAGGAGTATTTCGCTATTGTCCCAAAAGTGACTTCTTAATTAGAATTCAATATCATGAAATGATTCTGTTCTGGTTAGGTTCGAATACTGAATATAGTGAATAATAGAGTAGACTTAATGCATTTGGCACTCTTACTTGATTGAGCTAAATACGTATATAGAAATGTACTTTTACTTATGAAGCAAAATAATGGTGAATGAAAATAGATGAACGAAATGTAAAGGGTTGAAATAGATTGCGGTTACGTAAGGGTCAGCATAATGAGTTGTAGGTCATGAAAATATTTGATATAGTAATCAGGATTAAGTTTCCATTCACAAGAATGTAAACGGAGGCTAATGTCTTTGTTACATAAATATAAGATAAAAAAATAATATTAAGAAAAAATCTATATTATTTATTGATCGTCTATGATTTGCATGTACATAACCACAAAAATAGTTCACTTTTAAACATCATAGCTTATGAATAAATTAGACGGGTGAATATTAATAGTGTGACAGTTCAAGAATACCAACCTATTAAAACTAATGAACGATCGTTCAGACACTTAAAGGAAATATATACTAAAGTGCATGCCGTAGTTTATGGCTATAAAAGTTTTATTCCTGGAAATATTCCTCCTTAGGGACACTCCACGTCGTGTGTTTAATGGGATACCATTCAAGACTGTCTGTGTGTGTGTAAAAGAGTTGTGGTGGACTGTTCTGGTCTTTGTTTTCCGAGTAATTGGCTAGATGTGTGCCCTAATCAAATTTGTAGCGATTGAAAGAGTCCCGTACTAGAGGTAGAATTGTATTGTGGGTACTAACGTATTGGTTAACGCTATTTTAGTACCACTTTAAAGAAGTGAATTAACGAATTAATTGTTTTCAATATCAATTTAATCAATGAAAAGGTCAGGCCTGTAACCTTTAATGACGAATGATTCATGTAATGATTTCTAAAGGTTATCAGGCATTAATGGTATTAAAAGAATTAGTATACATTAAGCATTAGATACAATGTTGAAGACCAAAATAGAACACTTCTAAACAATTATCTGTCCAAAAAAATGAAGTCTCTACCACAATATTTTACATATCGCATTTCGCATAGAGACTAGTTCCTTATGTTTGATACACTAGTAAATCTAATAATTATTCTACCATAGTGTTCTTGCAAACTTGTGAAACAATACATGTACCTCCCTAAACTTAGACTTTAACTAGGCATGTAAACTGGGTAAGGGGCAGTATCCATCTTGGTGTAACAGAGGGTAGTTCTGAAAACACATCATGGTCCTAACTTTCATGAACAGTAGTAGAACAGAAAGAGGTACGAAACTTTGGGTTAACCTTGTTTTATACCTGCTTCAGGGATCGTTAACTTGGTCCAGTCTCGTTGAGGGATATGTTGGTGTAATGGGACCTTAAATAAGTTAACGGCTACGTTACTCAATATTTCACGTCGGAGTTTCGTGTAAAGTTATTGAATAAAGAGCTTTTTGGAAGTCTTTTTGAGACTGAGAAAATTAGCTAGGTATACCGTCTTATTTTAAGAAATATGTTTCTTCAAAAGTTAGTTTTAAATATGGACTTATGATTAACCAGCCTATAGCAGACCTCTGCTGGACATAGGCACCCTAAGGGCAAGTCACAAACACGATTATTATTGACCCTTGTACAGCCAATACCAGACACGTCATTAAAGGTCTTGCATTGCTATTATATATTATTCCATTATGAGTTATGACATAGCACACAATGTTGATTGACATTAATAGTTCATCATTTTATTTATTGTTACCAATAAGAAATTGCAGTAACTTTACGCTTTCCGAAATGAAATATATAAACGCGAATAACATTTACAAATCCGAATATTTACAAGCCATTCCGTTAATGGAGCACAATAAAAAACTTTTACACCTTCGTGAATATTCGCGAAAGCTTTCACCTTTGAAGTAGGACCAACTTTGCGAAATTACTTTTCGTTATACCTACACAAAATGAACTTTCTGCAACAGATGTTGCATCTTTTTAAACACTCCGCTGTGACACGCCACTGAATTATGGAATTAGTTTCTTATGAAATTAAAAGGCTTTTTAATTTGCTTGCCCTCGTGACTTGGGTTTGCAGTTTGCAGCTTTTTATTCCTACTATAGTGGGGTTTTAAAGTGTAGAAAGAAGTATATATACGTATATATGTAGTAGGTATAGTATCGTTCTGTCTCAAAAGGTCGTTAGGTATCAGGTTGTAAATCGTAAAAATAGTTTCTGGTATTCAAAATCGTGCATTCTTTAAATAATGAGACATTTAAGTCCATTGAATAATTATAAAATTACTTTGTTATTAACCTCTAACATACAATCGAGCTAAAATTACCTGTTAAATATCCCTTAAATATGCTACGAACAACTAAATGCAATATCTATTAACTTCACCTAATTAAAATATTTACACTCTTAGAATATTACCTTTACCCCTTACTACCCTAACAACTCATTCGAAATTTAAAAAGCTGCACTTCATTAACTTCCAAACACACGTACCCCTAGAACACGGTAACAGCGGTAAATCTATTCAGAATGCATTGTTACCGGTCACGCGCGAACTATCCGTACCGTTTACGGATTTATGACGTCACTAAGTACCTTCTGGGTGGAGCACTGGGGAGTTTGCAGCACGTAACAGTACCTAATTATGCTCAGGTACACGTCTAGGTAAACGGAACCAGTACACCTTGGTCTCTACTTGGTATGAATGGCTCTATTAAGGAGGGGCCAAGCGAAATGGGGCGTGTGAAAAATTATGTTGCAGCGTTTGTCTAGGTTAACGTATCCAGTGGAATAAGAGCTAGGCTGGTATGGGTTTTGTTCGTGATGGGAGGTCAAGTGTATAATGGATGAGAATAGTAGTTACTGTCTAGATAGCTCGTAATATTTTTGGTTTTGATGACTGGGGTAGCTGATAAGAATGTTATAATGATTGTAGTGGAGCCTAGCGAAATACGTTTCTGTATTAACTTAACATTACAGGTGTAAGTCACTTTTAAAATAAAGCTTATTCGTGCTTATTATCTCCTGTATCACACTCAGTACTGTATAAACGGAGTCTATATTTTTCGTTATTACAAAACCCTTTCGCTGTAGTTAAGCGGCTGTGTGTACTTCTAATGTCACCCTTCCTTTATTCATATATCAAAATAATTAGGAATCAGAACCCGCCCTTGTGAAAAGGATTGCAAACAAAGAAAAACCCGTACAAAGCAAGAGGCAGGGCATAAAGAAAGCAATTTCCCAAGTCATGATATCGAATCGTTTGAATTTCGTATGTTTATAAAATTTATTCGCAAAGTTGGGCTTTCGGTCTTATGAAGCTTAAGCACTCTCGTACATAACACGAGAACGCCGAGCAAAGTTCACATACAAAGCTCAAAGCTCATTACTTTAAGAACACGATATGCCTTATAAAATTACATCGTCGATCAATACCAATTTTACCCAGTTTCCAGCGAGCCGTTTTACTTCCACGGGAAAAAGCATCTAATTACGTTTTGTTACGTTGCAAAATTGCTTGGAGACTCACGGTGTATTGTTTCAAATAAAAATTATGAATGTTTCGTTTTACGTTCAATCCGATTATTTGAAAAGGCCACCTCTAGTATCTTTTGGACGACGTACTTGGTAACTTGTAATGAGTTTTCCAAATTAATAATAATTTAAAATTGCTACTATAATAATTACCCACATTTAAACGAGAAGATATTTCACTACTTCTTAAAATGGCTGAAGGATAACGAATAACTGTTTTGATGCCGACAATAAACTTTCAGAGTTATCGCGGACAGTAATATGAGAATATCTCCAACTACTTGGAACGTATCGGAGCCGTGAAATCGTATCGCAATTGCAGCGTTTTTCATTATATTCGCGCTTATTGAATAATATCGAGTTAAATTGTTTCAGGGCGTCCCCGGGCGGATATTGAATTTTCATAGACCTCGTTTGTTATAACTGTGACGTTTTTTATTTATTTATTCAGTCGGACATTGGAACTGGGAGCGTTTGTCCAAGAGGAAATTAATGCATCAACAGCGCACCCGTTCAATAAGTTGCCCATTATAACTGCTAAAGGGTATTGTGTCCGCTTAAATAGCTACCGAATAGCTGTGATCGTGTTTCGTTTTTCAATATTATTATTAAGGTTAATGCTTCTGGATGGGGAATGTTTTTGGACACCGTGAGTTTCGCTAATTGTACGGCGTGTTAAATGTCAAGGTAAATATGGGGTTTAGGGAAGCAAAAGATATCACAAGGAATTATCATTTATGTCATGATTGTGATCACTTATAATAGAATAAATAAATTTCGTGGGTTGAATAACACGTTAAATTTTTATTTAAGGTAAAATACAATATTTTCGATTATTATGACACTTAAAGTTAACCTGAAAATCTAATTTATGAAATAGTTTAAATTTCATTTAAATTTCAACCATTGGTAATTCTTATAACATCAGACTGTTACTCATATAATTCACATCCAACACAAGATCATTTTAATCACTTTAAGTGAATCATTCTATTCTTACTCACCCAGTTGACTTCCAACCAATCATCACCAAATAGTCGTTTAGTAAAATTAACCAGTCGTATCTTGGTCCTTGAGTTGCGAACTTCGTCATTCCTTTACGACCCATGCAAATGTGAGTGAAGTTTCGTGCAGACCCATTCTAATCTTGAGGAATTAACGAACTCAGAACTCAACTGATGGCTTTGTCATTCAATTCAATTACGACTTGTTTATTCTAATGCAAAGTGTTAAGTTAAGTGGTACGATTTTGTCTACACGTGGTTTCGAGATTCCTTTAATAGCTAGTCCCAGAGCTTCTAAAAACATTTACGAAATGCGTCGAATACTACGGTGAGGGAAAACATCGTGAGGAAACCTACTTGTTCACCGAACAGGTAATAGTGCTTGTAAATAGCGACATGGCTTGCCACCTGTCACATTGAGTGCTAACTATCTGATCAACACGGGGGTTCTAGGTAGCTATAGAATTACTACCACCGTAATTTTTGTGATGAATACTCAAACCTCTTACTCCTCCGCAAGGGTAAATGTTCTTTAAAGTGTTTGTCTATGATCTAGTCACGTGTCCCTTGTAGGATAGTTTTTATAAGTTTAGTTGTAAGTGAGTGTAAGTTTGAGTAGTATATGAGAAGGGGTGTTTGTCAGTTGTTATTGTGTTATAAGAGTCTCAAGGGAGAGCCCCATATATATCAATGAATACCTTCCTTTAGAAATACCTTTGTTGTATCATTGATATAATAAGTCAGCAAAAAAGATATCGGGATGTCATTCAAACGTCTCATATATTCGACCCTATAAAATCACCCTCAGATATAGTCGAGGTATACCAAAACGAATAATTTCTTGAGTGTAACGAAACTGTGTATGTTACAAAGAACTGATAAAAAAGACGTACTATATTATCTTATTGAATTTTGCGAACTATTTATTACTCTAAACTAGATTTTTACGCAATACATTAAATTAAACCATTATTTTTTTCTTTTAACACTTCTATGTGAGTGTCAATGAAGCGTAAGTGCTTTGTCAGGATCGGGGAAGATGAATGATATCCCTACAGGGAATCAGGCAAGATTTGTATGTATGTATGTTAAGATATACTTAACACTTTTCTGCGTCACAAACTAGCAAGGGACTTAACAAATGAATACTACTCTACCAATCCGACAATTGTATGCGGGTGTAGTTTCGCCGCGTGTACACGAGAGGGCGTTTAGTGTGTCTAACGCACGCCCTCTGAGTGAGAGCCGTGAAATTGGCTTTTTCGTTCCCAACAGAATGGGAGGTAAAAAGACGCGACCTGTTAAAGGTGACGCGCTGGTGTGGTTTTGAATTACGAATACGTATTGGCCGCCATGTTGGTTTGACGGATGGAAGTTGGGAGTGCAAATGAATCGTGACTCCAGTGGTAAAAGGCATAGGTCGTCAATAGTATCATCAAGAATAAATTAATAACTGTTTTATAACGAGGTAAAAACATGAATATAAAAGACAAAATAAAAAAATACACAAAACATTATTATAGCAAAGTTATTGTAAAAAAAACTACGTGCCAAATCTCTAAACTAAATTAGATTTATACCTATCTATCTATTTTATGGTTTATACTTATCTTATGATAAAGAATATTATTTCTAACATAATCATCTATTTTCTATTTATCTTTTTTCAACTAATAACCTTTTAAAATAATAACTCAGAACCCAATAAATTTTACGTAACACTTAAAACTATCTAGACCAAAATCAGAACTCGAAGAGTACGTCCACGCGACCCTAACTTGACCCAGTATCTATCAAACAGTAATAGTCCTCACATTTGCAGCCAAACACCAACTTGGGCGATTAATCGTCGCATTGCTGCGGGCTATACAAAATCCTAGACTCAGGGGTTCCGCAGAAACTTTCACTGCAAATACGAGCAAACTACATACTTATATTTTCATATACATCCATATTCACGTCCTTTAATCGCTTTATGTGGACATAACAAATGGGATAGGATGATATGTCATATGGAACGTTGGTGACGGTGAGGGAAAACATCGTGAGGAAACCTGCCTATCCCTAAGGATAGGTAATAGTCAGTGCCTATATACGCCGATACGGTTCACTACCTATCGCGTTGGGTACTGTCTATCTAGTGATACGTGGGCTTCTAATGACCCGTACCTAACATGCCTTCGAAATTTCGGAGATGGGCATTCAAGCCTCTGACTACCATGCAGGGAAGAATGGCAACTAGTTAGCCTTTATTCCTTCTTAGATTAGCACGGGCCTTAATTAGATTACGTGTAAATAAACTCAGTTCAATGTACTGATTGTAAATACTGGTGCCTAGTTTTCTGTACAGCATATAGAAAGAGAAATATTTGACGATCTCTAACCAACCATTGTAATAAGCAATTAGTTTAAGTATTATAAGTGTAAGCTATATATTAAAGGGTCGTTTATTTATCCATCTTTTTGTTATTAGATGTCGTAAAGTGTACTTATCGAAGTTGTTTCATGTTCAAAGTTACATAAATTGCATTTAAGTTACTTTAATTGGGGCTTAAAGTTTGATCTAAAATACTTTCGTGATGAGTTGGTGGTCACTCTAACTTTAGACTACCCTGAAGAAGTTATTACTATGTTCAAATGTTATGAGAGTATATACACGATTGACTGATTAATATACTATATATTAGTAGTATTAGCAGTACTCAAAATCGGCGGGTATGTATGTTGAGGTGCATCACCAATGCATCAATTTTTTTGATAAAACTGCTAATGCCTTTCTTTATACTCTAGTCTAATATTTTCGAACACACCATAATTCGATATTTAGCTACATAAAAATAGACATTGTAACGAACTAAATAAACCTTATAAAATAAACCATGATTTCATACACTACTTTTAGTATATGTCAGCGCCGAGGTCTTAAAGACGGGACAAAAAATGATCTCTGCCTACACCTCTAAGGTATTCCTATCAAATACTTTCACAAACACACTTTACACGTAGAGAAGTAAATGTTTGTTCCCTTAACATGCGGTTGGTACAGTTTACTTCGCTAATGAGTTGGTTTATGTTGATTATGTGGCTTTGTGTCGAAACACTTTATGGAGAAATTTTATATGAACGCTCTTTTCTAGTCTGGGGTCATAAATAAAATGTTATCTATATGCATTTCTTTCTGGCGTAATGTAAAAGACAACTAGGTGATTGGATGAGAATGGAATCCACTGGGCGATAGAAATTGTAGCCTATTCATACATATTCATAAACCAAGGAGAAAGTAATACTAAAATTATTGACTAACATGTTATCTATACTGGAAGGAGTAAATAGACATATAATTGTATCTTTTTGTGCACGTACAGGAAAGAAACTACCATATAATCAATTATACTTCCAGCTGTGAAACACGTTTATACTGCGTATAAATATGTATAAATTATTAAAGTAATATGTATAACATTAATTTCACACTAAAGATATAAAAATAACAACATTTACAGCTTTCGTTCACTGCATTGCTAAAATTCAGGCAGGTGTAATTCGTTAACCACCTTTAACAATTCCGTTTAATTAATTTAAATTAACCGCGACTCTGGTATGAACTAGCGAAATTGTCATTCATTAAATAATGTCAGTGTGAACAGTTTAAAAACTGTTAGTATGGATATTTCTTTTATCATATATCTTAGAATTTACATACATTTCAAGACTGATAATCCTTCGGGGTAGTTTGAAGCTAGTTCAATGTACGCAACGTACATACATACACCATCGCTTACTTTTACGTTATTTCGATATATCACTTATTCGTATGTATACGACTATTCGTGATTTTTATAAACTCTTAAAAAGACAAACGGGCGTTTTGAATACCTACCAGTGTCGTAAAATTATTTAATAGTACACTGGAGCTTTTTTTATCATCCATTCGACTGGGATAAAAGAACAAAAATGCATTCAGCTGTTGTGGGCTTGTAAATCAATGTGCTCCTGATGAAACATTCACGAGCGAATGATGCCGCGTGTGCAGGTTTGAGCGATGATTTTGCGAGGATTGTTCCTGTAAAGGATGAAAATATGTGAAAAATTAGTTTATGGAGCATTTTTAGTATGAAAATAAGTTGATTTGGGATTTTTTGTAACTTGATTTAAGAGTGATAACGAAATAGACCAAAATATTGAAATGAAATGAAATGCTTTTTAACACATCAACTTATTTTTGTCTACTTAAAGCTATTAATATAATATTGTTATAAGGACTCTGTTTAGCACCAAAAATATTCACATACCGTTTTATTAAGTACACTTAACAATCTATAAACGAAAAAACACACAAATATAAAAAATATGACATGTTTAAAAGGCACTAAATTTTTTTAGGAAAACGCGGGAGTAAAATATTTTTATTTCAGTTACGGGAATAAGCCGGCAATGATTCTGGCTTTACTGCCGCGCGTGGCTCTGGAACATTGACCGGTAGTATGCGGAACGCTTTATTTGGTTTATCCGTTATATTGCTGAATTGTTTCCGAATATTTTGTAATAAAAAGCATTTTTTTGCGCAGAGTTAGGATAAATAAGTGCTGGTCAATTAACAAAGTTCGATAGATTATGAGAGGGAATAAACAAAGGAATATTTTGATACTCTTAACGTAGGTATTTTAAGAATTAAAAGTCCAACAGTCTAATAAGCCTTTCTTAAGCCTGAGATAAATAAAAAGTATTAGCTACTTTTATAGATCAGTCACAATTTGGGTTACGGATAAAATTTGCATTGTACTGGCCAAATATGGAGATGGTCACAGAAATCACTTCTCTTTGATCTTATTTAAATAATATATACATATACACATCACACCCGTTTCCCTGCAGAGAGGTAGACAGATATCACGGAGTCCCATCTGTCCCGCGGTGTTTGTAGGTAAAGTACCTAACCTGAACCTCCGCCTAAATAAATAAATACTTGTGTGTTATAAATAAATATATTGACATGGCTATTAGCTTCTCATCATTCATCTCGATAGGAATAGCAACAAATGCTTTAAACAATAAGCAGAGGGTGATTCGGAACATAATATTCAGAACAATTCAATCATTAGCAAATTCAAATTCAACCTTTGGGCATTTGATTTGAATGAGGCTTAATTTGAAATGACGAAATGTGCTTATTTAGCGGAAAACGATTGGATATACCTAAACCCTCACATTGTTCCAGGGAAGCAGTCTTTTGTTTTGGTTCCTGCTCGTTAAACGTACATGTATGTATACGTAAACATGTCAATATAAATACTACACATTGTTAGCAAAAGATATTCACAATTAAAAAAACATGCTAACGGTGAAGAATTAAACGTAGTGAAAAATATATACTCTTAAGTTTTAATTTAGCATTATTTTTTCATGAAGCAATATAACGTTCAATCATTACACTATAGGAATTACAAATACCGTCAATGACAATAATTTTATCAGTAATATTCTGTTTATCGGATAGTTTGCACCATGGCGACGACTATTATTGCCTGTATGTACTCGTATATAAATAGGATAAATAAACGATGTTTTCTACACCCTTTTCAAATTTTGAGGTCAAAAATCTGTCACGTAGTTCTTCTGATTTTCTTACCCAAGTTCAAGCTTAAAGATGTAGATTTTGAGGTCTTAACACGAAGAGTAAACCTTACAAATTGAACCCGACGTTGCTAAGTAAATTGAAAGAATGTCGTGACAAACATTTTAGTAATTTAAACGAGTTGGTAGTAATCTGATCTGGGATTTTATAGTCTCAAGTAGTTGTCTTTCTGCTAGGTTTATGTAGTAAACATATCCTTACTGTGATTGTAAAGATCTGTTTCCTGGGTAAGGTGTGCTACTTACTACAAAGGATTAAGTGATCTAAATATAATATGGATGTTCTGTAGAATTGTTTTAAAAAAGTTATCCTGTTTTCACTTGGTTTTACTAAGGATATTCAGCACTAAATCATCAGGATTTATAGATATAATGGATATAATAGAGCATAAAAGTAACGAAACTTTGTCTTTATCGGAAATAAGATATAAAATCTATTGTTTTATTTGCAAATGAAACTAAAATTATAAGTTTTGCCCACCATTTTGAGAATCACTAATGTATAAGTATATTTAAGTTATATTTGCCTTAAGTTGTTTAACTCTTTCACAAACAGAACAAGGATCTAGTCTTGTCTTTCAATTTAAAGTTTCATTTCAACTTTTTGAGGATGACTTACTTTGGTTCAAAGTCTTTGTAATCTTATTGCGTTCATAATAGCGTTATAATAGTTTTAAGTTGTTGTTCTATCTTTTAATTTCAAAAGTAGTTACTTACATCTATCTTACTCTTTAATACACTCAATAAAGTACACACCATGTATTGTTACGCATTAATACCGCGATAATTTAAGGGTAAGCAGAGATTACGATACCCTGGTTAGAAACCATAATCCTAAACATAAATGAGTGCCCCTAACAACAGACTAAAAAGATCTCGGATTGTTTAAACTTAATCAATTAAGAAATATCGAAACGTTTTGCTCTGACCACTAATTGAAGATTATAAGTAGATTTGTGTCTATAGCTGTATGGCGGACTGGCAACTATACGTAAACTTCAAGCATAAATCACACGGGAACCAGCGATATAACTGAGCCTTTAATATCGTAATAACCATCTATCATTCGTCGTAGCACCTTTAATCACGACTCAATCTTAATTAAGTTACTGCAGACTTGCTTATTCGCGGAGTCATTAAAGTACAGACGGAAATAGGTTGTGTAACTTCATGTTAGGCTGGTATTATCATTATAGGACTGTTAATCCGTAGCTTGGTTTTTTGTTTTTATTTGTTATAGATTATACACTTATTTAAGTCATATTATCGGTTTGTTTTACTAGATTCACGATTTTAGTCCTGACAAATCGCTTTAGCAACAAAATATTCATACAACCCAGAAATAAAATCAGCGGTTATAAGTACTTCTTAAAACATGTTTCTTCAGCGTGTCTCTTATTTGTCTAGTAAATTCAACGTTACCATATAAATTCATAAGTTAAAAGAGTACCTGAATAGCAGTATATGTATATATTTAAAGCGACATTAATTTACTAGCGTCAGAAATAATATAAATCAATGTTCTCTACCCTCTTCTGTACAGAAACGTATAATCGTACCTATATACATCAAACATCGTACCGCGTCTGCATCTCGTTGTCAATATGAGCCATTGTCAAGGAAACTAATAAGACGGCCCCAGTATTAACATAAGGCATCTATCTACGAGCCGTCCGTCATAGTTCGCATGCAAATCGCTCTCAAACAACTGACTGACGCACCTGGCCTTATTGAAGTTATAAGTTCTGCAAACTGATGCCTTGGTACTGGGTGTAGGCTAGTATAGAATAGGCTTGGAGTTTCACTGTGAAACATCGTGAGTAAAACCTGCCCATCCTTTAGGATAGGTAATAGTCAGTGCCTATATACGGCGATACGGTTCATTACCTATCACGTTGGGTGCTGTCTATCTAGTGATACGCGGGCTTCGGATGACCCGTACCTAACATGCCTTCGAAATTTCGGAGGTGGGCATTCAAGCCTCTGACTACCCCGCCATAAAAAAAAGGGAGTGTGAATACACAAGTCGTAAAGCGTAAGTGTATGTATGTTTCACTGTAAAGTCAGTGGAATCAATTGTTGCTTTTTATCGGGATATAAATCCGTGATGTAGTATGAATACGAGAAGGTTTTTTTCTTGGGAATTAAACCTTGGTTAGTAATGATGTGGAATGTTGACTTATTTAGGTCAAAATACAGAACCGTTGTTATTAATGTAGAAAATATATATTAAATAAGTATTATGAGTACATGACTCACGTTTATTTTTTTAAGAGATATTTTTCGGTTGCATAATTTTTGCAGTGTAACGGTTTAGGAATGCCTAAAATTAGAATTTACTTGAAAAACCTATTTATTAACTACTCTATCAATTGTCATACATTTCTTCTAAAATACGAGAATGAAAAAGCATTGTATAAAACAATGATATTTTCGAATGTCGCTTGTTTTTTTTACTTTTCCGGATATATTATACGTCGGTATATGAGAAAAGCCTAAAGTATGATGAAGTGAGAAGTTTTATCTAGCCCCAGATAAAGCTAGACGGGAGATTGGCTTATGGCACGTTCAGTCGTAGACATCAAGTTCGGCGCCAAATCAAATTTCGTATTCCGAAGATGGAATATTCGACTCTTTTCAGAGTTTGTTGCTGGGAGACCTAGTTCACTCAGTGGTTGTGCTAGAGTGATATTCTGATGGGATTTTGTACATATAAGTTGCGATCGTAAATTCATTCGGTATTAAAAGTAAAGGTCCATAGGGAATATTATTAATTTTTAACAAATAATATATATTATAAATGATTATTTCTGTCTCATGATGATTTCAGACCATTATAGATAGTATATATACATGTTTTTTAATTTAAAATGGTAGTATGTAAATCAAATATAATGATTATATCAAATACGTGAATGTTTTAAGTAGTATATCATGTACGGTTAATTAATTTTAAAATGTACGAGAAACTTCAATTATATAGTAAATATGTACGATTACATAATAAACTTAAGCAAAACGTGATAGCAAATCCCATAAGGAACCAATATAATAGGAGAATGTTATGCGCATCTCAAACTCAACTTTGAAATTACCCAAAACTGACATGATTGAAGTGTCAGTCATTTTCAGTAATAATATTTGACTCTGATTTTAGGTGTGACCAGTGATATACAATCGAAGGCACATACTAAAAATGTGTTCTGAAGTGTACCGGTGCATTTGTCGTGTGGCAACAAGAACGTTTACAAACGCGTCAGTGAAAACAACGAGTTGAAATCGAAACGCTCTTACAACGATGGAATATGGTTGAATATGCTACAACCACGTCTCGGATTGTGCTTCCAAGTTTGACATTGTGACTGCTTAACGAAAACCATTCCACTTCATCGAGAATTAAATAAATAAATAAATTTTGTCCTAATTATACTAGCAAAAGCGGTTGTCTTATTTTTGTGATTATAATTGTATAAGTCAAATTTTGTCTCTAGTTTTAATAATTACATATGGCGATTGGTTGTGATGTGTTATAGTTTGTAAGTCCGTAAGTAAGGTATATTAGATATACTTAATGCTGTTTTCGTCTGCATCCAACTGATGTAACCGAAGGTCTGTCTTCATCATCATCACCATTTTCGATAGGACCTGGCGCGGCGTGGCGCCGATAAGATGATAAGGTGTCATCCCATCACCAAAGCTGCAGCTCTCCTAATCACCACTCTGGTCTTCCTCACCTGTACAGTCAACGCATCTGGTGAGTCTTAGTTTTATTTTTTTAAAAGTCCATTCTTAGAACGTGAGAATGGAACTTAAGATAAGTTATTTATAAGAGATGAGGATGACTGACAGGGAATTCAGCCATTAATGTCAGTCATGTTAATTAACTGACAATGTAACGATATGTTTAAGAATAAGTTATTAAGTGTGCAATATGAAATCAAGTAAAAATATATTTTATCTTGTTTAGTATATAAATAAGAACTACACTTGTTAGCATGTTAATTATAAGATTGTAAAAATCACAGAGTGGCAAAAATATTTTTCGTGAATGCAACATTCATAACCAAAATGAATACTTAAAAGAATAATCAAACATAACATGGACAAAGAAAAATCGAAACAACGACGTCATTACAAAAGTGACATATTGATTGACACTTACAAGATGGCGGCTTTGGTTTCAAATTTAACCATCAACGTCACTGATTCGCAAATTCGTTATTGTTTTATAATAGAGCTAGGATGATTTTATTTACGAGTATTTTCGGAATCTTTCGAAAAAGCTCTAATTTAGATAACAATCCTTATCCTTGATCCTTGAATATTATATGGTCACGTTCGCAAACATTCTTGTCACTCTGTTAATTAAACAATAATGTAATTTTACGAAACTCGTTCTCCGATGTAATGGCATTGCGTACGATCTCTCATTAAGCTTCGCGCAGCTTTCGGGTGGAAATTTCTGGTATTAAAATCTCTGTTTATATGTTAATTTTCCTTAAATTAGTCTCAAACATAGAAGGTATTTCCATATGAATGCTTGTTCGCGCTTAGGTTACCTGAATTAGCATATACAAACACACTGGGCTGTGCTTTACATTCTTATTATCATGCTTTGAATTTTACAGTACTTAATGTTTTGGCTTTTATAAATGATTTCCATATGCATTACCCATGCCACGATGCGCGCGGGAAATGCAAATTTTCACTAGAATTTTACCCCCAATTTCAGCATTCATTACACTCTTTAATACTTATTGTGTATGTTGCATGAAAGTAATATACTTAAAAACTAAAAGTATAGAAAATATATTCGTCTTAATATAGTGGTCCGTAAAAGAACGCTCTACTTTCTGTTACAAAACTTTAGTCATACATATATAGCTACTTAGATATACTCATGAACACTTATATACAACTTACTTAAATTATTAAAGACACTGCCTACTTTAGAACTTTATATTAAAGACCCTTAGTACAAAAACTTTTTACATAATAGTTCCGACAACTTATTTTATTGATTGATACCATAGCCACGGTAGTTAAACATTCAGCCTCCTTGTTATAGTTTCAATTGATTGCCACGGGCTCAAGCTATTCAGCCACTAAAAGCAGTCTGAGCACACGCTCATTGTTGGTTTACTTCTTAAATTGCCGTAATGCCAGCATTAGTGGCACGTGCCGAGGATCATTTGCATAAAGGAGCCGACCACCGCTGTTTGGTCCATAAAGACGGTGCTCGGCTCACACAAGGAGGTTACAATACTTTGGCTTAATGGGAAATTAATTACCAAAAAGTTCCAAATATGCAAACCTCATTCGAATGAAACATATTTAAACCCCTTATTTAGGAATCCTTCCAAAACTTCTCAACAATAAGTCAAAGAAGGCATATCATAATGGTGCATATTTAAGAAATTTCTTAATCTAATAAATATTACAATCTTTAGTTTTTTTTCCAATAGACGAATTACGGGTTCGGAGTGCGGAGTAACTTTTGATTTAAGGCCACATCGAGTTCATTTTATAATCATACTAAAACGGTGGATAGTATTTTCACACGGAAAGTACTGATCTTTGGTTCGTGTCCCCGTGTAAATATAAAGTACCCGGTACATTGTATAGTAAATTAAATAACGCACATAGGTTTCACTAGATTTATTCGACCAGTCTTGATCAGAGTTACACGAAAAACTAACTTGCTGTCTTGTGATGCCCCACACCATACCTCGCATTTAGAGCGCCACCTAGTGGCAGTTTGTATTTCGACCAATCACGTTGCTGTATTTCAGGGCATCACAACACAGCTTACAAAAAGCAGCCGTAAATCATACAATTTCATCTTGGATTGCTTATAGGACATCTTAAATATGCTTTTAATTTAAATTATGTATATCAACATGAGGATATCATCCATTATGTAGGCTTACCTTTTTTTTAAACTTGATAGCGATGTTCAATAGTTGCGCTACGCCACCGCAATCGTGGCTTAGACTCAACAAAACAATATAAAAACAATGAAACATTCTTCTAAACTAATCAAATTCACAACATTCGGCCATCCTATTGCGTGCTATCTCCGGAGCACGCTTCACAACATTCGGTCTCGATAATAACATTTCCTACTACTATAATTTTTAATAAAATATTAATATATTTATGCCAAAAATATTAATCACTAATCATAATAAAGACAAAAATGCAGAACACTCAGATTATTACTAATTACACTTAAGTGTGACACATGTGTCGTTATTAAATCATCCTAATCTTACGTGTATATAAAGGTTATTATTGTAATTTAATTCGAATTTGAGTGATCACTATCAGATTCTGTTGTAAGTGTGGATTCGTTCTCATTCCCTACACTTATCCAAGGTCTAATCCTGTCGACAGCAAATGTAGATTCATACTTTTTTGAGTTAAATCCTGGTATGTTAGCTACAACATAACGGTCATTACCGAGTATTTTTATGATTTTCAATGGACCAACGAATTTAGGCAATAGTTTTGTGCTTTTCCCGTCATTTTTGAAATTGGTTTTAGTTACCTTGACTAAATCTCCTATTTTGTACACAAGTGGTTTAACCCTTTTAGAATTATACAATTTTGTCTGTGTCTCTTGACTTTTTCTTATGTTTTGTGCAGCTTCTTTACGTATAGTTTCCAATATTGAAACTTCACCTTCAGAACTATGCTGTAATGTTAAGTCATTTTCAACGTCTTTGTCATGTTTATTTACATTCTCATTACTTAGAGTACTAGAGTTTGTTGTGTTATCATCGGTTATTGATAGCATGTTGTCGATTGAGTTGTTGGGTGTAAAACCAAACATTAATTCAGTCGGTGTCTTTTTAGTAGTAGCGTTAATAGTGTTGTTTACTCCCCATTGAACCCGTTTAAGATTGTCATCCCAAACACGCTCGTCTTTGTTAACATTTTCAGCTGCAAGTGCGGCAAGAATTGTCCGATTGTATCTCTCCGCCTGTCCATTTGCCCTAGGACACGCGACTGCATTTAGCACATGTCTTATGCCCTTTTCGGTGCAGAATTGTTTGAATTGTATAGATGTAAACGCAGACCCTCTATCAGATATAATTCTGCGAGGAATCATGAAATCAGTAAACAGATTATCAAGAACTTTGATGACGTTTTTAGTTTTGGTATCTTTTACAGGTCGAGCAAATGTATATTTAGTGAAGCCATCGACTATTGTAAGAATGTAACTATTTTGTGATTTACTTTTAACAAACGGGCCCAGATGATCTATGTGTAGAGTATGGAAAGGCTGTTCTACTTTCATTATAGGATGTAATAATCCACCTCGAGATTGTTTAGTATTATCTTTGCTATAAGCGCATTCAATACATGAATTTACATACTTTTTCACGTATCGGCGCATCTTTGGGAACCAATACTTGCTTTTAATGCTTTCTAATGTTTTGGTAGGACCAACATGTCCTACGTCATTGTGATTTGATTTGCAAATTTGCCATCTGGCATCTTTGGGAATCACTAGTCGTAGTTCATTGCCTACCTTTCGATGTAAAGAATGGTTTTTAATCGCGTAATTTTTTTTTATTTCTAAGATCTCCTCATTGTTTTCAGGCTTGAGAATTTTGAAAATACGTTCTAGTTCGGAATCTTTCATTTGAAGCGCGAGTAGCCAATTTTCAGTTGTGATATTTAAGGTGTTTACGGTAGTTGGTTCTTCTATAGATGACGATGGAGGATTACGACTCAACGCGTCTACGTGGGCCATGCGACAGCCTGGACGGTACTCAATTTTAAAGTTGTATTCGCTCATTTGTAGCCACCAGCGAGCTATACGAGGTATTAAGTCGCGTTTTGTCAGAGTTGTTCGTAATGCATTGCAATCTGTGTAAATTGTGAAATCCATTCCCAACAGATAAGGTCGGAACTTTTTTAATGAACAGACCACTGCCAGAGTCTCTAACTCATATGAATGAAAGTAGCGCTCCTCAGGCGTGGTCTGCCTGCTAAAATAAGCAATGGGTTTGAGTACCCTTGGTGAAGATTGCCATTGCATTAGAATCCCACCGAGTCCTAACGAGCTGGCATCAGTATGTAGCTCCGTTACAAGTTCTGGATCATATAGCGCTAAAATTGGACGTGCAATGAGACGTTGTTTTAAAGTTGAAAAAGACAATTCTTCTTGATCTAACCATTGCCAAATGGATTCTTTTTTAAGTAAAGATGTTAACGGTCTAGCAAGTTCACCAAAACCCTTAACGAATCGGCGAAAATAGCTCGCAAGACCTAAAAATTGTCTTACTTCATGAACATTTCTAGGTGTTGGAAAGTCTTTAACAGCTGTAATTTTCTGTTCACTTGGTTTTATCCCATCAGCCGATATTTCATAACCTAAGTAATGTATTTCGATGTCAAAAAAACTACATTTACAGAGTTTTAGTGTCAAACCTGCGTCTCTGATGAGGTCGAGTACTTCCCGAAGTCTTTGGAACCCTTCTTCAATAGTAACGGACGGTATAAGAAGGTCATCCATGTATGCTAAGGCTGTCTTGTGTCGCCTAGGACCTAATAATTTGTTAATCATTTTTTGAAAGACAGCAGGAGAATTAGCAAGACCAAATGGCATTCTCTTGAATTGATAATGCCCGTCAGGCGTTACAAAAGCAGTAAGATGTTGACTACCTTCTGCGACTCTTACTTGATAGTAGCCGGACGCCATATCAAGTGTAGTGAAATATTTGTTACCACTGAGATTAGCTAGCTGATCGTCTATCAACGGTAAAGGAAATCTGTCTTTAATAGTTTTGTTATTTAGTGCTCTATAATCAATGCATAGACGAGACTCTCCATTCTTCTTACGTACTAACAATATAGGACTGGCATAGTTAGAATTTGATTCTTCAACAATATCGTTTTCTACCAGTTCGTCTACCAATTCCCTTACTTTCTGTCGTTCGTTAAAGGACATCCTGTAAGGTCTGTATACAACGGGCGTTTTATCAGTAAGGTCAATAGTCATGACCGTCTCCTTAGAGCAACCAAGATTACTCAAATTAGATGAAAAACAGTCTTTATACTCAGTTAACAGCGTCCATAGGCGTTGCTTAAAAGAGGGATCAATTAATGGATTCACTTTTATGTCTTTCTCATCCAAATTGATCTCGTTCAGGTCTAATTTCTTATTTGCAAGTAAACATCTGACCTCATTAATCGCAGTTGCTCTAGCAATTAGCATATGAGCCTTAAGGGATACATTAGACTTAGTCAAGGTAGAAACGAAGATTGTAGCATGATTTTGATCAACTCTGTAGCATCCTTGATGGAGTTGATATGCACGATTTAATTCCATTCGCGTACTACCATTAATGTAAATATCACCAGAATAGTCTTGTTTAGAATAAACATCCACTAAACCACCTTTATCGATCGTCACATCATTGGTGACAAAAAGATCAACGGTTGGCCTGTCATCAACGAACGTGTTGCATGGAGTATGATAGAAGGACAATTGATCGTTATTTTTCAGCACAGTTACTGAGGGAAGCTCAGTAAAATTTTGGCCAATTAATATAGACGTGTTTAAAAGGTTATCTTCCACAATCAAAACTTTCAACTCTGCCTCTATCTCATCAATTTTCACATGCACTACAGATTGGAAAATTGGCCTTGTTGCTGTATTACCAAAACCTTTGATAGTTGGTAAAGGTCCAATTAATTTCGGGAGGTCTAGTCTAACTGCTAATTCTAACCTTACAATGCTGCATTCACTTCCGAAGTCAATGTATGCATCAACTACGCTGTTATTTACCTCAATATCTCTGTGAAACTTTTTATTGGCAGTTTTGGAATCGTTAACTGACGCGCGGTGTAGTGTCATGTCATCGATAGTTGCTACAGTCAGTACTTTCTTCTCAGGGCAAGTATTTTGAGTTTCATTTGTGGCCCCATTTGTTAATGGCCCGTTCCTATGTGGTAGAGTGCATGAATCAGAAGAATGACCTACCCGCCGACATTTGTTGCATCTCGTAATTGGTAATTTACAATGGAAGTAAGTGTGCCCTACCTCTTTACAATTAAAACACAATACATTACTGTTACTCGGGGGGTTAGGACGTGTTTGATTACTTTGGCTACTTTTGTAACGATTGTCACGTCTTGTGGCATTGGTATAAGAACCGAATGTGAAATCTTTAGTGCGTATAGGCTGTTGTGAAGACAGGTAATGCAACAAATCTTCAGGCTCTGTGCATCTAAGTGCTTGTGCACCATTGCGAATAGAGGCACTAACAATACCGTGTATAATGCAATCAACTGCTTTATGACCGACAATGTCGCACCTGCTCAATAAAGTTAATTTATCATAATAATAGTCACGTAGAGATTCATCCGTGCGAGTTTTCCGGTTGAGCATTTCTTCCAACAATTTTCCGAAATTAATATTGCTAGGAAACGCCTTAACTAACATTTGTTGCCAGTTTTTCCAGGTGTGATCGAGCGATGGTAGAGATTCATACCATGTCTTTGCTACCCCTTTCAATTTTTGTAGTGCATAATGAATTGTCTGTACATCATCCCAACCATAAATTACCGAACATTCGTTTACTTTTCTCAACCACCGATCAATATCCTGAACCTTACTGTCGGGATCGAATTCAGGCACAACGTTAGTAACAGTTACGTTCTTTCTAGAATTACTGTGAAAGGACTCAAAAATTTTCTTTAAATCTTTCGCTGTTAAATTTGTACGACGACGTTTAGCTTTCTTACGTCGTTGATAAGAAGAGCTGTCTGAGCTACTACTTGATGAAGATGACGATGGAGATGACGAGGAGGAAGAAACACTTCGACGTCTTTTCTTATGTCTCCTCTTTGGGGCTCCGGGTGGTGTATAACCTCCGTTGTCAGCAGCTTAAGAGAAGAAACGTAATGGTAAATGAAGCTTTCTAGCTTTCATTCAAATCGGTCTAAGTGCATTGTAAGCTTATGTGTGGTGAGTAATGTGTCTCCGATAAACTGGTGCTGATAATACAAGCACAAATTTAACAAGCGAGCTGACCCCGATTAAAATGGTGCAGATAATACGTACACAAATTTAACTACCGGGCTGACCCCGATGAATGGTGCTGATAATACAAGCACAAATCTAACTACCGGGCGGACCCCGATAAGGTGGTGCAGATAATACGTACACAAATTTAACTACCGGGCTGACCCCGATAAGGTGGTGCAGATAATACAAGCACAAATCTAACTACCGGGCGGACCCCGATAAAGTGGTGCAGATAATACGTACACAAATCTAACTACCGGGCGGACCCCGATAAAGTGGTGCAGATAATACGTACACAAATTTAACTACCGGGCTGACCCCGGTAAACTAATGCTATTATTACAAGCACGAATCTTAGTACCGGGCTGGCCCCGATACATTATAGGCCATGCCTATATAATATAGTTTATTTTATCTTGTTTGAATAGTAGTAGTAAAATGTGGTGTTTTGTTACCAGACTAAATACAGAGTAAAGAACGGGTCACAGATCAAAATGTTTTTGATCTACTGAAAAAACTGGTCAAGTAGGACATATAGGTTGTTCTTATTTTAACCCCTTTATTTCACTTATAAGGAGCACTGTTTACAATTTGTACTGCAGTGCAAACTTTTGGACCACGCTCACTTAACGTATCTACCTATATCTTAAATCTGTGATCAAAACTCTGTCAATAGTGTAAACCGTTAAATATATCAAGTAAAATTCTTCTATTCTCTTAGAAATTCAGGACAACAACTAGAAGAAATCACTGCGTTTTATTCGCTTGCGTCACCACATAACTACTTTATCTTGGAAAAATCGAGCGACGTTATAACGACTAGGTATTTTATCAACAATCATAAACGAAATAGTGCTGTTCTATTGAGAAGAAAAAAAAATGTCCTTAACCGAATCCACAGCTCGGATAGTACCCAGCTTCATCGGATTAGGTGCCAGAGCAGTGTAACTACAGCTACCAAGGAGTAGCCTCGGCCAAGCCTTCATACATGCTCATCCTACACCGTGCTTATGATCTATCGTTCCCCACAGATCCACAGCTCTGGTATATACCAAGCTTTATCGGATTTGGTAATCAGTTGCATCGTGACAACTACCAAGGAGTAGCCTCGGCCAAATTGTCCTTTGCACTTCATACCACGGAACAACATCATAAGAAGGGAGCTCCACGCGCCACACGCATGACCGTCAAGTCAAAACGTAATACGCGGGACCGATCCCAAGTTAATGACACATTTTTCTCAAATTCAAGGAAATAAATAAATAGCATTGACTTTTTAGTGTCGTTTGATAACGTCGTTTAAAGCAGAAGTGAAAATTACTTACAAGTACCAGCTTTATCCGACATGGCGCGAGCGGAACGATGCGCGCGGTTTTATCCCACTTCTGAATTATAGTAAATTAAATAACGCACATAGGTTTCACTAGATTTATTCGACCAGTCTTGATCAGAGTTACACGAAAAACTAACTTGCTGTCTTGTGATGCCCCACACCATACCTCGCATTTAGAGCGCCACCTAGTGGCAGTTTGTATTTCGACCAATCACGTTGCTGTATTTCAGGGCATCACAACACAGCTTACAAAAAGCAGCCGTAAATCATACAATTTCATCTTGGATTGCTTATAGGACATCTTAAATATGCTTTTAATTTAAATTATGTATATCAACATGAGGATATCATCCATTATGTAGGCTTACCTTTTTTTTAAACTTGATAGCGATGTTCAATAGTTGCGCTACGCCACCGCAATCGTGGCTTAGACTCAACAAAACAATATAAAAACAATGAAACATTCTTCTAAACTAATCAAATTCACAACAATTGATACTAAAAACAGTTCTTATTTTTATTAAAACTAAACCCAATTTGAACAAGCCTTTCGGCAGACGGCACCTACACAATTCTTTCATGTAAGTAGTCTATGCCATTTAGGCTCTGTTACTGAGAATGTTGAACGAATGAAATATAATAAACCTTCGACTATTTTACAACTATACCTTAAAAAGTATAGGTACGTTACATATAACTTTATATTAAAAGTAATCCCCTGATACAAACAAACTCATAAACTTTTACATCATAAACAACACAGCTTATTTAATGCACACTTAAAAACTTTTTGCTGTAAACTTTTTCCTCATAAAACAAGCCGTGAAAAAAAAGTTAGGGCTTCCGCCGGATATCGATTTGCATTTTAATATGCATTGGGACAGCGCCACCTCGCGTAAAGCAAAACAATGGCGACGAGTTGATCCCGCATATTGCTGGCTCATAAGCATTAATTCTAAGTCAGCGGGCGCAAAATAAATATAACTTTTTGTATACAAAGAATGATTGTAAACTTGTAATTTTTCTAGAGTGTAATTAATAACTGGTATTCTTAGTTTAGTGGGTGGGAGAATGGATTAGGTAAGCTAAGGTTCTAGGTTCGGATCTTAGAAGAGCATGCCCTAAGGGAATTTAATCTGCTTGCGTTTTAGGTACATTTTTCAAATACATGTTACTTTTATATAAATCAGTTGAAACCAGGAACAATAGCGTTATTAAACATGTTTAAATCTCGAGGCATTCTATCTTATTACAATACATATTGAAAAACCTTATTGGAGCAAGCTGTTGATTCGTTAGGTTAATAAAGAAGATAATCTAAATGCTAATCTATCCATGTAAGGGTCTGAAACTTGACCTCACAGGTGTTTTCCTGTCAAGAACCTTTATCAACAGTCAAATATATAACTGAAGTAACAAACACTTAGGGAACTTTATCCCTGAAGGGGTTCTTAGATATTCGTCTACCTTACAGTGTTATTGTCAACTATTACGAGTAATTCATATGTATTTTTGATAATTTAAGCTATAAGTACTGACACGTTCCCAGAAGTCACAATTGCAATAATGATCAAGAAACATTTTCATTCTATCAACAAATAAAATTCACAGTAATTTTCTTTAAATCACAAGTTTAACTCACAGTTACACGCACCGAAATTTCGTCCACAAATAAGGTTCCCTCCCATGATCTCGCACCCTTTCTTTTCAAAATAACAATAACAGTTATTTGGAATAGCGCTCGGTATTACGGCTCATTCATATTCATAAAGTCTGAATGTTGAGATAGTGAGGCGTAGTTCTGTGGGGCTCCAAACGGCTGATGCCCTGTGTGTTTTAAGTTTGGCTGGTCGAGGAACTAGTTTGGCAGTGCTAAACTGTTTGCTTTATCATCCATTTGATACGGTAATGAGTGGTACGTGGATGTTAGCCGTAGCGAAAGAAAGATTTAGAGATATTAAAAGAAGAAGAGAAGAGAAGTGAATGATTTAAAGGCTTACAAATTGACGAAAGATGGCTGGAAAAATTTGAATTTAATGAAACTCTGCGCTGGGATTCTTTACTTAGATTCTTAGATAAATTTAAGTAGTATTGATAGTCAGACATATCATTCTTGCTTCACTTACATACCTTTTCCTTCACACACGTGCTCTTCTGTTCTTGAATTAACAGGATCGTTTAATGTGGTGATTGATAGTCTGTCGATCTTGTTAGGGAAGTAGAGGCGAGAATAAATGTGTGTATATACTGACCGTCTGCAATGAAACCACTTATAAAGTTAAACTATATAAAAAATCTACGTATCTCAGCAAAAGTTAAAGCGAATATTAAAATATATATATATATATATATATATATATTCATTATATAACAAAAAAGTATAGTACGTTACATATATATTCCCGCCTTCATTCAAGAAAAAATTGCAAAATTTTATGAATCCTCCGTACGATTGGAAAACATATCACCGCATTTGGCTTACACCATCATTAAATATTGTATATTTATTCCAAATTTTTTATATTTTCTTAGAACTAGTTATCTTTGGAAACATCATTTCTTTTTAGAACAGTTGGACAATATTATTCGGTCAACCTTATCCAAAATCCTAAATTGTAATTTCACTGATCATTGTTGGACACAGGCATCACTTCCCATTCATTTTGGCGGGTTGGGCATTCGTTGCGCTTCGGGTGTGGCGCTCCCAGCCTTCCTCTCTTCCGTCTATGGCACGTCGGAATTGTGCCTGAAAATCGTCGACCCTAGTATGGGTCATTCATTAATGACGAGTCTAGATGAAGCGAGGGAGGCCTGGTTAGTTTTGGTTGGTCCCGGGACCGATACTCCTGTTGGTTTGGCATCGCAAAGGCTATGGGACGAGCCGCTGTGTAAACAGATTCAATTAAACCTTTTAAATTCAGTTTCTTGTGTTACACAGCGTGCTCGGCTCTTAGCGGCTGCCAGGCCAGAGTCGGGGTATTGGTTAAACGCCCTGCCTTCCGCAGTTATCGGCACACTGCTAGATAGAACCAGCTTCTGTCTAGCAGTATGTCTCAGGGTAGGCGCTAAGATTTGTGGGACACATCGCTGTCGTTGTGGGACAGATGTCGATCCCTTCGGGCATCATGGGCTGCCGTGCCAGCGCAGTGCAGGTCGCCTGTCACGTCACGCGGCTCTGAATGACGTCATACGCCGCGCTCTTGTCAGCGCTCGTGTGCCTGCAGTGCTGGAGCCTTCCGGTCTGGTGCGCGACGATGGCAAGAGACCGGATGGTATGACGCTCATTCCATGGAAGAGTGGCAAGGCTCTGGTGTGGGATGCCACCTGCGTCGACACACTGGCGCCTTGTCATGTCTCCCGGAGCGCTGTCGAGGCGGGATCTGCTGCTGCTGCGGCAGAGAGTTTGAAGCGGCGAAAATATTCTTCACTTGGTGGGGAATATAGTTTTGTTCCTTTCGCCGTTGAAACTCTCGGCTCTTGGGGGAGGCGGCTCATGGGGTCATAAGGGATCTTGCCCATCGCCTGCAAGAGTCCAGTGGGGATCGCAGGGCTGGTAGCTTCCTCCGCCAGAGAATTAGTCTGGCTATTCAGAGGGGGAATGCTGCCAGCATATTGGGCACTCTGCGCTCCAATGACAGCGACAATTTTTTAGACATATTTAATTTATAGGTAATTTATTTTAATTAGTTTTAAGTTTGTAAATATTTTGTTAGTTTTAATTCCTTGTTTCATTGTATATAACTTAATTTGAATATATATATATATATATATATATATATATATATATACATATATATATATATATATGTTTCCCTTACTTAAGTGATAATAATAACTATTAGTATTTCACTTTAACTTGAAAAAACATACACTAAAAACTAATCTCGATCAATCTAACCATATCAAATAAAACTCTTATTCGATTGTTATTACTATCCCTTAACAATATTACTCTATCCAGAAATCACTAATTCTCGCATCCCGTCTTCGTATTCTAATTGATTCTTGCCACAATCCTTCCAGTTAGCCAATCCTGCATAATAAAAGTTGGTTGAGATCCCCGCATTCGGCGAAAACAGAACGGCCGTCGAACATTGTGCATTCTGGATCTGCTTTTAATTGGATGCGTATTGGTTTCCTATCCCGTATTGATTTTGCTGCCGAAGCTTGCTGTTGCTTTTAACATATCATTGTTCAAACGGTTGCGATTCTTTATCTAGTGACAATAAAATAAATTGTGTCGGTGGTTACAAGTTTGTTGAAAAGTGACTTGATTATGTTGGTGAAAACTTTAAAGCATTAATCATTCGTTTGGATTTATCTAAGTTAATCTTTTTTTAAAATACTCGCTCGACTAAAAAGTGACGAATATGAGATTACCCGAATACTTCAATCGACTTTTTACCACCCAATGCTATACTACTGATACATTTTAAAACTTCCAATTTTTTTTTTAATCTTAGTCCCTTAGTTTTAGTCTTAGGTTATCTTAGTCACATCACTATTAAAAACAATGTCAACCGACATGACCTTAGCGGTGAATGGCATAGTAGTTAAAGAATAAATAAAACTCTACAAACAATCGACAATGATGTTAGTGTAGACTAATACTTTTCAACCCTGGCATAAAGATTGAGTCTGTCAGCTGGAGGCAGGCGGACCGTACACGGCATGAGCCCGCAGAATTCTCGCTCTTGAAAGATATTAATCCCGCTTCAAATAATCGGGGGAGCCGATAAGAGATTTGCGCTCGATCCTCCCGTAATAGGGACTTCTGCATGGACGACCGGTGTTATTTAAGTCTAATATCGGTTGGCAATAACTCTCATTGTACGCAGTCTCCTTTAAAGAGGACGGACGTGTTCCGGTACCAGCTGCAGTGCCACGGAGATAATACGGCGAAGGAATTTAGTCTTTCAAGACTTCAAGCTTTTCTAGGATTAAGACCGGTAATGAAATGTGGGTGGGAATAGAGGAACGAGTTCAGAATAGATATTAAAATACTTTTCTTAGGTAAAGTTAGAGGGATCACAGATTAAGGCAACAACTGTATGTGTTATTTGACGTTTCGATTATCACGTTAAACGTCATCTGTCTGAAGTCTGAAAATGGCAATGGAATCACCATATTTAATTAGAAATCTATAAAATTGGACTATTTGGTTTCAAGAAAAGCTGGATAGTTCTGTTTGTTATGATTTAATATCTATTCAAGTAGAGTTATAGACTTTTCTTTCGTCCTTTAATTCAAAATTCCCTTCCTTTAATCAAAAATAATTCTTTATATTATCTTATTAAATAACATGCTGTAAACTTAAACCTTAACTTAAAATCGATCTCACGACTATCCGAAGCTCTATTTTTCCAGATTTTATTATTGAAGCACAAAGCAAAAGCTTTGATAAAGTTTAGCCGGTAACAGGCTATTATTTCCGCTAATAAAAGCTCAATCGTGGGTCCGGGAGACATTTTGCGATAAATTCTTTAGGGTGGACATAAAGCAGGATCATGAGGGGTCAATGACGAGAAAAATGATAAAGAACGTCGTAATCCAATAGTTTATATGCCAGGAATAGGCCGACTTTCTACTCAGGCGATGGTTATTTTAGCCCGGAAATATATCTATAATAATATATACCCATTTTTGGTACACGAATAGAATGTAAGCTATCGTTTTAAAAAACAAGTGAAGGATTGTACATCGAGAATTATTATCTTAATTTTGGTATATTAAGCCATTATATTCATTTTACAAGAAAACGGGACCATGTATATTTATAAACAAATTATTACCATCGTTACCCAACGTTTCAGCCATGGTCACGGGCCAGTTTAAAAATCGTAAATCTTTCATAAATAGTACGATGATATTGTAAAATATAACTTACACATTAATTCTCTTCAATATGTTTATAACTAGAGAGAGTGAAATAGGGGTGCTGTCGGAGGATCAGTGATGCAGCTTAGCTGCATCAAATACTGAGACAGCACCTTTTCACTGCATCAAGTGCCTACTTCTTATATGTACGTACGAGTATTGTTGTTTTATCAAAGTGTCTATAAATAGTATTATGTCAAAATGTATATCTGTAGCAGTGAATAAATGTTTTTCTTTCTTTCTTTAAATAAAAATGTACCCGTCTATAAATAAATACTTGGGCATGTAATAAAAACTCTTGTACATAACTTTGCCAAACATGTGTTTCCGTCAACGTGTCCACATAACCCACATATCTTAAGGGAGAAATTAGCACAAAGTGTAGAGAAGGCTTTGACGGTAGCAAACACAGCAGATAAGGTGCATTCACAACGAAATTGTAAAGCTTAGAAGGGCCACAAAGAACCTTATTAACCCACTAAGTAATGACAGAGCCTTTGCGGTGTAAATGAGGCCTAATCGTGATTAATAAGCTTTGATGCTAATGTTCCTGATCTTGGGTATTTTTGGTTACGAATTCCTAATTTACGGATTAGTGGAATGTTATATATATAGTAGTATATACAGAAAGACAAGTGTTCAATTTAAAATAAATGAATATGGATGTATGTATTACAATATAGTAAGTCATCTTATTAGGTTACAATATCTTATCAAAAGATGTCACTAGAGGTACCTCCCTGTTAAGTCAAAAGTGAGGAAAGATATATTCGAACGCGTTTCAAAAACAAAGTACGGAAGCAAACAAACGGCATGATTCAAGCACCGCATTCAAAAGAACTTGTGGGATCGACATTCTTTGTGATGCAACAAATATTCTATTTGCAGTCTTTTGTTAGGATTACTCACAACGCTACGTCTAAAGCAGGTTTTTATAATTGAAGTACATTTATTCGTAATTTGCATATGCAATATCGTCTATCATATACCTGTCTGTTCGTTAAACAATTTCTGGCATGCTTTTGTTTTTGTATTTTTGTTTATGCTAACTAAAGCTATAATCTTTAAAAACACTTAAGAGATTATAAATCAGGGACAATAAAACTACCCAGTCGCTTTTTAAAACAAATATGTTTTATATTAATTACACGTACGTGTTGTACTGGGTTTAACTGAAAATCGCAGTTTATGTGTCACCTGTCGCTTACAACTATAGAGATATAATATCGATACTTCGAGCAAATATTATTATTTTTCATTTATGTGTCTACATATCCCCTGTCATTCGACACGACACGCATCTAACTACATTCTATTCCACTCCCAAACCAACACAATCCAAGTACCCAGATGCTATCTCAATTTCCCCAAGAATGGCGAGTCAAGTAGAGGCGTGGAGTGAAAAGTCTTCAGCCCATAGTGTGACCACCTGAAAAGAGATGCAAACATGATATTGCAAAGTTTAGTCTTCCTTTGCTCTCGCGGTTAATGGGACCTGCTAAAGGTTTGAAAGCATCTTATCTCGCAGACTAAAGGGTTTGCGCTTTACATAAATATCTGCGGAAGTGTTTGTAAGGTTGAGTGTGAGGTGTTGGTTCGAGAATTCGATAGTTGTTTGTTGATGGTTTTTAAAAGTAACCCCCTTTGGTAGGAGTTAGGTTGGTTGGGATTTTTATTGTTTAGTTTGACTATTAATTAATTCATAGTAGATACTTTTTGGGTAACCAGTAGTTCGAAAATATAACTTTCATTTGATTATATTCCGTCTAATTATTAAGGTTACCTTTTCGTGAGGACTTAATATCTTTTCGGATATCTTAAATATAGATGGGACAGTTGTATCTGTCTGTACATACATATATGTCATGCCCATTTTCTTATAGATAATTTAGCCTTTAATTTAGGTCACGATGCACAATAACTTTCATTAATGAATAATTCATATTTAGAATATAACAAGGGGCCCAAATTGTTATTTTAATAACTAATTACTGTAAAAAACTATAATGTACCAAAAACTATGAAACATTTGAGGACACAAAATCATTTTGCCTCTCGTATACTTGTAGTTTCAGCTAATTTCGACTTTTATTACCAGCTTCATAATGTTGGTCCGTGAAAACTCAAAAACATTAGCGGTCGCGATTGTTAAAATTATTTAGTTTTGACCTAAAACAACATTGGAGTCAAACGAAACACTTTCTGAAATAGAAGTTAAAACGTAGCATTTATGGATATTATCGTCAGAACAATCTTATCGTTATACAGCTTAATTACATTATTATGACTCATAAGAAAGTTTCGGGTGCCTTCTGTACCTGTTTGTACCTATAAAACATATACATACATATAGGCAGCATTTATGATGTATCATAAACATATATTTACGTTCTTAAATCCCTTTTTAACATATGCTTCACGATTTGTGTATACACACTCCCTTTTTTCTTTATTGTGATGGGGTAGGTCTATTATTTTAGTCGTAAATGTCAGTAAAAGCATATAGTAGTATTATATAGTCATAGACAATTACAGTTACATATACATTCACGTCCTACGATTTACTATTTCCTAGGTCACTTTTAGCATGCATATTAGGATTGTAATATTCTATGAAACATAAATGACAGGTTACAAGACCACTTGATCCCATTTACCCCTAGTTTACTCGCCTCCTACGACATACCGCAAAGAACGGCAGCTAGAAACATACTGTTAACGTCTCAGCTAGCATGAGACATTTACGGTTTCTGTTGTTTAACATAAATGAACACCTAGATGTTCTCTCAGCTAAGGTATGCACATCTAAAGATTCAGTCCCGACTTGTAGAACACCTCTGTGTTCAATTGCAATTGAATCGAACTGCATAAGAGCAAGAATGCGTTTTCATTCCACAATGCGAGTGCTCCGAGGGAAATTCAGAACTCCAATTCACTTAAACGCTGAGAACTTGTAAGTTTAAGCGTCTTACAGAGGACTGAATTTTTGTAGGTTGCTTTCAACGTTGATTTTTTTTTATGTGAAATGATTTAATGAATCGTGTATAGTTATGAAGAATAGAGATAACCGTTTGTTAATTTCTGAAAAAATAGAAGAAAGTAGTAACGGTAACTGAGAATGATAGGTGTTTGTAAATTTAAAACATATTGTACGTACCAATCGTGTTTCTTT